>CAKNYM010052497.1:102282-123144 GCA_932195095.1 Andricus curvator | reverse complement strand
TTTAAATTCGAGAATTTTATGATTCGGCAATTTTCTGTCAGGAATTTTCGTATTCGGGAATCTTCAAATTCTGTAATATTATAAACTTTCGGAAACTTTATTATTTGGGAATTCCATAATTTGGGAAGTTTTCAAAAGATTTTAAATTTCAAAAAATTTCTGAATTATATGAAGTATTTGAAGCGATTTTGCGGAAATTGGATGTCTTTTAAAAGATTTTAATGAAATTCAATTTTAAGGTATTTCAAGTGCTTCGAAAAGATTGCGAAATTTTTCAAAGAATTCAACCAATTTTTAAGGGATTTTAAAGATTTCAAGGGATTTCGATAATTTCAAAGGATTTTTGAAGATTTCAAGAGATTTTAAGGAATTTTCAAGAATTTCCGAATTGTATAGAGGATTCAAAGCGATTTTAAGAAATTTCAATAGCTTTCAAAATATTTTAATATATTGTATGAGATTTTAACAGATTTTGAAACATCTCACAAAATTTTAAGGGCCAATATTATATTAATATTTAGAAGGTTTATTTTTTATTTAATTAATTCAAAAATTTTAAAGATTTTCAAATATTTTTAAAAGATTTCAAATTTTTTTCAATTTTAAAAGGTTTTAAAAGATTCTTTGAAGATTTTTAAACATTTAAAGCGTTTTAAAGTATTTCTATAGTTTTTAAAGGATTTTTATTTAAAGGATTTGCAGGAAGTTCAACTATTTTTTTTATGGGATTTTATACTGAAAATTGTCATATATAAAAGGGTAAGGATATTTTTTTTTTAATTAAAGAATTTAAATAATTTTCACGTCTTGCCGGAAAAGCCTTGCAAAATTAATGGACGTTCCCTAAACTGTAAATCGAAAACAACGTTTGTGAAGGAGATTAAGTTTAACGACCAACAGATCACTGAGAAAAATATTTTTCTTGAATTAAAGAAACCGATTCTTCAAAATATTTTTTTTTACCCAATCAAAAATAAGTTTAAATGAAGAAAATAGTTTTAAATTTAAAAAAACATTTCTTTCGACCAAAGAAAATTCTTTGAACCAAAGAAAATTCTTTGAATCGAAAGCAATTTCCTTGTATTAAAAAAACTTTTGTGTGACAGAGTCAATCTATATTTTCGTTGAATAGAAGAAATTTTCTTTGAATCGAAAATTTTTTTTCTGATTGATCAAGCCTATTAGGTAATAAATAATTAAACCCTTCGAGTAGCTGCTGTAATTACACAATTGCCTTTAAAAATAACATTGCAGTTAGATAGTTAATTAAAATGTTTTGCCGTATTTTTATGTTCATTTAACCTTTTCTCTGGTGCAACGAAATCTGAGATCCTTGATGAAGTTGATGTGGAAATATTGACTGTGCCAAGGATGCATTGTTTCGCACCGGAGACTGGAACCGTGAAAACCGATTCTCTGTGCAATAGCAATTAAAATTGTGAACGTAAAGTACATCAGGTATTGCCTCTTATTGAGCTAAATTTAAAGGAATTGAAATTGATAAATAATTCTCATTATTTATACAAGATCGATTCTTTTTAAATATTTATGAATTAGTAGTCTATTCCCGTAATGAGTAGGTTGCAGTAGAAAAAGTTGTTCACCGTCAGACGTGGTTCCATCTGATCGTATGAATACTGCCTAAATTCTATTTTTTATAATTTTCATTATTTCGAATTGTCATTTGTTATCATTTTTATTTTTTTCAATCTTTATTCAACATCCATTAAAATTTTTTATAAAAATCTTTGACATACAAATAATGGCACAAAATTCAAATTGGCCAATTATAGTTTCTAATTTAAATTTCCGATTTTCTGATTTGAATTTCCCGCAAGTGCTTTTCTCTGCTCGGCATTTTTATAAAAATTGATATTTCTGCTATATCTCTAGAAATCGAAAAAATTAAAATGATAAAACATGGTTATTCTGAAAAATAAAAAATATTTCGAATGGTAATTTTGGAAAATAAAAATTATTTCAAACTGTTATTCGGTAAAATAAAAATCACTTCCAATAGAAATTTGGAAAACCAACAATTATGACAAACAGTCATAACATTTTAAAACATTTTAAAACTCTTACTTGATTGTTTTTGAATAAAGTTAATGTTTTGATAAATTATTTAGGAATTTATTTTTATATTTCAAAAAATTTTAATACTTCAATTTTTTGTTAGCGTATTCTCTTTCTGAAATATAATTCCATAATATTTTTGTAAGAAGAAAACATATTTTTTTGCAAATTCAAAAAAAAAAAAGTTTTTAAATAATTATAAATGACTTTGTGAAAGAAGAATAGAAGCTAATACAATTTTTTTATCTAATTTTAAGTCAGTATTGCACAGAGTAAGGATACACGGAATTTTCTAAATTTTGAAGTATCATTTTTCAGTTTTCATTTTCATTGAATTATAATTGAAATATTTTCCAATAATTTAAACATTTGAACTATTTCATATCTTTGAAACTGCGTTTTTTTTTAAACTCAGATTTTGTATTAAATTCTCAAATTCCGAAACATGTATATTTCTGAGTCTCTTTTAGGCGAATTAGTAAACTTAAATTAAATTGTATTTTTTCAGATTTTAGTTCACTCTAAACCAATCAAATATTAGGTAATTGTAAGAAAATAATTATTGTGTACTATTATAATTTTTTAGCGAAATAACTCGAGTGCATGATTTGTATTTTGTATAACATATTGATTGTGGAAACTGCGTTTTATGAGTGTGATTAAACAGTAATAAGTTTGTACATAAATGATAATTAACAAATATAATGGAATACAAGTCAATTGCAAATAGCAATACGTTGTAATTTAATTATTGACATTCTTATAGAATTAATTCAATAACATTTAGATAAATGTGTATAAAATTTTTATGTTTACTTGTACTTTCCTTCTTTCCCTGTTTCCTTCTTTCTTTTGAATTAAATTAAATTGAATTGAACTGAATTGCATTGAATTGAATTGAATTGGATTCGATCTAATTAAGAATTGGGTTAAATTGCAAATTTTTTCAGTCGTTCCCTCTTTCTTTCTATTGAATTAAATGAAATTGGATTGAATTGCATATAATTGACTTTAATTGAATTTAATTGCGTTTAATTGAATTGAATTGGATTGAATTCGATATAATCAGGAATTGGGTTTAATCACAAATTGAATTTAATTGAGAATTTGATTGAATTTAATATTAAATTGAACAGAAAATAACATTAAATTGAGAAATGGCTTAAATTACGATTTGAATTGAATTGAGCATTACATTGAATTGAGAATTGAATTGAGAACTGCAAATTAAGAATTCAATAAAATTGAATGGAATTAAAAAAAAAATTGAATTGAATTGAGGAGTGAATTGGAAAATGAAAATTGAGAACTGAATTGAATTAATTTGAGAATTCAGAATTGGGAATGCAATTAAAAATTCAATATAAAATTGTATTAAATAAAATTAAATAAAGATATTAATTGAATTAAATTCAATCAAAAATTATATTAAGTTTTAAATTGAATTAAATTGAAATATTAATTGGATTGAATTCAATAAAAAATTGAATTGAGTTTTGAATTGAATTGAATTAATAATTAAATTGAATTTTCTTTTGAATTAAACTGAGAATAGAATTGAATGGAAACTTGAATAGAACCAAATTGAGATTTAAATTCAATTGAGAATTGAATTGAATTAGGAAATTAATTGATTTGAGAATTGAATTGAATAGAGAATTGAATTGAAAACAGAATTGAATACAGAAAGAAATTTTATTGAGTTGAAAGAGGGAATTGAATTGAGAATTACAATTAATTACAATTCAATACAATTAATTGCAATTAATTACAATTAATTGCATTGACGGTCGAAGAAAGGCTCGATTTGATTCTTGTCAAATCTGATCGTTAGAATTAAATTAACTTGGGTTAAGAACTGAATTTAATTTAATTGAATTTAATGGACAACGGAACTAAATTTAATGAAGCAGTGAATTGAATTGAATTAAATGAAGAACCTAATTTGAATGAATTAATTTAACCCGAAATCATAATTTCACCGAATTGGCAATTAAATTAGATTGAAAATTGAATTGAATTGAAATGAGAATAACATTGCATTGAGAATAAAATTGAATTAATAATAGAATTGAGAATAGAATTAAATTAAATTTTTAATACAATTAATGATCGGATTGAATAGAAAATTCAATTAGATTGAAAATTGCGATGAACTGGAATTTTAGTTTAATTCAATTGGTTTAAATTGGCACATGAATTGAATCGAGAATTAAATATTAAATTAAATTGAAAACTGAAAGGGAATAAATAACATTCAATTATTAATTTAATTGAGAATTGAATTGAAAATTCAATTTGTGAATTTAATTGAGAATTGAAGTTAATTGAGAAATAAATTGAACTGAGAATTGGATTAGAAATTGAATTGAATTTAGACTTGAATTGAATTTTGAATGAGGTTGAATTGAGAAATTAATTGAATTGAGAAATGGGAATGGAGAATTAAATTGAATTTAATATAGAATTGAATTAAGAATTGCATTGAATTGAGAATTAAATTGAATTAAATTGAGTAGTTAAAGGAAATAATAATTGGACTAAACTGAGAATTGAATT
Organism: Andricus curvator; assembly: GCA_932195095.1. Taxonomy (NCBI): domain Eukaryota; kingdom Metazoa; phylum Arthropoda; class Insecta; order Hymenoptera; family Cynipidae; genus Andricus; species Andricus curvator. The sequence goes on along the minus strand of CAKNYM010052497.1, from coordinate 118,509 downwards.
GAAATAATACTTAAGTTGAATTAAGAATTGAATTAAATAGAATTACAATGATAAGTAAATTGAATTAAGAGTTGAATTGTGAATTGAACTGAGAATTGAATTGAATTAATAATGAAATTGAATTGAGAATTGATTTATACTCAGTAAAATTGAATTGAAATGAGAAGTAAATTCAATTGAGAATTGAATTGAATCGGACATTGAATTGCGAATTTGTTTGTTCGAGAATAAAAAATTTGATTTTGATTTAAGTGTAACAACGAATAATCATTTTTTAAATAGTATTGTATTGTTTAAAGTGAATTATTTTTGCTCTTCTTCAACGTTTAAAGAAATTAGTTTAAACAAAAAAGCTATCTTGCGCAAGACACACAAACAGAGAATGTGATAATTAAGTCGTTAGGGGTAGGTGAGAGGATTAGGTCTGAAAAAAAGTGATTGTTTAAAATTTAATTTTTTCTATTGTTTATTCATTATTTGTTCATAACTTAAAAGGCAAAGGAAAATTACACTTTTCAGAAAAAACCGCAACTTTCTAGCATTTATCTAAGAGCAGATAGTTAACAATAAAGAATTTTTTAAATAACTATTTTGGTAATTTGCATTAATTATTACCGCACTAAGTAAAAAGTGGATAAAAAGTAAAAAAATTTTAGAAAAAACCGCAACAATCTGGCATGATTATAGCTGAAGATATTTATAAACAATAATAACTCAAATAAACAATTATTCTTGCTAAATTTATTTAATTATTGAGTCAATTAAAGTAAAAAATAGACAAATAGTTAAAAATTTAAAAAGAAACGAAATTTTCTACCATTAGGCAAAGATAATATTATCAGCAATAATAATAAATAGTTTAAACAATTATTTTTCTTAATTTAAATTGATCGATAATTCACCCTATTTGAAAAGTGGACAAAAAGATAGAAATTTCGGAAAAAATCGCAACCACCTAGTATTAATATAGAAGAAGATAGATATTAACAATAATAGTTTATGTAAACAATTATTTTTGCTATTGAATTGAATAATAACTCAATCCAAGTGAAAAGTGGACAAAACGTTGAAAATTATAAAAAAAACCGTGATTTCTAGCATTACAGAAGGATAATATTATAAAAAATAATATTAGAGTGTTTAAACAATTATTTTTGATATTATTAATTAACTCTTACCTGACTCTAATTGAAAATTAGACGAAAAGTCTAAAATTTTTGAAAAACCCGCAAAAAAATCAGTATTAGTGCCAAAAACTTTTCATGATAAACTAGATTTCTTTTCGATCTAAATCTAGCATATGCCGGTTTTTTTCTGAATATACTTCTGGGATGCCCTACGATCATTTGGAGCCCAAAAAAAAAGAAAATCGCTTGGGCCCTTTTTGAGAAAACTCTTTTTTTTATTATTTTGAAGAGGTTAATCAACATATTTTAATGAAAATAATTTAAAGGTGGAATTTAATTGGCTCAACTCAATCATTTCTTTGAAAAATGCCTTATTCTAGTTCATCCTATGTCCCAAACACCTTAGCAAGAATTAAAGTGCTTGAAATTTTCTGCAAAATGAAAAAAAAATTAATGTTCTATCTCTGAAAGTTTGGGAGTCATTGTCCTAAGAAGTCGATTTTAAGCGAATAATTTTAATACAAAAATATATATATATAGTTTTGGGGAAATAACTTATTTCTTATGCATATCTGGTAGAAATTGCCGTACAATTAATTAAAGAAGACGTAAGTTTGAGTAGATAAAAAAAAACATTGCTCTAGCTATAATAGAACCAGAATTATGGCCTTTTGAATATAACCTTTTCTTATGAAATTTTGTTCAACATCAATTTTTTAATTAAAATTTATCGTTTTCCAAAAAAACTCATTTCCCGAGCATTTCAGAAGAAAGTTGCCACCAGAAAGGTTAAGGAGGATCTAATTTTAAGCAAATATACAAATAATAACGTTCTAGCTCTAATCCCATCGAAATTATGGCCTCCTAAAAATTACGCTTTTTATGGAATTTTGTTGAAAATTTTTTTTTTTTAATTTTTCGTTTCTGGAGGATGAGACATGGAAAAATGTTTTGATCATATTGTGTATCTTGTGCTTGAATTAAATGAAGACTCAATTAATTTAATTATGAACTGAAAGCTTTTATTAACGATATTATGAAAATATGATCGTAAGGTTCAAATCAGTGAAGGCATAATAATAATATAATAATAATATAATAATATAGAAATAATAATAATATAATAATATAATATATTTTTACAATAATATAATAATTATATTCACATAATGCAGGTTGTAGCCTGAAATGCTCGGGAAATGAGTTCTTTTGGAAAATGATAAATTTTATTTAAAAAATTGATGTTGAACAAAATTTCATAAAAAAGAGCGATATTCGGAAGGCCATAATTTTGGTTCTAATACAGCTAGCGCATTGTTTCTTTAGATATACTGAAAATTGAGTCTTTTTTAAATAACTTACTGGCAATTTTCACCTAAAACGCTGAGGAAATTAGTTCTTTTGGAAAACGAGTAATTTTATTTATAAAATTTATGTTAAACAAAAGTTCATAACAAAAGGGTCATATTCAAAAGGCCATAATTATTAGAGCTAGAGCAATTTTTTTTTTTAGATCTACTCAAAATTAAGTCTTCTTCAATTAATTATTGGGAAATTTTTACCAGATATGCATGGGAAATAAGTTATTTCCCTAAGAGTATATATATTATATATTTATATGTATATATATATATATATATATATATATATATATATATATTTCATTCAAATTATTAGCTTAAAATCGACTTTTTAGGACCATAACTCCCAAACTTTTAGAGATACTTGTAGAACATTCGATTTTTTTTTTCATTTTGCACAAAATTTGAAGCACTTTAATTCTTTTACGGTGTTTGGGACATAGGATGACATAGAATAAGGCAATTATCAAAAAACTGATTTTTTCCCACTTTTTTCACCATTTTTCAAAAATATTGAGGGGTTTCAATTCTTGTAAGATGTTCAGCACCTGTAGTCCTTTTTTTAATGCCAAACTGAATGGTTTCAGCAAAGGAAATTCCGCGTTTTACTTATTTTCATCAAAATATGTTGATTAAACTCTTTAAAAAAATCAAAACAAGAGTTTTGTCAAAAAGGGCACAAAGCGATTTTTTTCTTCTCCTCAAATGAAGATTTGTTCCAATCTGCAGGGTTTGCTTATGCATTTTTTAAGAATTCTTTTAATTGAGGGCTAATAATTTTTACCTCAATTTCTTGAAGGGAATCTTTTTTTATTTTAAAACTTGTGTAAAAAGTATTTCAAAATATGAGTATTTTCAGAAATGCATAGTGATGCACGTCGATTACAACGATCGAGAAATAACCACATTCGTGGAAGATACACGTTTTTTGAAATCAATATCTCGTCTTACTTCATATCGTTGAACCGAGCTACTCGCATCGAACGATCATGATCGAGAATTTGATTAAAACATAATAATAAGCGTCGAGAAGTGTCATTTCAATCTTATTATTTTCATTGTTATTATTTCTACAGTTATTTATAATTTATCATGGAAGTATTACTAACCTTTGACCACAAGAAGAAGGGCACGTTTCGTCTAATTAAATAAACTTTTTTCAGAGATTTCCTTTTTTTCTAAAGAAAAATAATATTACCTATATTTTGATGCCTTAGATTTATAGGATATAAACTACATACATATTATTCCTATTTAAAGAAATAACTTTCATTTTTCTGTTAGATCTGCTTACGTTAATAAATATTTTCTTTCAGTTATATCTTATTAATCACATTATAGATTAATACTACTTCACGTTTAGTAATAAAAATGCTAGATACGTTTATATTAAAAGAAAAATATTTATTTAAAATTCAACAGATAAATCAACCTTCCATCATGGACTTTATTTTAGGGGCTAAAGAACAGGTGACCCACGAATTGAGACCCATTAAAGACCTAATTAGTTCGTCGCTTAATCTATTTCGATGCTTGCGAATCGTTAACGAACTTCGTGAAAAAAGTTGCTCGGATGCAACTGATGATGCCGGAATTGCCAGGAAATCTCGAGCCATGCGAGCGAGATCAGGATACTGTTTTTGATGATCTTTCCACCACTTTAAAACATCAATGGTCGCAACTGCTCGTTCCTCAGCAACGTACAACTTTATTTCTCATTCCCAGTCACTTTCTGATGAACCCACAAGAGATTCTTCGCTTTTCTTGTACAAAGAAAATAACTTAAGATCTTCTTCATCTTCAGAATGCTGATCTATGGGTTCTACTCGAATAGGGCTCTCCTAAATATTTTTAATAAAAAAATTATTATATTTTTTTATCATAATAATATATCCTGGTGAGAACGATTTTAGGATATTTTAATATCTAGCATGGCATAATTCCCGAGTTTTGAGATCACATGGATATTGAATACAGAGTACTTGGAATGATTGAATATTCCAGTACTCTCTAAATTTGAATCAGTTGCATTTTTTACTAATTTCAATTAGGAAATGAATTCTATCTATGAATTATTTATTCTTACTGTTGAGTCATAAAGTTTCACTGACTTATCAGTAGAAAAGAACTGATTCATAGCTTAAAATCAGTCACTGATTGAAATTAGTTAGAAATTTTACTGATTCAAATTTCGAGAGTATATGTTTGTAAGATCGGAATATTGTTGATCTTTTATTCTTAGTTGATTACCTGCTATCTTTTATTAAAATTTAAAACGCAATTATATTTTATTCCTAAATGTTTTACTTATATAATAAGCACTTTCCGTAAATCAAAAACTTTTCAAAAATTCAACATTCATGAAAATTTTTTTACAATTTTCTTCAGAAGTTTTTTTAGGGCTACCTTTTGTACGGGTGCTCTGTAGTACTCAATCCTGAAGACACTTTTAAACTTTTTCAGTGATGAAGCTTTCATTTCTCGTCCCCATGAAGTCATATCAAATGTTTCTAATTTGTGTCTTGGGTCTAAGATCAGTATCGCACAATATATCCAGTTACTCTTGCTGTAATGCTTAAGCAATTTGGCTAATCCTATATCCAAAGCTAACAGCATATTCTCTTCTATCGGGCTTCTAACTTTTCCTTGCAATCTTTCGATCGACTTTTCAATCTTATCAAGAAGCATATTGAAACCGACAACGACCAAATTTAAGGTAGGGTACTTCTGTCCACTCAAAGCTGTCGATAAGATTTTGAAGTGTCGCAAATATTTGTGCATTTCTTGCAAAAGGATCCATTCATAATCGGAGATTGTCAGTTTTCTTAGCGCCATATTATTTTGACAAAGCAAAATAATTGGTTGTTGCATTCGTGTACCCAAACAAACCATGTCACATGTCGAGTACCACCTGGTTGAAACGTCAATGTTTGGCGACAACATTTTGATGGCAACGTCGCAACTGCTTTGAAGCTTGTTTCTCCACTGCTCCGAGTTTTTGAGGAGTTTAAACAAGTTTCGTAGTTTCGAAAGTGGTGATAGAATAGGACTGGCTTCAATGTTGGTTAAAATTTTACTGGATTCATCATCATCATTCTGCAGTTCTTAGTTTTCATTCCAGTTTCCAGTGTCTTCTTGATCTTCTTGATCTCCTTTATTATCTTCGTCGCAAATAGTATCCAGTCCCAATACTTTCAACATTCCTTGCACTGATATATTAAGAATATGTGGATAACATTGAAAGTGTTGATTTTTGTAATCAAAGGTCATCAAATAAGACAATTCCACCATAAACCTTGAATTTACGTTAGTGTTGTCTACCGTTATTCCGAGTACTTTCAGTGTTATTTGAAAATCTTCTACAGTTTTATAGAAGGATTTAGCAATATCTTTACCACTATGTTGACCAAGAGAAGCCACAAAGTCCACTACAAGGGAGTGCAGTTCCCAGTCGTCATCAATGAAGTGGCCAGTGATGCCATTATAACCTCGATGAGCAACCGAAGACCATCCGTCTATAGTAAAAGATAATTTAGACAGGTTGTTCTGAAAAATTTCCATTACAGCTCCTTTCATTTTCACAAATCTGTTTTGAACCATGGATGTCATTCTGTTTCGCATTGGAACTTCAGCGGCCGGATTAAGATAATGAAGGAATTCTTGAGTCTCTTTATCATCAAAAAAGTTGAGAGTTAAATATTTTTTTGCTGTCCAATCTACCAGTTTGTCGTTAAATACTTCTTGTTGAAAAGCCTATATGAACATTATGTTTATTAATTATAAAATTTTATATATTATCAGGTTAGGCGAAGCCAAAGTAAATTAAAAAATTCGTATTTTCAGAGTTCTGGAAAAATAGCTGTTTTTAATGTTTTTTATTTTACATAAATTGTCCAATTTACAATAATAGGTTTGAATTTTAAACGTTGCTTTATTTAGGAGATATTTTTATTTTCATACTTAGGAAAGTTTTAGTTCAAATAAAAAAATTTATAAACCAATATAAATAATAAAAAACCATAGGTGGGGTTTCTGGGTTGCTTGGGATATTATAAAACCTAGGTTTGGTTATCATTACGTTTTAATGATAGAAGTCGTAAAATGAATTCTAAAATTTTTTAATTACTGGTTGAGTTGTGCCAACTGATGGATAAGTTTCTTTGAATTCGTTCGGGTGTTCCTTCTGCAGATGACGCTTTATACCGGTAGTGTTGCCGCCTGTCATTTTGATAGTGTTTATTATGGCGGGATCTTTTAAAAGGCACAATTTACATTTCCCCCATTTGAACTTGTTCTTATCCAAATTGAACTCAAATGAATTTTGGAGCGGCTTGCTATTATGCTTCCTCCGTTTTGGTCGAAATACTGTATCGTCTTGAGCGATTCTACTATAATTGAAATTATAAATGTAAATTAGCATAATATATCACATTCAATAACTAGATAGGTTAAGATTTAAGGTTGTTTAGGTTAAAATTAAAATAATTAAATTTTCTCGAATTTAAATATTTATTTATTTATATTAATTATTATATTTAATTTACTTTGTAGTACGTTCATTTTCCTCTCGAGTTTCATTCTGCTCTATCTCTTCAGACTCTTCTGAAGATCTTTTTTGATTTTCACCACAGACATTTGCTGTCATTTTGAAACTGACACAGCTGACACTAACATCGAGCAAACATTTGAATTTTGAGACGATATGAGACGGAAAATGACAAAAGAATATCTGAGTAACACGGTTCGAAAAATGCTCGTCTTTCGAACAAAATAAAACGAGATTGACGATCATCTCGCATCGACATTCAACACTAGAAATGCATTAAAAATCGTTTTGATTATTTTTGCTTCCTGATAGAGGAAGCTTTGTAATAGTAACATTTTCCATAATTTTTAAATTCATTCAATTATTTATTATTATTATCGGTTTTCTTATAGTGAAACCTTTTCATTAGCATAATTCAAAGTTGATGCAAGAATATAAAAGATTCTTTGGTTCGAGAAGAATCGATTGACCCATGATATTAATACATTTTAATAAAGAGTAGGGAAGTTATGTAAATTTATATATTTTGAAAATCGGTTTTTGATAGTAAAACTTTTTTCATTAACATAATTTAAAGTTGATGCAAGAACAGAAAACATTTTTTGATTCGAAACGAAGCGATTGACCTATAATGTTAATACATTTTATTATATAGTAGGGGAGTAACGGCATTTTGAATATTTTTAAAATCGATTTTTATAATAAAAATTTTCTCATTTTCATAATTTAAAGTTGATGCGAGAATAGAAAACTTGTGTTGATTCAAGAAGAATCGAGTGACCTATAACAGTGTCACATTTTATTGAAGAGTAAGGAAGTTATGTTCATTTATAATATTTGAAACATCTGTTTCAAACAGAAAAACTGTTTTTATCGGCATAATTCAAAGTTGCCGCATGAATAGAAAAGACTTTTTGATAATTAATTTTCAAATAGAACAATTTTGACATTTTTTGTAAAGAAATCATAAAGCTTGGAAAGGGATAGGGTGCGGCAGAACTTTTCCCTTCCCTTTTCCAGCTCAAAACCATATAAACACCATATAATTATAAATGCAAACAAAGTGGAAACACTCGAGATCGAATTCACAGCCAGTTTCTTATTTTTTTATTTTTTTTTTCATTTTCCTATTTGGAAAATATAATAATCAATATAGATTGGTTCTGAATCACATACAAACCAATTAGTGGTTTGTCAATTTTTCATCAAGCCCTGTAACGAGGGACCGACCTAGTTTCCCTGCACCTGTCGTATTTTCTAGAAACGAGTATAGCCACTGTGATCGTGAGCGGAACAGGGAAGATGAGTGTGGGAAAACAGGGAAATGGACCCTCTGGAAATGGCCAAGTTCAATGGATGAATCACTCGCTTAGTGACAGTCGTTACACTCCATTTTAATTAGCCTCATTCGGTTCAGCGAACCGCGAAGGAACAATTATTTTCCCTCGTACCAGTTTTCTGATTGCCATCCTAGATCTCTAGGTCTATGTTTGCAATTTTAACTTTTCCGTCAAATGAAAATTTCAGAAAATACAGTCCCTGGGGTTCTATTCTTGTCCTCTTCAGGGAGCGTTCACATATTACCAAGGGGGAAACAACTCTGGTAATTCGTCGCACGGAAAAAATGTATTCGTAAAAAAGTCAGCAACTAGTAGCTAGGAGGTCTCGGATATGACAAAAATTCATCGATCTGAAAATTCTAAAACGGTTCATCACTTTTTTTACGTGAATAATTACAAAAATATTACGAGCGATTGGGAAAAGATTCTCAGAGCACTCACGAGCTTGCCCGACAAATCTGGGAACTGGAAAGTAGGTTCGCCTGTACTTGGCCCGCACACACGCTCGCCCAAACGCGCGGTGCGTGTGTGCGCTCGTATGTGTGCTTCGAGCTCGTCGGATGAGTGGCGAGAAGTTTTATAATACCTATTTTGTTTGGCCTTGATGGCTGCGCGTGTTAAGGCAATTCTGGTTCATGTTTAGAAACTGGTGAGTCAGCAGTCTTTGAGGGTTCGAATCTTCTCAGTTCCGAATTCATAAATTAATATATATTAAATAGCACAAATACAATTTTTCCACTTTATATTTCAGTTTGTAATTTTCCGGAACTGTTTGTAGAAATTTCTAACTGTTCGTCAAACACCGATTGGTTATCCGAACTGGTAATCTGGTGTAATCCAGTTAGCCTGAAGTAATAAACTTTTAATTCGGAGTAATTCAGGTAATTCAAGTAATCCATTGTAATGCAGGACAATCCACCTATTATCCAGGGTAATCCATCTATAATCCAGGGTAATCCATTTCTTATCCAGCTAATTGCAAGTAATTTAGGTAATCCAAGTAATCCAGCTAATTCGGACCAATTCACGTAGGTAATCTCAATAGTTTTCAACTATTTTCTTGAAAATTTGTTGTAGTTTTTTATTCAAAATTAATTTTCTTGACTGAAATTTTTAAATATTCCACTTCTGGTTAAAAATTTTAATACTCTCTTCATTGAAAATTCATATATTTGGTGAAAATATCAATTATTTTTGTATAAATTTCATTTCTTTGAATATTCCGTTTTTAGTTGGAAATTCCTGGTTTTTAGTTAAAATCGCAACCATTTGGTTGAAAGTTAAACTACTTTGTTAAAAATTGACTTCTCTGGATGGAAATTCTTGATTTCAGTGAAAAATCATTTGTTTAAAAATTTTAATATTTTGCGGAAAAATAATTTTGTTTAAACTTTCTTTTTTTTTTAACTGAAATTTTCACTAATCCACTTTTTATTCAAAATTTATATTTTTTTGTTGAAGATTCAACTATTTGGTAAAAAATTCATTTATATTTTTAAGTTGAAAATTCAAGAAAATTTTTAAAAATTCTTTTTTTTTTATAGAAAACCAATCTTCTTGGTTGAAAATTCAACTACTTGGTTGAAAGTTGAACTGCATTGTTAAAAATTATTTTTCCTTTGACGATTTATTATTATAGTTGAAAATGCATCCCTTTTTTGGAAATATAACTATTTTCTTGAATTTTTTTTTTTTGGTTGAACATTAATTTTTGAATTAAAAATTTAACTATTTCTTTGTTGGTGAAAATCTGTCTTTTTTAGTTTAAAATTCATGTTTCGTCACTTAAAATTTGAATATACCATTTTTTTATTGTAAGTTTATCATTTTAGTTTAAAATTTAAGAATTTGGTTAAAAAAATTTCTTTAAGAAAAAGTCATATTTTGATTGAAGATGCATCATTTAGTGAAAATTCATCTGTTTGGTTGGAAATTGAACTATTCTATTGAAAATTCGGTTGTTTATTTTCTTCAGAAAAAAATAATTTTTTGAACAGAAAATGTAACTATTAAATTTTTGGTTGAAAATCTATGTCTTTTAGTTGAGAATTCAAATATTTGTTTCAAAATCATTAATTTGGTTCAAGGTTTGCCTTTCTCACTAGAAAATTAATTTTTTTGGTTGAAAACTCAACTAATTGGTTGAAAATTTATCTTTTTCAGTTGAAAATTCGTCTTTTTTGGTAGACAATTGATCTTCTTTGTTAGAAATTCAACTATTTGGATAAACATTCATTTTTTGGTTCAAGATGCATCATTCAAGTTGAAAATTCATCTCTTCGTTTAAAATTTAACTATTTTTTTCAAAATTGTTGTTTTTTGTTTGAAAATACGCTTTTTGATTAAAAATGTAACTCTTTTGTTGAAAATTCTTTTGCTTTTTTTCATAAAATTTCAAATATTTCTAAACATTATTGATATGCGAGAAAATTTAAATTGTAAATGATTGTTTAATAATGAGAAATAATTATGTTTTTAACATTAAATTATAGGCAAAATCTTATTTTGAAACAAAATTAGAAGCTTTTTGATAATTATTAAAGATTTGAGGAGATTAAATTTTCGTTAAGATTCCTGGAAAAATTTTAAATGGTGTAGATTTTATTTGGAAAAAATAATTTTAAGTTTTGAAGATTTCAAAATGTGTGGAAGAAAACATGGAAGACTTTGAGACAATTTTCTTAATTTTCCAGGATTAAAAAAAAATTTAGGTGAACTGAATTTTGCAGGGTGTCAAAGGAATGAAAAATGATTGTTTTGTAATAAATTCTAAGAGAAAATTGAAAAAAATTATAAGACATTTTTTTTAATATTTCGTAAAATTTTTAGAAAGAGTGTAGAAGGTTTTAGAGCAAAATTTTGCAACTTTACCATATTATATAATTTTAGAAACAATCTGATTAAATTTAAGAGTTATTAAGAAGTTTCGAAACGATTAAAAAATAATTGAAACTTGTAAAGATTTTTTCAGAATTTGGCGAGGTTTCACGAAAATGAGAAAATATTTTTTAGGTTCCTAGGAAAAATTGAAATAATTAATTATTTCAAAAAATTTCTTCTAAGAGATTATTCAAAAACATTTTATAACATTTCAAAAATTTTCAAAGAAGAATCTGAAGGATTTCAGGGCCATTTAAAAAAATTTTCAATCAAAAAAGATTCAGAAAAAATTGGAATAATTTTTAACCATGAGGTTCAGAAGGTCTGACAAGATTTAAAAAAAAATAATTTTCTTATTATTCGTGTAAAATTTGTAAATGATTTTTTTATTTTGAAAAATGAACTTTAAGAGAAAATTAAAACAGGTTTTCAAACATATCAAACGATTTCCGAAAATTTCGAAAAAGAGTGTAGAATATTTTGAAGCGAAATGTTTCAATTTGGTAAGTTTAAAAAATTAAAAGAAAAATCGAATAAATTCGAGAAATATTTAGTAAAATTGAAGAGATTCAACAATAATTTTAAAATCTGAAAGATTTCTAGAATTGTAAATTTTTAAAGATTTAAAAAATAAACTTTAGAAACTTTAAAAGGATTTTTAAATGTTTCAAGAGAATAAACAAATTTTATTAAAATTGCGGGGAAAATTTAGAAGATTGTAAGGCAATTTTTTACATTTCGAATAATTTTTTTAATTTTAAGAAAAATTCGAGTCAGTTAAACATATTTTTAGGAATTTAAGGCGTTTTAAATAGATTAGAAATATTCGGAAACTTGGAAATATTTCTGAAAATTTATCAAATATTTCTTGATTTGTTTAGTACTAGTCTTAAAAAACTCATAGAAAGACGCAAATTATTTCTAATATTTTGTAAGATCCTATAAAATAAAATAAAATCTTTGAAATCTTCTATATTCTTCTTTGACACATCCGGAATATTTAAAAAAAAAAATTTTAATTCTCTCAAGAATCTTATTAAAATTATATTCCTGTAAATGTAAAAACAAACTGATAATACTTATTTTCTTGTTCTCGAATCTCAGAATTTAATTTCAACAAAATGTGTTTTTTATTATATTATTATAGCTTATGTCATTATTATGCAATATTTAAACTTTCTGTAAAAAAATTAATTTTTAACAACGAAAAGCGGATTTTTAACAAAATAATTGACTTTTTAACAAAATAGTTGAATTTTTAACAAAATAGTTGAATTTTTAACCAAAGTGATAAATTTTCAAATAAAATGATAAATCTTTAACTGAAATGATTGAATTTTATATCAAACAGTTAAATTTTCAACTAAAATAATAAATCTTTAATAGGAATCGTCGAATTTTAATCCAAAAAGATGAATAATCAACCATAAAGATTAATTTTCTACCAAAAAATATGAATTTTCAAAGCAATATATGAATTTGCAATCAAGTTGTTGAATTTGCAACTAAAAATCATAAATTTTTAATCAATACTTGCATATTAAAATAATAACAGATAAATTTTCAACAAAAAATGGAATAGGTGAATAGTAAGTTAAACAAATCAAGTTTTAACAACAAAAAACTGGATTTTTAATCAAACAGTTCAATTTTCGACCAATGTGATGAATTTCCAACGAAAATGGTGAATCTTCAAACTGGATACATTTTTAGCCAAAAATAAAATAGTTAAATTTTCTGTTTTAAAAAACTAATTTCTAACAGAAAAAAAAACGAATTTTCAACCAAGTAGTTAAATCTTCAACTGGAATAGTTAAATTTTCAATCAGGGATGAATTTTTAATTAAAATGATGAAACTTCAACGAAAAAAAATTAATTTTTAACAAAACATTTACACTTTTAAACAAGGAGTTGAATTTTCTGCTAAAAAAGATGAATTCTCAAGGAACAAGGAAAATTGAAAAAATCGAAAAATGCCTGATTTAGTATGGCGACTCAAAATTCAAAAAATCTAAAAGTCAATAGATTTTTACGGAAGTTCGTATTCTGAGATTCGTATTCTACGACCCCAAAAACCCGTATTTTTTTCAAGCAGTTGAATTTTTCAACAAAAAAGTTTATTTCGAACCAATAAAGATGACTTTTCTACTGACAAAATTTAATTTTTTTTCCAAAGAGATAAACTTTTTTCGAGGCAGTTAAATTTTCAACCAAAAAGTTCATATTCAACCAAAACAGATGAATTTCAACCCAGAAAAATAACTTTTCAACCTACAAAGATTTTTTACCAAACAAGATTAATTTTCTGATCAAAAAGAAAAATTTTCAGCAAAAGACACCATTTTTCTATCAAATAGTTGAATTTTTAACCAATAAAAAATAAATTCTCAACCAAAACCCAGGATAGTGACATTTTCAGATAGAGCAAAATTAATTTTTATGCCAAAAAAAAAAATGGTCAAAAAAGATTCTAAATTTTGAACAAGAGTGTTGAATCTTTTGAAAATTAAATTTAAGCAGAGTAGATCGACTTTTAATTAATTTGTTAAATTCTCAACCAAGGAAATTAATTTTTAACCAAATAGTTATAGTTTTAACCAAAAAGATGAATTTTTAGCAAGAGTATTAATATTCTGCCAAAAAACAAGAATTTTTAATATAATTGTTGAATTTCAAAGCTAAAAGAACGAACTGTCTACAAAACATTTAAATTTTACACCCAAAAATAAGATTTTTCGACAAAAAAGTTTATTTTCTTTTTTGGTTAGCTTTTTCGGTTATCTTGAATTAAGAATATTTATATGCGAATGTGCTCGATGTTTTTAAATTAGAAGCAAAAGAGTTTTTCTACGCTGATTTGTAACATATCCACAATATAACCAAAAAAGCTCTAACAAAAAGCTCATTTTTATTAATTTTTTTTGAAAAAAAATATCTTCTCCTTTCGCTCGCTGGGAGTCGAACCACAGAACTTCTGATTCCCGGTCAGGTGCTTTCCCATTAAGCTACTAGAGAGATCGAGAGAAGAAACCTTTTTCAGAAATAAACGCATTATTCTAGATGGTAAAAATCAAATTTTTCAAAGAATCTGTATTATCATTAGAGAATAACCAAAATTTTTAACGCATTTTTCATACTAGATGCAGCTATGAATTAAAAATTATTTTAATTAATTTTTTCTGAAAAAAAAATATCTTCTCCTTTCGCTCTGCTGGGAGTCGAACCACCGAACTTCTGATTTCGGTCAGGTGCTTTCCCATTAAGCTACTAGAGAGATCCAGAGAAGAAACCTTTTTCAGAAATACACGCATTATTATGCTAGATGGTACAAATCAAATTTCGCAGAGCGAAAGGAGAAGATTTTTTTTTCAGAAAAAATTAATTTAAATAATTTTTAATTCATAGCTGCATCTAGTATGAAAAAGGCGTTAAAAATTTTGGTTATTCTCTAATGATAATACAGATTCTTTGAAAAATTTGATTTTTACCATCTAGAATAATGCGTGTATTTCTGAAAAAGGTTTCTTCTCTCGATCTCTCTAGTAGCTTAATGGGAAAGCACCTGACCGAGAATCAGAAGTTCTGTGGTTCGACTCCCAGCGGAGCGAAAGGAGAAGACATTTAAAAAAAAAAAAAATTAATTAAAATGAACTTTTTGTTAGAGCTTTTTTGGTTATCCTCCACTAAGAATATTCATGTGTCTAAGTTTTTAAATGATAAGCAACAGAGTTTTTGTGAGCTGGTTCGTATCCTCTTCGTAGAATATTTCTTTTTTAGGTTCGGCCACACAAAATTTAAAAATGAGCTTTTTATTAGAGCTTTTTTGGTTATCCTC
The DNA here is from genome assembly GCA_932195095.1 of Andricus curvator. Classification (NCBI taxonomy): domain Eukaryota; kingdom Metazoa; phylum Arthropoda; class Insecta; order Hymenoptera; family Cynipidae; genus Andricus; species Andricus curvator. The sequence continues at coordinate 103,419 of CAKNYM010052497.1, read as the reverse complement.
GACTAAGAATATTTTTTTAAATATGAAGAAAAAGTGTTCTTCTGAGCAGCTTTATAACCTCTTCCTAGTATTTAATTTTGTTAAGGTCTCCCGCTTAGTTTTTCTGAATGAGCTTTTTATCAGAGCTTCCTTGGTTATCCTCGAATGAGAATATTCATGTGTGAATGTGGCCTATGTTTTTAAATAAGAAGCAACAGAGATTTTGGAAGCTGCTTCGTATCATCTGCGTAGAATTAATTTTTTCAGATCCTTCAGCTCAAAATTTTAAAATGAGCTTTTTATTAGAGGTTTTTTGGGTTATCCTTTACTAAGCAGTATCATGTTACGAATGTGGTCTATGTTTTCAAATGAAAAGCAACAGAAATTTTCTCCGCTGCTTCGTAACCTCTTCGTAGTATTTAATTTTATTCAGGTCCTCTGCTTAGTATTTTAAAATGAGCTTTTTATTAGAGCTTTTTTGGTTATCCTTATCTAAGAATATTCATGTGCAAATGTGACCTATATTTTTATATGAGAAGCAACAGAGTTTTTGTAAGCTGGATCGTATCCTCTTCGGAGAATAAATTTTTTTTAGGATCGGCCGCTCAAAATTTTTAAATGAGCTTTTTATGATAGCTTTTATGGTTTTCCTGGTTCAAGAATATTTATATGCGAATGTGGTCTATGTTTTAAATAAGAAGCAAAACAGTTTTCGTACGCTGCTTCGTAACCTCTTCGTACTACTTTTTTTTCCGATCCTCCGATTAGTATTTTAAAATGAGCTTTTTATTAGAGCTTTTTTGGTTATCCTCCAGTAATAATATTCTTATTCCAATGTAGCCCATGTTTTGAAATGAGAAGTAACGCAGTTTTTCTAAGCTGCTTCGTATCCTCTTCTCAGAATTATTTTTTTTTGTTCCTTCCGCTCAAAATTTAAAAATGAGCTTTTTCTTAGAGCTTTTTTAGTTATAATCGACTAAGAATCTCGAATCGTAGAATGAATTTCTTTCAGGTCCTTCCGTTCAAAATTTACAATTGAGCTTTTTATTGGAGCTTTTTTGGTTTTCCTGGTCTGAGAATATTTATATGCGAATGTGGTCTATGTTTAAAGTGAAAAGCAAGAGTTTTCGTACGCTGCTTCGTAACCTCTTCGTAGTA
>CAKNYM010052497.1:82994-98795 GCA_932195095.1 Andricus curvator | reverse complement strand
CTAAATTCCGTGAATTCCATGAATTCTATGAATTCCCTGAATTCCATAAATTCACTGACATTATCTAAATTCTTTCAAATTTTTCAAATTTGCTCAATTATTTGAATTCTCTGAAATCATCAAATATTCTGAATTTTTTTAATTCATTAAATAATCTGCATTCTCTGAATTAATTTAATATTCTGAATTCTCTGAATTAACTGCTGGCTCTAAATTCTTCGAATTTACTAAATATTCTGAATTCTCTGAATTAACTGCTGGTTCTGAATTCTCCAAATTTACTAAATATTCTGAATTTACTGTATTTATCTTATACGCTGAATTATCAGAATTTCTAAATTATTGGAATCCCTTGGATTCTTCGAATTCATTAAATTCTTAGAATATCCTGAATGCCGTAATTTCTTAGAATTCCTCAAATTCTCCTAATTCTGTATTTCCTGCGAATTCCATGAATTTCCTGAATTCCATCAATTTACAGAATTCTATTAATTCCACGAATTCCCGGAATTCCAGTAATTCCACGAATTCCCCGAATTTAATTAATTCCACGAATTCCCGGAATTCCACGAATTCCACGAATTCCCGGAATTCCTTGAATTCCATGAATTTCATGAATTCCGCGAATTCCTTAAATTCCCAGAATTTCATTAATTCCATGAATTCTCTGAATTCCATTTATTCTCTGAATTCTGCGAAGTCAATGAATTCCCTAATTCCATGAATTATCTAAATTATCTAAATTTCGTGAATTCCAAAAACTCATTGAAAATTCTAAATTTCCTAAATCATTGATATTCTCTAAATTCTTTCAAATTTTTTAAATTCGATCAATTATTTGAATTATCTGAAATCATAAAATATTCTGCAATTTTTTAATTTATCAAATAATTTGCATTCTCTGAATTTATGCAATATTCTGAATTCTCTGAATTCACTTCTGGTTCTAAATTTCTCGAATTTACTCAATATTCTGAATTCACTCTATTCTATTCTGAATTCACTCCTCTAAATTATGAGAATTCCTAAATTCTTGGAATCCCTTGAATTTTTCAAATCCTCGGAATTCTTGGAATTTCCTGATTTCCCTAAATTTTTTGAATTCCTTGCATTCCCTGAAATCCGCAAATTCCGAATAGTCCCAAAAAATTGGGGGAGTTCGAAAAGGGGATGGACTAGTCCTCCCGAAAATTCAAAAAAATTCCTGCAATCATACGAATTCCTGAAATTTTTTGAATTTATAGAAATTGAAAGAATTAAGAAGATTTTAAGGAAGTTAAAAGAATTCAAATTAATTTGAAAGAGTTTAAAAGCATTAAAAATAATTGAAAAGAATTTAAAGGACTACATACATTTCAAAGTGCTTGGAAGAATTTAAAAGAATTCAATCTAAATTGAAAATAAGTTAAAGGAATTGAAGTAAATTTAAATTATTTCAAAATAATACACTAAAACCAGTCTGTGATTAATAAATTCGTGATGGTAATTATTCAATTAAAACGAATTTAATAAATAATAATTTAATCTAATTAATTACTAATTGATTATTTATTAATTAATTATTAATAATAATTAAAACAAAAGATCAACTCAAAAAGCAGAGTGGTCCTTTTATACATGATCTTTTCTAGTAAATTCGTCCTAATTAGTATCAAAAACAAAAATAAGAAGACTCGTTTATGTAGAAAACAACAATGTTTATTTGAAACAACATATACAATCACGTGTACCAAGTATATTTCATTCGATGTAGTCGCCCAGTAAAAAATCAAAATTTTCCCTGATGAAAATTGCAAACCAGTTTTTCACTGAGCGTTTACGCTTCAATTTTTCCATTTTTTTTCTTGCCTTTTTGCCTTTTACATAATACCAATTTTACATAATACGAATCTCAGTTCTCGTTCGAGATCGTGACAAAACTTCCTTAATCGACATATCTTAAAAATTAGGACTTATTCTATTTTTTTTTTTTAATTCAATAACTGGTATCAAGAATTAAGTTTGATTTCTTCAATCATATTTTGAAAAACGTGCAGTAGTGGAAAACGTTTTTGGTAGCTACGTTTTTCAAGGTATGATCACTAAAGATAATAAAAAAACTTAAGGAATAATTTAGAGCAGTATAAATATTTTTTTCAGTCGAATTTGTAAAGTTTCTGATAAAAATGGCAAATTTGAAACCAAGAATCTGTAATTATTTATCAAGAAGTATTGGTAATAGAAAACTCATTAGTCTCTAATTAGGATTAACTCCAGGATACCAGTTATTAGCGGTGTTGCAAGGTGAAAGAGTTTTTTTCGCTAGATCTAAGGTTCGGTAATAAAGACGAAGGAGGGGAAATGGATTGGATTATATACAAGTACACACGAGTACACTTACACAAGTTACACCTTTTGGTACATATACTCATTACACTCTATAATAATGGCGTCACAGCAATTGTTTCTTGGGCACAAAGTCTGTCACCTGACAATTAGCGAAGCGGTGACACAGATTATAGAGGAATTATTAAAAGAAAATTTAAACAGTAGGCGAAAAAACATTTCCAATCAACAGATAAAAAAAAGTTAGTTAGAGAATTGAAGACAGATAAAAAATTTATAAAATAATGAGTTAAAAAGATGGGATGACACTATTTTTCCGAAAAATCAAAATAACCGAATTAGGAAATTTTCAATTGCCGCAAATCAATAAGGCTACCGGAAATGTTTATTGATATTTTGGATTCAACACTGAATTCGTTGAACTGTCTGAATTTTGTGAATTCTTCGAATTCTTTCAATTTCGTGAATTTTTTGGATTTCGTGAATTCTTTGAATTTCGTAAATTCTTTGAATTCAGTAAATTTTTTTGAATCCAGTGAATCCTTGGAATGTAGTGGAATCTTTGATTCAGTGAATTCTTTGAATTCAGTTAAATCCGTGAATGTAGTGAATTCCGTGAATTTAGTGAATTTCCTAAATTCCGTAAATTCAGTGAATTCCTCAAATTCTGCAAATTCTGTGAATCTGGTGAAGTTTCTAAATTCCGTGAATTCAGGGAATTCTTTGATTTCAGTGAATTCTTTGGATTTCTTAAATTCTTTGAATTTCGTAAATTCTTCAAATTTCGCAAATTCTTTGAATTTCGTAAATTCTTTGAATCCTTGGAATTTAGTGAATTGTTTGAATTCTTTGAATTTAGTGAATTCTGTGAATTTCGTGAATTCGGTGAATTTCGCGAATTTCCTAAATTCCGTAAATTCAGTGAATTCCTTAAATTCTGTGAAGTCTGTGAATCTAGTGAATTTCCTAAATTCCGTGGATTCTGTGAATCTAGTAAATTTTCTAAATTCCGTGAATTCAGTGAATTCTTTGATTTCAGTGAACTCTTTGAATACAGTAAATTCCCTAAATGCAGTGAATTTCAATAAATCCTTCGAATTTAGTCAATTCTTTAAATACAGTTAAATACAAATTCCCTAAATTCTTTGAGTGCAGTGAATTTCCTAGTTTCCGTGAATTCAGTGAATTCCCTGAATTTAATGAATTTCCTGAATTTAATGAATTCAGTGAATTCTTCGAATTCTTTAATTTGAGTTAATACTTTGAATGCAGTGAATTCAGTAAATACTTTGAACTCAGCGATTTCTTCGAATTCAGTGAATTCTTTGAATACAGTGAATTCTTTAAATTCAGTGAATTCTTTGAATAATTTTGAATTCAGTGAATCCGTGGAATTTAATAAATTCTTTGAATTCAGTGCATTTTTTTAATTCTCTGAATTTAGTGAATTCCGTGAATTTGGTGCATTTCCCAAATTCCGTCAATTCAGTGAATTCCTCAAATTCTGCGAATTCTGTGAATCTAGTGAATTTCCTGAATTCAGTAAATATTTTGAATTCAGCGAATTCTTCGAATTCGTAGAATTCAGTGCATTCTTTGAATACAGTGAATTCCGCGAATACAGTGAATTCTTTGAATTCAGTGAATTTTGTTAATTCTTGGAATTCAGTGAATTTCATAAATTCCGTAAATGCAGTGAATTCTCCAAGTTCTGCGAATTCTGTGAATCTAGGGAATTTTTAGAATTCAGTGAATTGTTTGATTTCAGTGAACTCTTTGAATGCAGTCAATTCCCTAAATTCAGTGAATTTATTGAATCCTTTGAATTCAGTGAATTTTTTTAATTCTTTGAATTTAGTGAATTCCGTGAATTGAGTGAATTTCCTAAATTCCGTAAATTCAGTGAATTCCCCAAATTCTGCGAATTCTTGAATCTAGTGAATTTCCTGATTTCCGCGAATTCTCAGAATTCAGTGAATTGTTTGATTTCAGTGAACTCTTTGAATGCATTTTTTTCCCCCTTTCCCTAAATTCCCTAAATTCAGTGAATTTATCGAATTCTTTGAATTCAGTGAATTTTTTTAATTCTTTGAATTTAGTGAATTCCGTGAATTTCCTAAATTGCGTAAATTCAGTGAATTCCCCAAATTCTGCGAATTCTGTGAATCTAGTGAATTTCCTGAATTCAGTGAATACTTTGAATACAGTAAATTCTGTGAATTCAGCTAATTTTTTTGAATTCAATAAATTCTTGGAATTTATTGAATTCCGTGAATTTAGTGAATTTCGTAAATTTAGTGAATTTCGTAAATTTAGTGAATTTCGTAAATTTAGTGAATTTCGTAAATTCCCTAAATTCAGCGAATTCTCCAAATTCTGCGAATTATGCGAATCTAGTCAATTTCCGGAATTCCGTGAAATCTTAGCATTCAGTGAATTCAGTGAATTCTTTGATTTCAGTGAACACTTTGAATGCAGTCAATTCTCTAAATTCAGTGAATTTATAGAATCCTTTGAATTCAGTGAATTCTCTAAATACAGTGAATTCTTTAAATACAGTGAATTCCCTAAATTCTTTGAATTCAGTGAATTCTGTGAATTATTTGAATTCGGTCAATTCTGTCAATTCAGTGAATTCCCTCAATTCTGTCAATTCAGTGAATTCTCCAAATTCCGTAAATTCAGTGAAGACTTTAAATTCAGTGAATTCTTTGAATACAGTTAATTTCCTCAATTCCGTGAATTCTCTCAATTTCATGAATTCAGCGAAATCTGTGAATTCTGCGAATGCAGTGAATTTCCTCAATTCCGTGAATCTAGTAAATTCTCCGAATTCCGCGAATTCAGCAAATTCTGTGAATTTTATCACATTTGAGTCAATTACGATTTGTGTAAAATTTGATGTAAGTTTTCGAGATTAGAAGGTTTTTAATTATAGCGGGAATTCGAAATTTCGGAAATTTACTAATTCCAGTCATTTGAAATTTCTGGCAATCGGGTTATAACATTTTTGTAATTTCATACTTTCAGTAATTTTAAATATCTGATTTTTCCTAGTTTCTGAAGTTATAACATTTCCGACGATTTGAAATTCCCGCCAGTTTATAATATTGCCGAATTTCATTTGTATTATTATTTATAATTTATTTATAATTAAAATGATTTTTTTTTTCATTCCGGAAATTTTCAAATTCGGTAATGTAATGACTGAAAAGTCACGAAATTTCAAATTTCCGGCATGTAAATTCCCGAAAAGGAAAATATTCGAAATATAAAATTCCCGAGATTAGAAAATTTTCAACTATTGAAAATTGTCGAATTAGTAAATTTTCGAATAATAAAATTCCTGACAGTTAAAAATATTAAAGAATTTGAAAGCTCCAGGTAATAAATAATTCACGAAACAAAATTTATGACACATGTATATTTCCAAATTATAAAATTCCAGAATCTGAAAAATTAAAAACTCTTTTTTTATATAAATAACTAATAAACTAATACTTTTATTATTATTGTTTATTATTTATTTATTATTCAAACCATTTTTTAATTATTTCCATTCTGGAATTTTATTGTGTCCCAATTTTACAATTTTGGATATGTTCTAATGTTGGGAATTTTATTTCGGGAATTTTCTATTATTGGGAATTTTATAATTCGGTAATGTGATTCAGAAATTTCAAGAATGAAAAATCCCGACACTATGTCTTTTCCAAAAAACAAAAACTTTGAAATATTTAAATTCCTCAAATTAAAAAATTGCCGGCAATTGAAAATTTCCGAATTACGAAATTTTCGAATAATGAAATTCTCGATAGCTGATAATATTACCGAATTTGAAATTTCTGAAAATAATTCATTTTGGTTTCAAAATTTCCGGAATATGAACAATTTAAAAATTGTTTTATCAGTAAATAAATAATTAAATAATAATCAAAAATACCTTCATCAAATTAAAATATAATTTTGTATTATTGTTTCGAAATTTTTTAATTTTTTAGAATGAGGAATTTTCACATTTTTTTCATCTCACAGTAAAATTCACAAAAAAAAAATATTCGAAATATAAAATCCCTGAGAACTCGTGATCCCGAATAATAAATTTCTCGCAAGTTTACCGAATTTGAACATTCTCGATAATATATTATTCCCGAAAAAAAATATGAATGATGAAATAAAAATGATTTTAATAATAAATAAATAATCAGATAAAAGACACAAAATATATGTATGGAATAAAACTATTTTTTTATTATTTATTTATTATAACAATCATTTTTGACTTGTTCAGTTTTCAGAATTGTATAGTTTGAGAATTTTCTAATTTTAGAGTTGTTTTTTGAAAATTTGTTAGTTCCTGAATTTCATTTTTCGGAATTCTTTAATTTGAAGAAAAATCTTTCTTGGTAATTTTCTTTTACCAGAAATTTTATTTTTCATATTTTTTCAGTCGTTCAATTATTGTTGGCAATTTTCTAATTCCGGAAATTTTCTGTTTCGAATTTTTTTCGGGAATCTTCCATTCTCGTAAATTTTATTTTTCGTGATTTTTCAGTCGTCCCTTTTTATTTGCTTTATCATATTTTCGAACTTTTTATGATTCAGGATTTTTCGGCTGAATTATTTCTTACCAAAAAGAAAATATATATACTTAACTGCCTAAAATTCGATATTGGAAGTCATTTGATTGTGCGTTTTCGATTCAGTCATATTTATTACGAATATTGTAAAATTTAGTGATAATTATATGATCAGGTATAGATACTGAAATGAAAATCAAAGTGTAAAAAATACGTTTTGAAAAGATTCGTTGTTTCACGATTTTTGATATATTCTATTACTTATTATTATACTATTTTTAATTTAAATTTTTTTAAATTTCTGTTGATTGATTGGAAATGTTTCTTTTTCAGGAGAACGGAAATTAGAATCTTCGAAGAACGTGGAGTTAAGATAAAAAAAAATTTGTGGAATGCAAAAAGCGAAATGATTAAGGCCACTCTTTGAAACTGCGTGTTTACTTTTGATTGGAATAGATTTTTTTAAATTAGAAAAAAAAATATTTTTCAAAAATTCTTTTGAACTTGTCTCCCGCAAGTAATTAAAGAATTTAGTATCTTCTTCAATTATTGATTATTGATAATCACTAAACGTTGGAACTACAAATTTTTAACCTTAATTAAAATTTTGATACATAAAAATCAAGTGAATTTTCTTTATTTAAACAAATTTAAAAAAAAATCAACTGAGTGTACCTTCTGAGACTTGAGTGATAAAAGAAATTTCCTATTTACCAAAATTCAGTCGCCTTGGATCAATAGTGGATAAGTGAAATTTCGGTCGGTACAGTATCCGAACATTCGAGGATGAAGAATCAGAACTGCTTTACCAGCAGTGAACCAATCCTTTTTATTCTCCACATTCTCCACTAAAAATTAATAAATTCAAAAAAAAATTTCATCAAAAATTCAGAAATCACGCAGCTCATTGTAAAGAACCATTTTAGTTTTACAACAGAGATGGAGAAAATTCATTACAATAAAAAATATCGAATTAGTCTACTTACAAATTTGCAGAGCTACAAATAATTATTTTATAATTGAAAAATACGATTCGACCAGAGAAACACGATCTTCCAGTGTTTCAAAAATTTGTATAAATGTATTTTTATTCAAATTATAATTGTTGATTAATATTACTAAAATTATAATTAAAAATACATTTTTCAAGTTCGTTTTTTCTGGTCTAAAACGTAAATTCTGCATCTCTTTCGGAATTAGCGGAGAGTTTGTCTTGTTTTGTTATTCGACTTAACAATGTAGCATTATTTTAACAACAATAGTAACAACGTGTTCTGATTTAACAACATACTTTAAATTCTGTCTGACATCCATATCATACTTAATTTAATGAACAGTTCACTCAATTTTTTAATTTTCTTACGTCCTTTTTTATTTGTTGGCAGGCAAAATTTATGGATAAGAGTCGCTTTTTTCAATGGTCGACACAAGGAATGTGGTTTAATTTATTTATATATATTTACAATCCCTTCTTTAATTTTTTGCAACCTTTTTTTTAATCTCTCTTAGAAAAATAACACGAATCCTAAAAATGATCGGGTTACAACAAAATTATTTCAGGGATGCGAGTTTCAAAATTTTCAGTAAAAGATTTGGCGCAAATTTAATTTCGATTCAAAATTTAATTTAATACTAACAAGAAATTAAACATTTTACACGAAATTTCGAAGCTCGCAAACCTGCAGTCTTTTTTTAAACACCCGTGGTAATTAAAGAAGTTCTAAAAATGTTATTCACCACTTATTTTTGTATGGGGGAACCTGCCTACAGTGGATAAGGCAACCTACAGTGGATAATCATTAATTCAAAGCCCAAATATAAATAAAATTATTTATTTAAAATTAAATTTATTAACGCGTATCTGTGTCTTAACTACTGATTAAATTTAATTAATTATTTAGATACATTAGTATTTTTAATTAATCATTATCCACTGTAGGAAGGTTCCCCCTTCAATAAAATAGAGGTACTATGTCCGAAAATGGAAATTTGCTTTTTTAATGCCAACCATTTGCAAATAATAATTAACTATTATTTCATTAAGCCTAATAACGTATTTTCCCCATTGGAGATGATTTCTCCTTGACAATTAAATTCGAAAAATCGATTACCCTTCAATCAGAAATTTCTTCCGATTTTCAAAAACGGTAAAGGATGAGGGTACTTTCTTTTAGCAGATACTTTTTTTTTCAATAAAACGTAGCTTGCTTAATTTTTAGTTTTTAATGATTAATACAATTTTTTGAGAAAACACCTTTAGCACATTCTGCTAAAAGAAAGCAACCTTAAAATGGAAATTGTGTGTTCACAAAGATCCATATTCACAGTAATTATTTTTTCTACATTTTGAGCAGATTACGTCCTCGCAAAGTATTTTTTAGAATATCTGACTGACGAATATATTTTCATTTACAATTAAAAGTGTATTTGTATAAACAATAGGGTGGTGCAAAAAAGGCCTTTTTTTAAATAGCTCCCCTAGAAAGTGTTTCTTTTTGTGCCCAAATAACCCTTGATTTTTTGAAAAAAAAAATTAAGGGGCCCTCTAGTCGGGTTTTTAAAATAAAATAATAATTTTATTTAAATTATGTCTTTTGAATGAAATACGTCAATCAAAGTTTTAATACAATTTAAAAAAAAGTATTTGGGGGCCACCCAAGCTGATGGACGTTTTCCTTTCGACAAGCATACAAAATTTCAAATACAAAATAAAAATTTCGAATAGCTATTTATTTTTTACGTTCATTTCTCTATTTGCTTCTTAGTTTATATACATATAATTTTCCTAAGATTCTTGAAAAATATGAATTCTAAATAAAAAATGTAATAGTTGATATTTCAATCCAAAATTTTTTTAAATTTTAAATCAAACAGTTGAATTCATCCAAAAAGACAAAAAGATATTTTCAACAAAATAGTTCAATCTTCAACAAAAAAAGATTAATTTTCAACCAGTTGTCTATTTAACCAAAGACCAAATATTTAAAAAAATATAAATTTTCTACAAAGCAAAAATTTTTGTTTACAAAAGTTTTCAACTCAAAAATATGAATTTTTATTTAAAAACCAAATTTCAAGCAAATGGTCAAATTTTCAACAAAACACATCAATTTTATTTTAAGAGGATTAATTTTGTACCAAAAAGAGATGAATTTCAAAATAAAATAATGAATCTTCAACCAAAAAATGTGAATTCTCAACAAAAAATGTAATAGTTGATATTTCAATTTAGAAAGATTTTAATTTTTAACCAAAAAAGGTTAAATTTGTTTTAAAAAAATTTAGAAAATAGTTGAATACTCAACCAAAAAGATAAATTTTCAACCAAGAAGATTAATTTCTTGCCAAAAAAGGCAAATTTCAATAAATTGCTCTTCAACAAAACAAGTGAATTCTTTAAAAATTAGTTTAACTTTTAACCAAGTAATTTAAATTTTTAAACAAAAAAATTAATTCGAATTTTCAGCAAGATTGTTGAATTTGCAGCCAGAAAAGATTTTTTAGTCCAAAATGAAAGAAGAATTTAGGCAAATTTTGATTTGAAGAAAAAAATCATTTTTAATAGAAAATAAAAATTTCGGATAAATATTTTTTTTCCTCTCTTTTTTTTTTTATTAAGTTTATATAATTATAATTTTCCTAGGATACTCGGGGAAAATAAAATTAAAAAAAAAAATTTGAATATTGTAGATATTTCGAAAAAGTATGTAGAATGTTGATAAAAGCTTTTTCTATTCTACAGGATTTTTCAAAATTGTAGGAAAAATTTGAACTACTTTTAAACTACTCAAATTATTCCTCAATTGTCTTAAAATCTTCCGGATTCATTTTCAACAACTTCGGAAACATTTTTTAAAATCTTTTAAAATATTCTCTTAAAATTAATTTTTTTAACTATAGAATCAATTAAATATTCTCAAGAATCTTGAGAATTTTTTTTTATATTGAAATCTTCCAAAATCTTTGAAATTTTATTTCGAAAACTTTAAAAATCTAAATTTTTGTTAAGTTTTTTGAACTTTTTTATTACTCTGAATTTTTTTTAAACCTTCTGAATATCTTTTGAAATGATTCGCATTTATCATAAAATTTTGAAAAATTCTGCAAAAAAAAAATGTCCTTCAAATCTCCAGATTCCTTTTTGATCATTTTGAAAATCTTTTGGAATACTTTTAAATATTTTCGAATACCTATTCTCTTAAAATAAATTTTGGAAAATAAAAAAAACATTTCAAAATTTCCGACAAAGCGCAAGAGATTTTTTTTTATTCTGTTGAAAACTTTCAAAATTGTTAAAAAGCTCCTAAATTTTTTGTTCGTAATTTCCCAAAATGTACATTTTGCTTCAAATAAAATTATATTTTTATCTTTCAAAAACTTCTAAATATCTATTGAACTCCTTCGTATTTTTCTAAAATTCTGCAATCCTGCAAAATTGAAAAATTTTGATTAGAAATCTTCTACATTCTTTTCCTAAATTTTAAGAAATAATTTGAAATGTTTAAAATTATTTTTAAAGATTTTAAGAAATAATTTGAAATGTTTAAAAATATTTTTAAATATTTTTTTCCATTTAATTTGATAAAAAATAATTTATTTTTCCCCTGGAATCTTGGGGAAAAAATTCATTATCTTCAATCCTTCAAAATCCTTGAAGAAATTAAAAAATTTTTTTTAAATATTCAATAATAAATAAATACTTTTTTTTATCTTGTAATCTCCCAAAATCTTTTTAAAAAACTTTAAAATTGTATTTCAAAATCATTAAAAATCTAAATTTGTTTTAAGTTTTTTGAAATTTTTCATTACTTTGAATTTTTAAAAAAGCTTCTGAATATCTTTTAAAATGATTCGAATTTACCATAAAATTTTGAAAAATTCTGCAAAATTGAAAAAATATCCTTCAAATCTCCAGATTCCTTTTTGATCATTTTGAAAATCTTTTGGAATATTTTTAAATCTTTTCAAATACCAATTCTCTTAAAATAAATGTTTGGAAAATAAAAAAGCATTTTAAAAATTCCGAAAAATCGTAAGAGAATTTTTTTATTCTGTTGAAACCTTTCAAAATTGTTAAAAAGCTTCTTCATTTTTTGTTCGAAATCTTCCAAAATCTACATTTTGCTTCAAATAAAATTATAGTTGTATCTTTCAAAAACTTCTCAATATCTATTGAACTCCTTCGAATTTTTTTCTAAAATTCTGCAATCCTGCAAAATTGAAAGATTTTGATTAGAAATCTTCTACATTCTTTTCCTAAATTTTAAGAAATAATTTGAAATGTGTAAAAATCTTTTTAGGTATTTTCTTCCATTTAATTACAAATTTTTTTTTCTGGAATCTTAGGGAAAAAATTCATTATCTTCAAACCTTGAAAATCCTTGAAAAATTTTATTTCAAAATATTCAATAATCCACATTTTGTTTGAAATTTGTCGGTGCCGGTAATTTGTTGTTTACCGGAACATTAAGAAAAATTTTATCATTGTATCAATAATGTTTGCAACAATTCGCAAATAATTTTTATCATGGAAGATAATTACAAATTTGGAAATTTTGATTTAATAAATTGATGATTACAAAAAAAATGATTAATCTGCAGTAGTAGATAAATAAACATAACTGATATAACATTTTTTTCACAAAAGATGACTAGCGAGACCACAAAATATTTTTTTCTTAAATATTCAGGGGTCATTTTTACACAAAAGGAACCCCTTCTAGGGGTGCCATTTGAGAAAAAAAAATAAAGCCTTTCTGGATCCCCTAATGTATAATATATTAAATATATTCATATATTTCTGTCCCCGTATATACGAATGCTTATAACCTAAAGTTATCCAACATATATTTAAATTTAATATTTATTTAATATGGTACACATCGATTTTAGCCACCAAGATTTAACATATTGATTAATTTCGCTTCGTCCTTTTTCTTTGCTACCGGTCCTTTTTTCTGAAGCGCAAGGATAATTTTGTCAGTTTTTTTTTACTTCCTGACACTATTTAAAAGTTCCTATTTATTGTTAGTGCCTAGCTAAAATTAAATTTTCGATCCGAAGATTACAATTCTGATTTCTTCCGGGCAGTATTTTTTTTGTTATCGAATACTACCTTTGAAAACTGAATCACAACACGTAATAAATTTTTCACGACAAAAATATATTTTAAACATTTTTAATTCTTTTGACAATGTTAGTGCAAGTATGATATTTAAATATTTTCCAGAGATGAAACATTTGAGAACAGAAAAAAGTTTTATTAATAAATAGAAACAAAATTTGCTTCAGATAGTTTTTCTTCTGTTAACTATATCAAAAATTTTTAAAACATTTATGTAGTATTTTATTGTTAATAATCCAGTTGCTAAAATTTTAGCTAAATGTTAAAAAAAGCTAAAAATTTCATTTTGTCGGATAATTTGTGAAATTTTGGCATTTTTTTCAAACTGTGTATTAGGGTGGTCTACAGTTTTTTGAGGAATTTTTATGATCTCACCTACCGAAATTCGTTCGAACCAAAAAAAATCATAAAATAAAATAAAGATATCTTTTTTAAATAATTTTTTGATTCAATAAATTTTTAAAGAATTTATGATTATTTATGACAATATTCTTTCGAAATAATGCTAAAAAGTTGTAGTTTATTCTGAAATTTTCAAATTAATTATATAATTCTTTGTTTTTATCCTTTGTTTTATACTTTACTTAAAAAAAAAACTATTTAAAATGATTTTCCTTGCTATTGCTTCATTATTTTTTCATAAATAAAAAGCCGAACAAAATTTAAAAATATGAGAAAAAACTTCAACTTTCTAGCAATGATCTATGAGAAAAGTTGCCAAAAAGTTGATTATTTCAGAAAAAATCGCAACTTTTTAGCCTTATTCAAAAATAATATATTTCTTTATTATAAGAAATTATTTAAACAATTATTTTAAACAATTATTTTAAATAACGTTGAATAATCGTTACCGCACTCTAAATCAAAAGTTGAATTAACGTTGGAAATTTCAAAAAAAAGCGCGAATTTCTAGAATTATTTAAAAAAAATATTGTTATAAATAATAATGAATTGTTTAAGAATTTATTTTGGTTACGTTCAATTGATTATTTGTTTGTAGCATTAAAGTATTCAAGTCAGTGGTATTAAAAAATATATATTTTTGATAACATCATAATGATTGTTTTACTCAAAATGAAAAGTTGAAAAAGAATTTGAAAATTTAAAAAAAACTGCTAATTTTTAGCATTATTCTCAAACAATATCGTTATTAATTATGATATGTTGTTCAAGCAATTATTTTTATTGACGTTGTTATTGAAGTTAAAGAAAAGTTTGAAAATTTGAGAAAAAACCGAAAATTTCTAGCATTATTTAAAAAAATTATTTTTAAGAACTTCGAATTTATTTTACTCGAAATGGAAAGTTGAAAAAAAGTTTGGAAATTTAAAAAAAGCCGCCAATTTTTAGAAATATTCTAAAATAACATTGTTACGAATTATAATTTATTACTTAAACAATTATTGCTATCAAAATTGAATAATGATTACCTCACTCGAAATGAAAATTTGAAAGGAGGTTGGCAATTTCATAAAAAACTGCAAATTTCAAGAATTATTCAACAAAAATATTGTTATAAATAATGATTTTTTTTAACAATTATATTTGTTATCTTTGAATAATGATAATTTCACTGTATGTGGAATGTTGAAAAACAGTTTGAAAATTTGTGAAAAAACCGGAACTTTCTAGCATTATTCTGAAACAATATTGTTATAAATTATAAAGTTGAAAATTATAATTTTTATTATTATCATAATTGTTTAAACAATTATTTTTATCAAATTTCGATAATCATTATCTCACTTTAAATGAAAAGTTAAAAGAAGGTTGGAAAATTCCATAAAAAACTGTACATTCTGAGCATTATATAAAAAGAATATTGTTATAAATAATAATAAATTGTTTCAGAAATCAGGTTTATTACATTTGATGATTATTTGATCATTACATTCAAATATTAGAGATAATAGTTGAAAAAAAAGATATTTTTGATATCTTTTGAAAAAAAGTTTGGAAATTTAGAAAAAAAACCGTAAATTTTTAGTATTAATATAGAACAATATTGTTATAAATTATAAAAAAAATTTCAAACAAGTATTTCTATTAACATTAAACAATGATTACCTCACTCTGAATGAAACGTTGAAAGAATGATAGAAATGTCATAGAAAACGGCAAATTTCTAGCGTTATTTGAGAAGAATATTGTTATAAATAATAATAAACTTTTTCAGCAATTATTTTTGTTAACTTTGAATAATGACTATTTTATTTTATGTCAAATTATGAAAAAAAGTTTGAAAATTTGAGAAAAAACTGCAACTTTGTAGCATTATTCTAAAACAATATTGTTAAAAATTATTAGATATTGTTTAAACAATTATTTCTATCAAATTTCAATAATGGCTACCACACTCTAAATATAAATTTGAAAGAAGGTTTGGTTTCATGAAAAACCGCAAATTTCTAACATTATTCTAAAAGAATATTGTTATAAATAATAATGAATTGTTTATGAGATTATCATTGTTACCTACGATTTATTATTTGTTGCTAGAATTAAAGTATTAAAGTTATTAGTATTAAAAAATTATTTTTGATAACTTTGAATAATGATTATTTTACTCGAAATGAAAAGTGGAAAAAAAGTTCGAAAGTTTTTGGTTGAAACCGCAATTTTTCAGCATTATTCTAAAACAATATTGCCATAAATTATAGAACATTGTTTCAACAATTATTTTTATCAACTTTGAATGAAGATTACCTCACTCTAAATCAAAAGCTGAAAGAAGGTTAAAAATATCATGAAAAAACGCAGAATTCTAGAAGC
>CAKNYM010052497.1:62600-75529 GCA_932195095.1 Andricus curvator | reverse complement strand
CATATATTTATTTTTTTTTTGTCTTAAATTTCACATTATCGGAAATTTTATTTTTTTTGGGAGTTTTAGGTGATCCCAAATTTACATTGAAAGCAGTAATTATTTACCTATAAATTTCTGTAGGTAAAAAACTTTCTTCATACTCGGTACTCAACACCGTAGTTGTAGTCATATCCCTCGGCTTTGAAACTTCAACAGCGTCGACAAACCTGAATATAAATTAAGTTTCTATTAAAGTTTGCTCGTAGTTAACATTTCCTCGTGAAACTGGATCACATAAAATTCCTTAAATTATATTTGTAAATACTGAACAAATTTATTATCTTCTATTGCAATAATATTATAACTGAATAATAAATTAATAGTCACTCAAATAATTTATAAATATACAATGAGGATTTTTTTATAAAAAAATTATTATGAATTAAAATTCTTAACTATTCATCATAATGCTCCAGCGATTTTTACATTTTTCTGTATTGTTTTCTCATATTATTTCGTATCTATTCCTACATTTAATAAATTAAGCATTCTTTTCTATTTTTTGATTAATTAAGTTTTAATAATTTTTTTTTTCTGAAAAAAGATATCCTTCCGCTCCGCTGGGAACCGAACCTCAGAACTTTCGATTGCCGGTCGGGTGCTTTCCCATTAAGCTACTAGAGAGATCGAGAGAAGAAACTTTTTTCAGAAAATACACGCATTATTTTGCCAGGCGGTAAATCAATTTTTTTCAAGCAATCTGTATTATCATCAGAGAATAACATAAATTTTTAACGTCCTTTCAGACTAGATGGAAATATAAATAAAAAATTATTTTAATACATCTTTTTCTGTAAAAAGATCTTCTCCTTTCGCTGCGCTGAGAATCGAACCTCAGAACTTCCGATTGCCGGTCGGGTGCTTTCCCCATTAAGCTCCTAGAGAGATCGAGCGAAGAAACTTTTTTCAGAAAATACACGCATTATTTAGCCAGGTGGTAAATCAAATTTTTGTCAAGGAATCTGTATTATCATCAGAGAATAACAGCAATTTTTAACGTCTTTTCAGACTAGATGGAAATATGAATTAAAATAAATTTCTGTTATCCTCTAATGATAATACAGATTCCTTAACAAAAAATTTGATCTTCCACCTGGCAAAATAATGCGTGTATTTTCTGAGAAAAGTTTCTTCTTTCGATCTCCCTAGTAGCTTAATGGGAAAGCACCCGACCGGCAATCGGAAGTTCTGTGGTTCGGTTCCCAGCGGAGCGAAAAGAGAAGATCTTTTTTCAGAAAAAAAAATTATTAAAATAATTTTTTTAATTCATATTTCCATCTAGTCTGAAAAGACGTAAAAAATGTATATTATTCTCTAATGATAACACAGATTCCTTGAAAAAAATTTGATTTATTGCCTGGCAAAATATTGCGTGTATTTTCTGAAAAAAGTTTCTTCTCTCGATCTCTCTAGTAGCTTAACGGGGAAAGCCCCCGACCGGGAATCAGAAGTTCTGAGGTTCGATTCCCAGCGGAGCAAAAGGAGAAGATCTTTTTTCAGAGAATAAATATTTATTGAAATAATTTGTAATTCATATTTCCATTTAGTCTGAAAAGACGTTAAAAATGTATGTTATTTTCTGATGATAATACAGATTTCTTGAAATTAATTAAGTTTTGACCGCTGATGCATTTTGCTTCCTTGATTTTAATTTAAAAATACAAATCGTCTCTTATAACGAATTTTAGAAAAAATTAGACAAATATTCAAAGTATAAAATTAGGAATCAATAAATAAAAATCACATGCCATGCAACCAAACACTAAGGCTAATAAAATAAATTAAAACCATAAATATAAAAGTAACTTGAATGTATTTCGAATGATATAGAAGCGAAGCGATTTTTTATTGATATAAAAAATCTAAAGGCAGTGAATGAAGAGAAAATATGAAAATTAGTTCTCTCAAAAAGATTTTTTGACATTTTACAAATTTAAAAAAAAAGATCGAAAACAACTTTCTAAACAACCCATATTTGAAGTCTTGTATCCACTCAAGAGACAATGCATCTTCTTTATCATTTGTTTAACACATTTGCCTTTTTTTTATTTTTTGGTGTGCTAATTGAATAATAAATGTTGATAAATCAATTTATTGAAAGAAATTTAGTTTTTTATTATCTTTGAAAAGAACGTTATTCATAGCTTTATAAGTTAAAATTTTTTATTTCAATTAAAATTAAATGTTTATTATCAAATTTCTGCTCATGTGGTTTATAAAGACTTACGAATCGAAATATGGTGGTAATGGATGCGGAGCTTCCACGGCCAGAGAATCCGGACATCGTAAATCGTACTCCGAGTTTTGCAAGCATCCTCGCCACCAGCTGAGACTTCCGGTTTTCCTCCTTAAAAAATCCCATGAATTTTTATTTTATTTTTTTTATTTTGAAAAGTACTATATTCATTAGCTCAAGGTCATTATGGGGCAAAAATGCTTATCCTTAATTAAATTTACGCAATTTGATTATTTAATTCTGGCGCGTATGAATTGTGTTCTGTACAATTCAATATTGCACTCAGATTTTTTCAGATTTTTAGAATAACATGCAAAGGTTGCTCAAGGTCATTTTTTTGAGAAAATCGTAATTCAATTCAATTTTCTCTAGTTTTTTTTTATGGAGAAACAGTGTGAGTTTATTTATCGTGGCAAAAAAATTAGTTAAATGGTTTCATAAATGTTTGTCATACTATTTGAAGGGCATTCAAGGTCATTTCGCGAAAAGTGACCTTTTTTAAATTTCGGTAATGAAAAAATAGTGCTAACACTTGACGATTAGATGGTACTTTATGACCAGTTAAGTTTTCCTCTTTCTTTTCTAAAAGGTAAATCATAATCCCTTCTTATACACTCATTATAATTTTTTCTTTGTAATTACAATTTGACAACTAAACTTGTCCATATATTGATGAAGCTACGATATTAGACTGTTTTTGGTGTTTTCTATTTTCTAATTGAAAACAAAATTCATAAAGAAGAATAACTACTATGAAAAGAGAAAAGAGAGTTTTAATGACCATTTTTTGCAAAATGACCTTGAGTGACCTTAAAGTAATATGATACACAGTTATTAAACCACTGGACTAGTTTTTTGCAACAATGAATAAACTGACACTATTTCTCAAGGAAAAAAATCTAGAGAAAATTAAATTGAATCAAAATTTTCTCAACAAAATGACCTTGAGCAAACTTTGAATGACATTGCAAAAATCTCAAAAAAATGTGAGTACAATATTGAATTGTAGAGAAAACAATTCTTATGCACAAGAAATAAATAATTTTTAAATTGCATCAATTTCATAAAGAATGGGCATTTTTGCCCCAAAATGACCTTGAGCGACCTTTAAATATTTTTCTTTTATATTCTGAATCAAATCAGAGGTCTTTTTCTCACCCAAGAAAAAAAACTCTAATATTTGTCCTAATTTTCTCACTTAAATATCATTAACAATGATGCCTCCTTAAAAATTAAACATTTTTTTATGAAAGTATTACCATAAAAATTTATACCTTTTAGAAAAATGATTAACGCCTTTTTTTTTGGGGGGGGGGGGGGTTCATAGCCCAGGGCAGAAACCCTGCTTATGAGGGTGATCAAAAAATGCCCTGTAATTTTTTTTCTAATTTTCATGAATAACGCCCGGAAATTTGTTCGCATCCACACATAAATAAATCCATTTTTTTATATTTAGAGGTGGCGCAAGCCCCATGAAGTTTAACACGTATTTCCCATGAGAAAAAAAAGATGTTTTTGTAAATTTCATTCAGAATCCTCCATATCAGCTGCACCGAGTTAAAACTCAACATTTATTTTCAAAATTAGCCATAGAATACTAATAGAATACAAATTTGCAAATATCACCCCCATAAGTCTGTTTTATAGGGTCCCAAAAAAAACCCATAACTGAAAAAATGGGTTTTGCGAGTTTTTGGCGCTAATTACGATTTTTTTGCGGTTTTTTCAAAGTGAATGGTTTCTCATACATGAAAAACTTCTTTTTACTGATAATTAGATGTTTAAATAGATTGTTTAAACAATTTATTATTGTTCTTAGCAATTTTCTCTTAGAATGCAGATAGAAACTCGCGTTTTTTTTAAATTGTCTACTTTTTGTCCAGTTTTCAATTAGAGAGAGGTAATAGTTAATTATTGTTAAGATACATTATTATTTAAACAAATTATTATTGTCTATGGCTATCATCTTCTATATTAATACTAGATAGTTGCGGTTTTTTTCTGAAATTTTTAACTTTTTGCCCACTTTTCACTTAGTGAGGTGATAATTAATGCAAGTTATTAAAAATAGTTGTTTAAACAATTTATTATTATTGTTCATAATATTCTCCGTGCTTAATGGTAGAAAGTTGCGGTTTTTCTAAAATTTTTAACTATTTGCCTATTTTTCACTTGAAGTGACCTAATAATTATTTGAATTCAGTAAAAATAATTGTTTAAACAAATTACTATTGTTAATAACTGTCTTCATCTATATAAATGCCAGATAGTTGCATTTTTTCCTTGAAATTTTTATCTTCTTGCCCATTTATCTTTCTTCTCTTTAGATAAGTGCTAGCAAGTTGCGGTTTCTTCTGAAAAGTTTAACTTTGTTTTGCTTTTTTATTTATGAACAAATCATAAATAAACATTAGAGAGAAACATATTTAAAACGATTCTGAACCATTTCTACAAAAAAGTTGTTTTTTTCTTATCGGAAATACGTTTTAAACTTCATGGGACTTGCGCCACCTCTAAATATCGTTGAAAAAAATTAATTTATTTGTGTGTGGATTCGAACGAATTTCCTGGCGTTATTCATAAAAATTGGAAAAAAAATTTTTGTTTCGGTTTCATTATAATTGATAAAATCGAGAAAAATAATACCAATGTAAATTGCTGCGCATTTTAAAAGAAAAATCTTAGCATTCTCTAAAAAAAATTTTTATTCAGAAATTGTTTATTTAACAACCGTTATATGGCTCTTTATCTTTTAATTTCAATTGAAGGAAAAAGTAGCTATTTTTATACAATCCTTATGATCAAGAGCTGATTTTATTCTTTGAATGATTCTTTATGAATGAAATCAGCTCTTGATTATGAGGATTGGATACAGAATTAAAGCTTTTACCTAAAATTGAAGCAAAAGCACAAAAATTCATATAACTTTAGAACAATTTAAACCAAAAAAATTATTTTCCAAAGCACGCTTCGATTTATTTTTTAAAATTTGCAGCAACTGACATTATGTTTAGTTTTTATACTTTTATGAATCATTCAAAAAATTGATCAATTTTGAAGTGGACACTAAATTTTGTCTCAAAATATGTGGTTTTTGTTACCTTTTTTTTTAATAGTGACAGAAATTACGATATTGGATTTTTCATAGTAAGAACAAAATTGCATAAAGTGAATGAAGTAAAAATAAAAATTATAGAATTTTTAAAACCTAAATCATGTTATTCTATGGTATTTTAAAACGAAAAAAGATTATTAAAAATAACAGATGATATTTTCAAGCTAAGGCTTTTCGTGAAGTTTATTTTTTTAATTTTAATGTATGAGGATTTAAAGGAGAGTTGAAATGGTAAGATTTCACCAAAAAACTTACATTTAAAAAAACTGCTATAGATTGAAGACATTTTATTAAAAATTATAACTATGATTCCTATGTCACAAATGAAATGATAAACGGCTGGCGAAAATTAAAAAATAATGATACAAAAGAAACAAAAAATAACAGTTAACTATATTCTCAAAATTTATAGATTTAGTGGTTATTCTTTTAGAAAAAATAATTATTTTTTAAATAAGCACCCTAATTATTATAATTAAAATCGAAGTAATTCGAGTTCTGTGAAAATTTAAATTTAATATATGAAAAAAAGCTTTTTTTTATACCAATTATTAATAAAGTTTATAGTACATTTTTGTAAAATAAAGTAAAAGAGTAAGTCATTCATTTTGAAGAGTGAAAATTTAATATTATAATTTTACAAACATAACATTATTGTCTGCTGAAAGAAGATTTCAAAGTACGTGTTTTGATAACATTTCTATTTTTCTATCGAACGGTAGAATTTTCAATTAATAAAGATAAACTTTTAAACAAAAATAAAATAGTTCAATTTTGAACAAAAATAATGAGTTTTCAAACAAGAAGATTTTTGAAGTTCTAACTAAAAAAGGTAAATTTCCTACTAAAAGAGAATGAATTTCAATCAAAAATGGAATAGCGAAATTTTCAGATAAAAAAAATGGAATTTCCAACAATATATACAATTTGCAGCAAAAGAAGTGAATTTTCAACTGAAAAAGTAAAAGTTACATTTTCTGTTAAAAAAAATTAATTTTCGAAGAAAAAAGCGAATTTTTCAATAGAATAGTTGAATTTAAAGCCACAGAGATGAATTTGAAACTAAAGTCATAAACTTTTGACTAAAAAAATTACTTTTTAACAAAGTATAACTTTGAACCAAAAAAGATGAATTTTCAATGAAAAGTTGAATAGTTGATATTCCAACCAAAAAATATTTTAATATGAAATTAAAAACAGTTTAATTTAAACAAAGAAGACAATTTTCAAATGAAATACTTAATTTTTAAGTTCAAAAATTGATTTTCAACAAAAACTGGAAAAAAACAAATTTTCAATCAAATACTTGCATTTTAATCGAAAGAAATGAATTTGCAACTAAAAAAAATCGTTTTTTCTAGCTCAGGGGGTCTCAAAACGTGGAGATTTGATGAAAACCGACTATGTCAAATTTTACATAAAACCAATACCTTCTCATTAGAATGAGAATGTAAAAATTTGTTACCAAAAATTAAATTGTTCAATTTTTAGTTGAAAAAATAATTTTAAACCAAGAAAAAGAAGGTTTGAACGAGATACTTGAATTTTCAACGAAAAATAATGAATTTTCAACCGAAAAAATGAATTTTTGAACAAGAAGATTACCTTTCTACCAAAAAGTCGAGTTTTCAACTAAAAAATTAATTAAAAAACAAATATATTTTCAATAAGGTAGTTACATTTTCAACAAATAAGTTAAATTTTGACCTAAAGAAATGAATTTTCATCTAAAATAAATGATTTTGCAAACAAGAATAATTTTCTAAAAAAAAGTCGATTTTCAAACACATAGTTCAATTTTCATCCAAAAAGGTCAATTTTCAAGAATAGAAAAACGAGGTTTAAAAAATGTGTTAAATTTTCAACCGAAAATGATTTTTCAACGAAAAGGATGAATTGTTAAGTATAATTTTTAAACCAAAAGGAGGCAAATTTCGAACCAAAAAAGGACAAGTTAGATTTTAAGTTAATCAATTTTTAACAAAAGAACTGATTTTCATCAAAATAGTTTATTTCAAGCCAAAGAGATGAATCCTTAACAAACAACATAAAATATAATAGTTGATATTTCAACCAAAAAGTATTTTAAATTAAAAGCCGTTGAATTCAACCAGAAAGGTCGAAATTTCAACAAATTATGTTATTTTTCAAATAAAAAGATCAGTTTTTGATCAAAAATAACATAAAAACAAATAAAGGGCAAATGTTCAACCAAAGAGAAAAACTTCAACCGATAAAATTTTAATCAACAACAGTTGAATTCAACAAAAAAAAGACGATTTTTCTCCAAAACAGTTGGTTCTTAAATATGAAAATATGGTTAATTTCAGTATTCGCTATAAAAAATAGAAAACATTCAGAAACATGTACTTTGAAACGTTCTTTCAGTGAAAAATATTGCAATTTTTGTGAAATTCATAACTATGCAAGAAAAACTGACCGTACTTAAAATATTAAATTTTTCATCAACAAACTGAATAACTGACGCTCTGTCTCTATTTTACGAATAAAATCTAAACTTTTATTAATAATTTTTATAAAGAAAGCTATTTTTCATATATGAGATTTGAATTTTCGTAGAACGCGGACCCAAACAGATCGCCATAGAGTGTTGCCGGTTTCAGGCGCAAAAAACAAACACTCCATTTTCAATTACAAAAAAAAAAACAACAAGAAAATGTCCGGAAAAAGCTGTCTGTCCAAACAGGTATAATTTTCTTTAGATTATGTGGTAAAAATAATTATTTCAACAATTCATGCTTGTAGACGTATTTTTGTATACGGCGAAACCCCGAGTATTTGAACCACCTTAAGTGAGAGCGCTCGCCACCCGCTTCGCGAACTGATATTAAATATTTTCTTTTGAATTTTTTTTTTTAAGTGGCACTTTTTTTTGAACTTTTTCCCTATAATCGATATCACTTTCAGCACATGCTGGATTCTTCAAACTAATTTTTAAAAATAGATGGTAAACACAGAAAATAATGCAGCGAATAATGGAATAAATATACATAGAGATAATAAATAGGAGTGCTCTCGAAACGCGCGAGGTGTGCCAAAAAATTATATGCATTAGGCTGATTTATTTTATGAAGAAAAAACTATTTTCGAAACAGAATATGCACACTAGCCTAACTTGTATTTTTTTGTTAAAAATTTGTTTCAAACACAAAAAAACAAAATCGGATATGATTAAGGGGTTTTTTTTTAAGGCAAACAATTTTATCTTGCTTGTTTCATATTTTTTATGAGAATTGGTCATAGGGTATGTCAATTACAAGATACAATAAGACAATTTTGTAAAAAAAGTTACTTATTATAGAAAAATGTTGGAGAAGAAAAATTCTTCTTTTCTTAAAAATTAGCATTGAGAATATTAAAACAACAAAAAATCAGTGAGAATGGCTGAAAACCAGTAAGAGACCTTCATATCAAAACTTATTTTGATTTTTTTTTTAATTTTTTGACTAAGAAGGTACAATTTGGCTAAGTGTGCGTATTCGATTTTGAATTTTTTTTTTTAATACGCTAATACAAATTTATATATTTTATATAATTTTGGAAGAAGGGCTTGCATGCTGTGCAAAAAATACTTTTGATAAGTGTAGCTAGAAGTATGTCGAAATTTAAGGTCCCTTTACACGAAAACCCCTTCCTACTTCCTTAATGAAATTCATTAAAATTTTGTTTTCTCATTTCGAAAAGTAAGCTTTTCTTTGCACCTTGAATGCTTCGGAACCTCGAGGCTCTCTAAACAAAATCAATAAAAATAAATGACCATTTATTAGAATTTTTGAATCAAAAAATTTCTGAATATCAATAAATTTTTGGGTTTCTTAACGGAAACTTCGTGCTGGATTCACAAAAGACAAATATTCATCCTAACGATTATTTTTAAACTTACACAACACACGAAAACATTTTTTCGTCAAGATATAATATTTCAAAAAATGAAAAATGAAATTTTGTTAATATATATCTAAAAATACAAAAAAAGGTTTTTATCAGTTTTGTTTCTTAATGATCTTTTTAAGAAACAAGTACATATTTTTAAGTTTCAAACAAATTTGTTTGTAACCTTAAAATATGTGCGTGTTTCTTTAGTTCATTAAAAAGAGCATCAAAAAGTAAAATAAAAATTTCCATCTGAGGTTATTTAATTTCGTGAACATCACTAAAAAAACTGAAAACAAGTATTTTTTCAACACAACAAATTTTTAATCATTGCAAATTTTTCAACCGACTTACCCAGTAGTAATAAATTAATTTTTTTTTAAATTTGTTTATAATGCATAAAGGAACTTCACAGTGCTATTACTAATGAATGGGAAACTACACACTATTTTTTTATTCTGAAAAATGAATTTTAAGAGGAAATTGAAAAAGATTGCAAAACATTTCAAATTATTTCCTAAAATTTCGAAAAATTTAAAGCAAAAATTTTCAATTCCGCATGATTACAAATTTTTGAAAAAATCTGAGTAATTTAAAGAGACATTTAGAAGTTCAAAAGAGATTATTATCACTCATTGGTCACTAACCATTAACCATATAAAAAGAAAACAAGATCTCAAATTTTTTTTGCGAAAACATATTTTTCATAGAGTTTTACTTAAGAATTTACTTTGAGAATTTTGAATTTTTTGGGACGACTTAAAAATCCCAAAAATAAGACTGATAAATCAGGAAAAATTCCTGGCGATGGGAAGTTCCCCATAAAGAAAATATTCAGAAAAGAGAATTTCTCAAATTAAAAAAATTGTCGGCTATTTAAGATTTAAAAATTCACAAATAATAAAATTCTCATCAGTTCATGATATTACCGAATTTTTAAATTCCTCATAATAGAAATTGTCCGAAATAAAATTGCCGACATAGAAAACTTTCCGAATCTAAACAATTAAAAACTTGTTGAATAATAAAATATAAAATAATGAATGAAATACTTTTATTATATTAAATTTCATAATTTTTTATTACTATACGATTTTTTAAATATCTATAATTTTCTATTCTAAATATTTTCAAATATTTGACACTATATTATTGCTAACACAGTAAAATTTCCTTTTGTTGTGAATTTCATAGTTTATGATATTTTATAATTTCGCAAATGTCTTTTTGGAATTTTCAAATTCGCTCATACTATAAACTGCTGAAAATTTTCAAATTCGTTGAAATTATAAACAGTCAAGAATTTTCGAATTCTTTAGTATTATAAACCATCATGAATTTTTTAATTCAGGAATTTCAAACTGTCGAAAATTTTATAATTTCGAAAATTTTCAATTTGATATATTTTCTTTTTAGAGAAATTTACAGTTCAAAATCGACAAAATTATGCTCTTTTGTAATATTCTATCTGGTTTAATTATCACAAAATTACATTTTCTAAATATTAATGATGAAAAAACAATTTTTTTCAATTCTGAAGCTTAGGATATTTATGAACCGTACGGAGTATATTTCAAACATTGTATTTAATTTAATTTTTTTTCGAAAATTTAGAAAACTAAGCGCGATTGAATATTATGAAACAACACAATTTTGTGATTTTTAGACAGGGGAAGAATTCTGAACCCTAAAATTTTTCACATCTCGCATAGTTTTTAAGGAAAATTACATTTTTTATTCTTAAAAATGAAAAAATCATAGTTCTGAAAAATGCATCTAATGTGTATTTTCATTTTGATCTTAAAATACTCGCAGATTGTTTCAGTTAACTCAATGAAAATCAAACCGGACCACAACAATTATTATGAAAACCTTTTATTTTTTTTACAGAAAATATTTAAAATTGATGAAAAGTTCGAAATGTGACAACTGTTCCTATTTTTTCCTTTTGAGAACACTATCTGAGAATTATTTTTCTTTTCATATGTGTAAAACATTGTGCGAGTTAAAAAATATCGGTAAAATGAATCTGCTTCTTTTTTTAATTTTAATTTAATTTTTTTAATTAATTATGAAACTCGGGTGTGTCACCTTAAAATTTGCGAGCAGATTGATAAGTAACATTGTGAATAGAAACACTAGCAACAGCATGCCTAAATTTCGAACAGGCTCAAAGTCGCGTTCTTTTTATACTAATGTGACTTCAAAGGACAATTTTTGTAAATAAGAAATAAACTCAGAAATTCGAAACAATAATGTTGTTTTGTTGACCAGGGTATTCAATAATTTTTTTATGGTAAATATTAAGTAGTGTAGATTACTGGTCTATTATTATTTTTTGAGAAACGAGAAAAAATCTGCCTTAGCCGGGATTTGAACCAGGAACGCCACTATACTACATGGTGACGTGGATCTGCATCGTTTCACCTTGTGGAAATTTGTTTAATGAGCACTTCAGTCAAAAGAATTTTCACCGAATCAGAATATCAATTCGAAAAATAATTGTAATAACTAAATTAGTTTTCTTATCGTTTTCCCAAAAATAATAGACTAGTAATCAACAACAACATAACAGCATTGTTCATATTTATATTTTGCTTCTGTGAAAATTCTTTAGACTAAAGTAATTATTAAAAAAACGTTTCACACGGTGAATAGATGCAGATCCACGTTGCCTAATTAGGTAACGTTCCACTCATGTAGAGTAGCGTTCCCGGTTCAAATCCTGGCTGATGAAAATTTTTTCTTCTTTCTCGAAAAATAATAATAGATCAGTAATAAAAATTATTTAATATTTAATATCAAAAACATTCCTAAATTCCAGTTGAATACAGTCCGAATCCTTTTTCTGAATCCGACAATCCTCTCCACGATCTGCGATAACTTTTTCTCGGCTCGGTGATTTATTTGCAAAGCTTATGCCACAAGGGCCACAGGGATATTTGGATACTATCGAGGTGAGTACTTTTAGCAATAAAGAAGGATTATGTGAAAAAATGTGAGTCTCGTACTTGGCCTGGCTTGGTTTTATCCCGTGCACTTCGAGGTCCTTTTCAAGCTGACGTATCCTAAGCCTCGCCATGTCCAGTTCATGCCTGACTTTCCATAGATGAGTATCGCAAATTGGGTCTCTGCATCTGTGGTGTCTGAGGATGTCCTGCGCTTCGAAAACTGCTCCACGAAACGTTAGCGACTTTCCCATACTCTGAAAAATATTCACAATTCAGCTTAAAATTTCTTATTATCTCTTGCGTGCTCACCAGGATACCCGGGTGCCCCAGCTCAAAATTACAGAAGTAAAAAAAAACTCAAAAGTACATGATCCTGAAAAGGAACCTGCACCGGCAGAGGAACCTTGGAATGATCCTGTACAGGTTTATGTACAGGTTCCTTCGCGAAGTAAATTGAGGCAAGGGTTCCTGTACAAAAACACTTACAGGGTTCTTGACAGAAAGCCACGTCGAAAACCCATGTTGCTTACAGCTATAAAGTTGCCTTCTTCTTATTCTTTTAAGGATGCAACTAACTATCGAAAGAGTCAAACCACTAGCGAACTCTTGCGGATTATTTCCCATGCAAGTTCATGTATAGGATTCTGAACAAGTTCCTGTACACGAACCCGCATCTCAATTCACTCTGTGA
>CAKNYM010052497.1:30634-47616 GCA_932195095.1 Andricus curvator | reverse complement strand
AGTTTATAATTGTTTGTTGAAAAATCCTCTTTTTATTGAAAAACCAATTACTTAGATAAAAATTCTTGTTCTGTTTCAAAGTTTTATTATTTTAGTTGAAACGTAGTGGAAAACGCCTCCATATGAATATGTGACGTGGAGCGAAGAAACCAGCCTTATGACCAAAATTCATGTATTTTGTTGGAAATTACTTTCTTTGTGTTTGAAAATTAATTTTTTCAACTAAGAGTTTCTTTTTTCAAATTTTTATTGAAAATTCATCTTTTAATTAAAAAATGCAAATATTTGGATACAAATTCTTGTTTTTGGCCGAAGTTTCATTATTTTAGTTGAATTTGAGGTGGAAACGCCTTTGTATGAAAATGTGACGTGGAACGAAGGAACCAGCTTTAGGACCGAAATTCATGTATTATGTTGGAATTACTTTTTTTGTGTGTTTAAACTTAATTTTTTTTGACTAAGAGTTTATTTATTTATTTTTTTGTTGGAAATTTCTCTTTTTAATTTAAAATCCAACAATTTGAATGAAAATTCTTGGTTTTTGTTCAACGTTTAATTATTTTAGTTGAATTGTAGTTGAAAACGCCTTTATATGAATATGTGTCGTGGAACGAAGAAACCAGCCTTAGGACCGAAATTCATGTATTTTTTTACAAATTACTTTGTGTTTGAAAATTAATTCTTTCAACTAAGAGTTTATTTATTCCAATTTTTATTGAAAATGTCTCTTTTTGATTGAAAATGCAAATATTTGGATAAAAATTCTTGTTTTGCGGCAAATGTTTCATTATTTCAGTCGAATTGTATTTGAAAACCCCTTCATAATTATGGATGTGTGACGTGCAACGAAAAACCAGCCTTAGGTTCAAAATTCATGAATTTTGTTATACATTGCTTTTTTGTGTTGGAAAATTAATTTTTCAAGTAAGAGTTTATTGATTTAATTTGTTGTTGAAAATTCCTCTTTTTGATGGAAAATTCAACTATTTGGATAAAAATTCTTGTTCTTTTTCTAAGATTGATTATTTTTGATGAATTGTAGTTGAAAACGCCTTTATATGAATATGTGACGTGGAACGAAGAAACCAGCCTCAGGACCGAAATTTATGCATTTTGTTGGAAATTACTTTTTTCTTGTGTTTGAAAATTAATTTTTTCAATCAAGAGTTTATTTATTCCGTGTTTTATTAAAAATTCCTTTTTTTTATTGAAAATACAAATATTTGGATAGAAATTATTGTTTTTTGGCCAAAGATTTATTATTTTAGTTCAATTGTAGTTGAAAACGCATTTATATGAATATGTGACGTGGAACGAAGAAATCAGCCTTGGGACATCTCTTCATTATTCAGAATCAATTAAAAAGTCGACTCTTTGGTCCTAAGATCGGTTTCTTCGTTCCACGTCACATACGCTCTTTCACTAAATTTGTAAATATAAAAAAAAAAAAAAAAAAAAAAACTTATAACACAATAAATTGCAAAAATTCACGTTTGATCTAACATATCGAATTTCTGCTGGACCTTTCTCTTAGTTGTATTAAATTTGGATTATTTTTGTAGCAAACATTTTTATTGCGTAAGATCTTCCAATCCCCCCTCCACACAAATCGTCTTACGTAATTTGTGGATGAGCCAAAAAATAAATAAATTTTGATTCCTTACCATTATCTCGATAATCAAGTAGACGTTTATTGAACATTTGCAAGTATTTCGAATTTCTGGGGAAAGCTAGACCGTATCCGGTCATAGCATACCAAGAACCAACTGTTAAAAGTCGACAGTCTTGATCCTGTGCGACGAGGTAATCAAGGACCGTGCCGTCATAAAAGAAGGCATCCAATTCCCTGCAAATTGAGATCATCAGTGATACTATTGCCTTGATCGATTTTGTTCGATTAGAGTTCAAGAGACCGAAAATAATCGAATAATCAGTCATTTACACACGAATAGACACATAACCAGAAGACATCACACAAAAACATCAAGCTGTTTTATATCAGAAAATTTGATCAAAATTGTCTGGAATAAGAAAAAAGTATTCTAGGAAATTAAGTATTTACATCAATACTAGAAAAAGTATAAACAAAACAATTGAAAGAAAATCTCAATTATAATTTTTTTTCGAAAACTCTCTGATCTAATTCAGAATCACATATTATTGTTTCGAAGAATTTTCTGTTCCAATTCAAGATTATCATTTTCCTTTGCTTGTTCCAGATCTAAATTAGAATTTCGTTTCGAAAATTCTCTGATGCACAGAAAAAACTGGGGGTTCACTAATGTTGCGGCTCAAATAAAAGTTGGTATCCTTTCGAACTTGAGCTCCAATAGATACCTGCAGAGACCAGTGATGCCAATGTTGGCGCCTTTTGCCACTGCGCTTGCGTTCGGGCCGCGCACTGGTTGGCCGCAGTTGGCGCGCAATTTAAAAGTTTATTTTCTTTGACTTCCAAAGAATAACTTATATTTCACAAAACATTTAATTTCAGATATCTAAAATCAGAAGTTGTACAATTTATATACATTCTTGTGCATTTTCCAATAATTATTTATTTAAATTACAAGAATTGTTTTTAATTCCAATTTTGAATTGCGCGCCAACTGCGGCCAACCAGTGCGCGGCCCGAACGCAAGCGCAGTAGGAAAAGGCGCCAACATTGGCATCACTGGCAGAGACCCAAAAGGGTTCGTTTAGAGCAAAGATGTTATAAACCTAGATGCGGCACGTCACTAGCGAACCTACAATAAGTTCCAAGAACTAAAAAAATTCCATTAGTTAAAAAGAGATGGGGATATCTCTGTCTCTTTTTAACCAATGGCATTTTTTTAGTTCTTGGAACCTAATATAGGTTCGCTAATGAGGTGCCGCATCTAGGTTTACAATATCTTTGTTTAGAGCGCACTTGAAAAGAACAACATAAAGGCACATTCACATACCAACCGTTTGCAAAGTCGGGTTGGTAATTTCGCGATTTACAGAATACATCGGTAAAGCAAACACAAACGATATTATTATTTATTATGCGTACAATTTTCGGAAAAGGCAAACTGTTTAGCCTTCTAGAAATAATTAATTGAAAACAATGCAGAATGATAGAAAAAAATTTGAATTGTTTCTAATCGTGTTTCTTAATCGTGTGTGCACGATTGGGAAAGATTCAGTGTTGCAAAGTTTCAATCGTTCCCAATAGGACCTATCCGTACTAGGATTTTGAGGTTATGAAGTGGCAATCTGATGGCAGCACTTTCGTCTCGCGGGAATTATTCGAAAACGTTTATTTACTTTTTTTTCGAGGCAACACATTTTAAGCAATATGTTCATGAAAAAAAATTAAATAAATGTTTTGTAACAATTTCCGCGAGCTGAGAGAGCTGTCATCAACAGATTCGCCAATGAAGTGCAGTTTTTTCATCCAATTATTCATTTCATAGTCTATTTTTTTCTACAAAAAATGTAATTTATTAAATAAATTACTTAAAATATTTCAGATAATTATTTTTTTTAAATGAAAATTTAACTATTACTCCAGTTGAATATTCCATAATTTTAGTTGAAAATTCATCTCTTTTTTTTTTAACTTTCTTTTTTTTTGCCTATGAATTTATTTATTCAATTTTTGGTAGGAAAATTATCTTTTTCATTTGGAAATTCGTCTTTTGGTAGAAATTCATCTTTTTGGTCCAAAATTCAATTATTCTAGTTAAAGATTCATTATTGCAGTAAAAAAATTCATCTGTCTGGTTTAAAATTCAACTATTTCAGTTAAATATTTAGAATTTTATTTGAAAATTCATCACTTCGTTTGTTTGGTTAAACATTAATTTCTTTAACTTGAAATATAATTATTCAAGTTTTGATTGACAATTTATATTTTTTAGTAAAAATTAATTTTTTTGTCTGAAAATTCAACTATTTCAGTTGAATATTCATTGTTTTAATTGAAGACTCTTATGTTTGGTTTAAAATTAATTTTTTTTTCTCACTAAAAACGTGACTATTCCATTTTTGGTTGAAAATGATTCTTGTTTTAGTTCAAAATTCAACAATTTGGTTGAAAATTTGTCTCCTTCAATCAAAAATTCGACTATTTTGTTAAAAATTCATGTATTTTGTTGAAAAATTGTATTTTTTGTACAAAATAATTATTTTTATTTAAAAATTAATCTTGTGGTTTAAAAATTCATCTTTTTTGAAAATTCAAGTCTTCCAGTTAAATATTCATAATTTTAGCTGAAAATTTATTTTTTATTTTGTTTAAAATTTAACTATTCAGTTGAAGATTCATAATTTTATTTGAAAATTCATCACTTTGGTTGAAAAGTTTAACTATTTCATTTTTTTGTGAAAAATTGATATTTTTAGTGGAAAATTCAAGTATTTTTTGAAAATTCATTTATTTTGCAATGTTTTGTTCTGTTGGGTTAAAGGATGTTCAGAGTGAACGTCATGAATTAAAATAAATGTTTGCGTTTTACGGCAAATATGAATATGTTACTTTTAGTTGACCGAGAAAATTCAAAAACTTGACCGGGAAAAACCGGGAAATAACCGGGAATTTGAAATTGTCCGCCGAATCGCCACCCTGAAAATGTATGTACTTTGGGAAGGAAAACCAGTTGTTGTGATGATTCCTGCATGTATTTAATACAATTTTGAACTATTGCACCTGTAAATATCACAATTTTTAATGTTTAAATTTAAAAATAGTTCAATCTGTAACAGTTTTCAAATAGTTCAATCTACAAGTCCATTTCTGTCAATTATCGTGTTTTTCGCTGTATATGTTTTTTTTTTAAATTATCAAATATGTAAATTAATTTTTTATGATGAATCATCAGTTTAGAATCAACAAAATTAATTTTCAGATCACGAAATAGACTTTTAGGGTAAAAGGTAAATTAATTCTTTGATTTTACTCTTTACAAATGAATTATTGATTTTAAATTCAAAAGAAGGAAGACTTTTCTTCACAAATGTCAATTCTGAATAATTCATAATATTTCTCGTACTTTAAAATTATTAAACAATAATTATAATGATAATATTATAATAATTATGTTGTAAAAAATTGATTTGCATATTTTATCATTTCAAATAAGCGCGCGATCAACATGCAGTGTGGCTGCTGGTTCGACGCATGCGCATTAAGACTTTAAAAAAATTCGTTTCTCTACAGTCAAATTGGTTATCTATTCTTATGTTTTATGTTTAAATTATAAAACAAAGAAAATTTTGTTTTTTCAACGACCCTACAGCACTTCTAATAATATATATTTGTACTTTTAAAAAGTGACATGTCGAAAAGTTTCTTGCATATGAATAAGCCTTTATGTTTACATTTTACAGGCTTGTTACATAACCTGCAAATTACATCTATCAAGTTATTACATCTATTTTAATTACGGTAATATTTTGTACCTTCATTATCTTCATGAAGTTATGGCCATCAGAGTTTGATTACATGTGTGCTTTCAGGTAAAAATTGTATTATTAATTTTAAAAAATGTCGAAGTGGGTAAAGCGAAAAATTGGTTCTTTAGAAATAGGCTCATTTACAATTGGGATCCTTTAGAACCCCAACTGAGGTATCATTTAGAGCTCATTTATCGTTTTGGGTTCCTTTTCAGCAAGTGGGGTTCATTTTTGTTGCAGCTCCTTTGGAACCAAAAATGGGTTCTAATGGAAACCCCAGTTTTTTCTGTGTACCATTCAAAATTACAGAATGAATTAATTACATTTGCTTAAGAAAATTTGCTTTTTCAACTTAAAATTATTATTATTTTACAAAACTGACCGTTCCAATTCAAAATTTTAATTGTATAAAAAAATTCGCTGTTACAAAACAGAATTATAATTCTTTCAGAAAATTCTTTGTTCCAAATATAACTTAAACATTTGGTTTTGAAAATTGTTCAATCAAATTCAGAATTACATAATTATCCAATTATGATTGCTTCGGATAATATAAATAGTAATTTTTTAATTCTCTGATCCAATTTAGAATTAGATATAATTTCTTTGAACAATTTCCTATTAAAACTTAAACTTATAATTTTTCAAGCAAATTCACTGTTCCAGATCTGAATAATTCATTCTGTTTTCGAAAAATTTCTGATTCCCTGAACCAGCCTCAAATTATCACGCTTTTCAAAAATTCCCTGTTCCAAATCAGAATCATAATTCTTTTAAAAAATTCCCCGTTTCAAGTGTAAATTGTAATTCCCTAAAAAATTCACTGTTACAAGTAAGAATTATAACTCTTCTTTAAAATGTCTGATTTCAAGACTGAATTCTAATTATTTTTGAAATTACCTTGTTCCAGATATTATAAGGCACTTTTTTCATAAAAAATTCTCTGATCCAATTTAGAATCGCATATAATTTCTTCGGAATAATTTTCCTGTTCCAACTCAAAATTTTATTTATTATTTATTGCTTATTTTATTTATTTTCTTGATTATAATTTTTTATTCGTTAAGAATTTATAATTCTTTTCTAAAATTTCCTGCTTCAAGTCTAGATAGTAATTATTTAAAAAAATTCCCTCTACAATTCCGAATTATAATTTTTCAGAAAAAATTCCTGTTTCGGGTCAAAATTATGATTTCCTACGGCAATGTTCTTTTCTCAGTTAGAATTATAATTCTTCCAGAAAATTCCTTATTTCAGATATAAATTATAATTTTGTTTCGAAAATTCTCCGATTTCATTTAGAATCACAGAATCAATTAATTAAATTTGCTTCAGAAAATGTGCTGTTCCAACTCAAAATTATAATTATTTTGGAAAACTGAAAAACCAAAAAATTATTTTTTTTCTAAATTCCTTTTCCAATCCAAAATTGTAATTGTTTGAAAAAATTCACTGTACCGAGACAGACATATGTTTATTCTAGAAAATTCCTTGTACCAGAGAAGATTCAAACAATTTCCTGTTTCAACTAAAACTTATGGTTTTTCACAAAAATTTAAAATCCTCCCTGTAACAAATCCAAAACATAATGTTTTTATAATTTCTTTTCCAAGTCGAAATTGTAATTCTTCAACAAAATTTACTGTTCCAAGACAGAATTATAATTTATTTAGAAAATTCCTTGTTTTTCGAAAATTCTTTGATTACCTGAACCAACTTGAAGTTATCATTCTTTTCAAGAATTTCATTTTTTAAATCAAAATTATAATTCTTTCGGAAAATTCCCCGTTCCGAATGAAAATTTTGAATCTTAAAAAATTCACTGATACAAGTAAGGATTATAATTCTTCTTCAAAAAATTTCTGATTTCAAGACAGAATTATAATTCTTTTGTAAAATTCCTTGTTTCAGATATTATTAACAAATTTTTTAATAAAAATTCTCCGATCCAATTTTAGAATTACATTTAATTTCTTCAGAATAATTTCCAATTTCAACTCAAAATTTTATTTTATTTTCAAAATTCTCTGTTTAAAGTGAGAATTATAATTCTTCACGAAAATTTCCTGCTTTGGGTTAGAATTATAATTCTTCTAGAAAATTCCCGACTACTAGTAAAAATTGTAATCATTTGAAAAAATTCCCTGTTACAATTCAGAATTATAATTCTTCTAAAAAAATTCATGTTCCAGGTCAGAATTCTGATTATCTACGAAAATTTTTTTTTCTCACTGGAAGAATTATATCATTCTAACTTAGAATGATAATTCTTCGAGAAAATTTCTTGTTTCAGATATAAATTATAATTTTGTTTTGAAAACTCTCCGATATCATTCAGAATTACAGAATAAACTAATTATATTTGGATCAGAAAATTTCCTGTTCTTAATAAAAATTATCATTTTTTTCGAAAACACAGCGCTGCAATTCAAAATTTTAATTGTTTACAAAAATTTACTATTACGAGACAGAATTATAATTCTCGCAGCAAATTCCTTGTAATAATTTTTCTTTAATCTCTTAAAAAATATAAAAATTATCATTCAAGAAAATTCCCTGTAACAAATAGAATAATAAATAAATAATAAAGATAAATCACACTTTGTTTTCAAATTTTCTGATCTAATTTATAATTACATATCATTGCTTTGGAATAATATCCAGTTTCAACAAAAAATCTTAATTTTTGTTTGAAAATTCCTTGAACCAAAGAAAAATTATAATTTTTTTTCCAACAATTTCTTGTATCGAATCAAAATCATAATGCTTTTCAAAAATTCCTATTCCAAGCCAAAATTGTAATTCTTTAAAAAAATTCACTGTTACATTTCAGAATGATAATTCTTTTCAAAAAGTTCCTTTTCAAGTCAGAACTATAATTCTTTACGAAAATTTTCTCTTTTAAGTCAGAATCATAATTCTTAACGAAAATTTTCCTTTTTGAGTCAAACTTATAATTGTTCACGAAAATTTCCTCTTCCAAGTTAGAATTATAATTATTTAAGAAAATTTCTTGTTCCAAATCCCGGTCCCTTGTTCCCCGGTCGAAGTTGAAATTGTAATTCTCTAAAAAAATTCCTTTTGCCAGAACTGAATTACATTTTATTCCTTCTTTCAGAAATTAATTACATTTTTTTTTGTCAATTCTACAATCCAAATCAGAAATGATTAATGATAATTGCTTGGGAAATTTTCTGATATATACAAAATTCAGATCAAAAATAATTTTAGAGTTTTGATTGAACAACGGATTTAAATATTTAAAAAATTTCAAAGTTTGAAGTTCATTTTGGTACCACGAAAATGAAAATCTTGGTTACTGAATCGACTTCCAGGTCATTTTGCAGCTTTTCCCAAGAGAAAA
This sequence comes from Andricus curvator, assembly GCA_932195095.1. Classification (NCBI taxonomy): domain Eukaryota; kingdom Metazoa; phylum Arthropoda; class Insecta; order Hymenoptera; family Cynipidae; genus Andricus; species Andricus curvator. Next base: position 38,837 of record CAKNYM010052497.1, on the reverse strand, counting down.
AAATTCCCGACCCTTGCCCAATTTTTTTTTGTCTGGTGCGGTAGACAACCAGAGCATTGGTATTTGCTTTGCTTATCAATATTCCTGTATTAATGTCAATGCTTCATTTCTTATAATAGATTTTCGTAAGAGAGAATGAAAATCGAAGTTTTCTCTACTTAGAAATCACGTTCCATTGACAGTTTGCAAGAGAGCTTAAACTTAAATTACAGGGATCAAGGAGGTGAAACGTTGGAAATGAACTTTCAGAACTCTTCCACATAATCTGCTCTGGCGAATAACAACAGCTTGGAAACTCTACTGCAGTTGAGTAAAGTTTGTGGAGAGTTAATTCGTAATTTAAATTTCAGGAGGGAATAGAAAAGCTGATAAAAATGTTCCTTTGAAGAAAAATTAGGGTCACTAATGAAGTCCCTTGACGTGGAAAACTTACCTATTATCCACTGACTCTATGCCTTTGGCAACGTTCGTTCTATTGAACATTTTCATGTAGGAATGCATTTCTTTGAAATATCTTGCGAGGGCACTGTCTGTGTGAGTAAAAGGTACAGTGCCAAATCTGAACATTGGTTTGTGGGACCAGGGCTTTGCAAGCCTAGGATCATCCACTCCTGAAAACTCGAAATATTCTTCTCTCGTTATCATGAAGGCCGCCAAGTTGGCAGTGTATATGGCAAGGAAAACTACGGCGAACATGGCCCAAACATTCGTCATGAATCTGAAAAAAATTGTAATTAAATTTAAATTATATTTGATGAAATAGGAAAGTAAAGATACAATCAGAACAGAAGAAGAACAGAAAGTGCAAAACGACTTTGCAAGAAGCAAGTAACTGTTTTATAAATGGGTGTTGATCAGTATGAAGGGAGGTAGAATTACAGAGTTAGGCAACATGAGAAACAGCAAGAATGAAATGCTATATGATACAGACGGGATACTAGACGCTTTGAGAGACGCATTGAGATACTCTTTTGAGGAATTATTTTCCCTCTGAAGTTAAGGATATAATTCCGGACTTAAGAAATAGTAAAGCTGCTGGTGTAGACAATATTAACGCTGGAATGCATAAATAGCTCAATGGTATAATAAATAAAGAGGAATCCAAAATTTAGTACATAGTTCAGTCAAGTTCGATTAACAAGGGCCATTTGCTGAAAAAATAATACGATAAGTGAAGATAAAATCAGAACAGAAAAAGAGAAGAAAATGCAAAATGACTTTTCAGGAAGCAAGTTACTGTTTTATAAATGGGTATTGATCAATATGAAGGGAGGTGGAAGTACAGAGTTAGGCAACATGAGAAATAGCAAGGGTGAAATGCTATACGATACAGGCGGGATACTAGACGCTTGAGAGACTCTTTTAAGGAATTATTTACCCTCTGAAGTTAAGGATCTAATGCAGGTGTTAAAAAATAGTAAAGCTGTTGGTGTAGACAATATTAACGCTGAAATGCATGAATAGCTCAATGGTATAATAAATAAAGAGAAATATAAAATTAAGTATATAGCTCAAACAAATTAGACTAACAAGGGCCATTTTCTAAAAAAAAATATGATAATTTAAGATAAAATCAGGACAGAAGTAGAGAAGAAAATGCAAAACGTCTTTGCAGGAAGCAAGTAACTGTTTTATAAATGGGTGTTGATCAATATGAAGGGAGGTAGAAGTACAGAGTTGGGCAACATGAGAAACAGCAAGGGTGAAATTCTATATGATACAGACGGCATACTAGATGCTTTGAGAGACTCTTTTAAGGAATTATTTCCGCTCAGAAGTTAAAGATAGAATTCAGGACTTAAAAAATGGTAAAGCTGCTGGTGTAGACAATATTAACGCTGAAATGAATAAATAGCTCAATGGTATAATGAATAAAGAGAAATAAAAAATTGAGTATATAGTTCAGTCAAATTAGACTAACGAGGGCCGTTTACTGAAAAAAATATATGAATGGATGTTTCTATATTCTCATCAACATAAGAAGGTAGTTTTATGTGAAAACTGACTATCTAGGATATAATTAAACCTTTATGTTTCGGGACCCCTGAATCCGGAAAGCAGGTTTACGATAGTTTCCCTATCAACCTCTTGCTATCACCCTATTCCTATCATCCTCTCCATTACATCCCCTTCCCCCACTTCTGTAACTTTTTCTCTTAACTTCTCACAATTTCCCTTTCCCTTCCCCTCTCGCTTTATCTCTTTCCTTTTCTCTCTCGCCCTTTACATTTCCCTATCACCCTTTGCCTTTTCCTTACACTGAAAACACAATAATATAAAACTTGCCGTCCTCATTCTGTCCCCCTTTTTCTATCACCCTTTTTGTATCACCTTCTCCCTATCACCCTTATGCTCTCAACCTATTATTTTTAACCTCTTCTAATCACCCACTTCCTATCACCCTCTCCCTTTCACCCTTTTTCTATTTACCTCTCCCTATCACCCTCTCTTTATCACCCTCTTCTTATCACCCTCACCTTTTTCCTATCAACCTCTCCCTATCACCCTCTCCTTATCACCCTCTCCTTACGACCCTCACGCTATCGTTCTCTTCCTATCATCATCTTTCTATCACCCGCTCCCCGTCATCTTCTATTTTGCCCATCCCCTTCTCTATGCACTTTTCCCACCCGTGTCACATTTTACCTTCCCGTTTCAAGATTTATCTAAACTTTCCGCTCTCGCCATTTCCCTTTCACTTCCTCTCTTCCTTTAAGTTCCCTATCTCTTATTACTCTTCACCTATCACCCTCCTCCTATCGCCCTTTTCGTATTAACCTCTGCCTATCATCCTCTCCCTCTCATACTCTTTCTATCACCCTCATCCTATCGCCCTCTCTCTATCATCCTCTCCCTACCACCCTCTTCCATTCATTCGTTTTTCATCAACCTCTCCATAACACCCTCTTCTTATCACCCTCTTCTTACCCCCATCTCCCTACCGTCCTCTCCCCATCATCCTCTTCCTATCACCGGTTCCGTATCATCTTCGCCTTCACCCATAAACCTTTTATTTTCCCTTCCATTACCTCTGACACTCTTCCTCTTTCCGTCCCACTAATTCCCTACCCCTTCCCTTCTTGCGATTTCCTTTTCTCATCCTCCCTCGCCCTTCACGTTCCCCTATCACCCTTCCCCTTTCCCTTGTCTCTTCCCCTCCTTCTAATAAGAAATAAAAAAATTTCATTTTACAGTCAAACTATGCAAGATACGAAAAAATAAATTGAAAGACACAAATTATCCACCCAAATTAAAAAATTAATATCTTGAAAAAACCATACAATATACAATGAAATGTTTGCTGACAAAATATTTTTCCCAGAATGATCTCAAAATTTTGTATTGAATATTTGTTGACAAGATACAGATTTTTTTTAATCATAGAAAGTAACACTGAAAATTAAAAATTTAAATTTTTGGAAAGAAGACAGAAGATAAAATAAAAGGTTTCAGAATAAAATTATTCAGTTAAAAAGTGTCTAAAAATGTCCTGCTGACCTTTTTTGAATAAGCCGCATGGTTTAAGTTTTAATGGTGAGAAAGGTTACGCGCTAGGTAAAAAGTGTTTATGAGATATTATTTTCTTAATTAAGGATAGAGGTTTTAGAAGAAGCCTAGGTGAGTAGTGGGCACATATTTTTTCATACAATAACATTTTTCGCGAAAGCCTTATGTGAAAAATTTACTTTGCGAATGACCTAGGGCATACTTTTTCTTCAAGGTGAACTGCTTTTAGATTTGATTTAAATTTTATATATTATTTTCAAGACATTTTTATGTAAAATAATTTTTTTCATGCGTACGTTCGCGGCTAAAAACTGGAAAAATTTGAGTGTAGCCATTAGGGAAGGAGGAGGACAATTATTTTTTATTAATCTCCAAGTCGAATATTTACTTCCAGCAATATATGCACAATTTTGATTTTCTCTCTTGGGATATTTGATCGGTAACGTGACTAAATGCTAAAAAATTACACAAAATTTATAATTAATTCCAATGTATGTAAGGTTAATTCCAATAGGATTGAAAAATCATCTTCGACAAAATATGCCAGAATAGAGAATTTAAGGACGCGCCTTTTTCGCCCAGTTTCTGCGATTTCTGTGGTGAAAATAAGGTTAAATACTCGGTTCTCTGAAATAAAAAAAAAATGTTAGAAGTGAAAATCAAAATCCCTTAAAATATGTCTCAAGAGAAAAAATCGGACAAAATATTCCCGAAGAGAATATTACAATAGGGAAAAATGTGCCAGAAGATAAAAGAATCTGACAAAATATGCCCGAAGAGAAAATTAAAATCCGACAAAATATTTTAGAAGAGAACATTAAAATCCGGTACAATATATCGGAAGACAAAATCCGGCAAAATATGCTGAAAAGATAATATACAAAGTATAAGTTTGTAGGGACAAAAAATGATTTTGTACGAAAATCGTTATTTACTACTGGATTGGCATTCGTTATCAGAGAAGTTAATCAAAAATGTGAAAAGTTTTGTTTCATTTTTCCCTGAATTTTTTTTCCAGTAATTTTATTATTTGAAAACAAAATCTGCTCCCTCCCCCCACCACCAGTCAGCTATTTTTGGATTGTGAAATAAGAAAAAAATATGTTCACAAACTTCACAGGTGTCCTCGAAAAGACGCTACCCTTAATTAAATAATTAATATCTCATTAACTATAAGTCGCAACATTTTTGAATAGGTACCATCTCAAAGGTTTTTCTATGCCCTAAAAATCGACTCACGTGCACTTTTGACCTATCTCTTAACAAGAAGCAAAAACTGCAAAAAAAAAATTTTTAATTATATTTTGTTGCAACAAAAATGCTAATTTGACTGGACTTATGTTCAATAATTTGTTTTTATACCATGAAGGAAAATGTGATACTTTGTGTCCTTATAAAGTTAATATTGTGAACTCGAATAACGATTATAACTCTTCCGTTAAATCCAATATCGATAGTAAATTCGTGACATTGAGTATGTACATAATCATAATATAATTTCGATGTTAATCTGATGCAGGTGATTAGCGCATTATTATCAGTAGCGTGTACGAACCTGGCTGTGAATCCTCTCGGGGAATCAATATGGACGGCTGCTTGAAAAAGGACGGCCCATACCAACCAATAGATTCGACATAGTGAAAATCGATGACTCGGTGGTGGACTTGCCTATTGAAATTAACAAAAAATAATTTTAAATTATTTATTTTCATTAACGGAATGCCGAAAATTATTTTCCAGGAAAATTTTTGTTTCTTTTTGAAACATTCTTATTCGTATATAATTATATATGCTTTCCTATAAGATGTTCCATTTAATGCAGGATAAACATCAAGATGTTTCGTTCTCTACTTTATAAACATGATTTTAATTTTCAGCTAATTTAGGTTTCACGATTTTATAATTTTATTTATTTATTTTTAAGTAGGAAATCCTTGGATATGGAGACAAGCAAGAACCCAAAGACCAAAGGAAAACGCCTCTTAAAATAGAAACTAGCTGTGAATTCGATCTCGAGTGTATCCACTTTGTTTATATTTATAATTATATGGTGCTCATTTCACGATCACTTTGCCTCCCGTTAGCAAATGTATTTGCTTTCTCATAGAGGAAGCATTAGTTATTTTTTTCAATAATGAAAAAACCAAAGACTTCATTTTGATCAATTTAAAAAGAGAAATTTACAAAAAATACAATATTACAAAATAATACAACAAATTTTCAAATACAAAGAAAAATCAGACGAATCAAATTTTGTATTCGAAATGATAATTTTTCGAGCTGGAAAAGGGAAGGGAAAAGTTATGTCGCACCCTATCCGTTTCCCGGCTTTATGACTTCTTTACGAAAATTGTCAGAATTATTATATTTGAAAATTTATGATCAACAAGTCTTTTCTATTCATGCGTCAAATTTGAATTATGTCAATGAAAAAAGTTTTTCTGTTTGAAACATATTTTTTAAATATTACAAATGAGCACAACTTCCTTACTCTTTAATAAAATATATTAATATTATAGGTCAATCAATTCGTCTCGAACCAAAGAATCTTTTCCGTTCTTGCATCAACTTTGAATTATGTTGAAGAAAACAGTTTTACTATAAAAAACCGTATTTGCAAAAATTATGCATTACCATAGCTTCTGTACTCTTCAGTAAAATGTATTAATATTATAGGTCAATCGATTCGTATCGAATTAAGGAATCTTTTATATCCTTGCATCAACTTTGAATTATGTGAAGAAAAAATGTTTACAATAAAAATCCGTATTTTCAAATATTATACATTACCATAGGTTCCTTACTCTTCAATAAAATTTATTAACATTATAGGTCAATCGGTTCGTCTCGAACCAAGGAATCTTTTATATTGCCACGTCAACTCTGAATTATGCTAATGAAAAAAGTTTTGATATAAAAAACCGATTTTTAAAATAATATTGAGTGCTAAAAGAATGCAAAAATTTGTTTTCAGAAATCCTTCGGTCAGTTACAAGATATTAGGTGGGAAAATAAGCCCTCCAAATTTCATCAATTATTCTGCAATTGTACATACACGCACACATCCGAACAATTGCTTAGAACATTGTATTAGACATTTTTAAATTGAGGAAGCTTTGTAATGGTAACATTTTCCAACATTTTAAAATTAATTTCATTAAACCTTCCTCAATTTAAAAATGTCTATTACAATGTTCTAAGCGATTGTCCGGATGTGTGTGTGTGTCGATGTCAAAATATTTATTAAATTTTTTTTAGCACTCAATAATATTTTGTAACTCGGTCTTTCATACTTCAACTTTTTTCATTAACATAATTCAAAGTTGATGCAAGGATAAAAAAAATTCCTTGGTTCGAGACGAATCGAGTGACCTATAATATCAATACATTTTATGAAAGACTAGGGAAGTTATCGTCATTTACATTATATTTAAAATCATTTTTTATAGTACAAAGGACCCCGCACAAAATGTATTGAAAAAAGGTCTCGGTGGATTTTGATATTTTGTAGAACATGACCCCCCGAACAAAAAATCATAATGACAAAACCCGGAAAAATGGACAGATTTTCATCTGCACCGCGCCAAAAGTACCCAGTAGCCTTCATGTAGCGTGAATGCTGGTCTAAAAGGGTACCTTTGGCGCGGTGCAGACGAAAATCTGTCCATTTTTCGGGGTTTTGTCAGAAGGATTTTTTGTTCGCGGGGCCATGACCTACAAAATGTCACAGTTGCAGAGTGCTAAGTGTTTTCAGTGAGCTTCGCGCCAATAGCTTCTATGCAGCGTGAATGCTGGTCTGAAAGGGTACTTTTGGCGCGGTGCAGATGAAAATCTGTCCATTTTTCGGGGTTTTGTCATTATGATTTTTTGTTCGGGGGGTCATGTTCTACAAAATATCAAAAAATTATCAAAATCCACCGAGACCTTTTTCAATACATTTTGTGCGGGGTCCTTTTTTGATTCTCATAATTTAAAGTTGATGCGAGATAGAGAAGATGTGTTCAATCGAGACGAATCGATTTAACTATAATATTGATACATTCTATTGAAGAGTAAGAAAGCTTTGGTAATGCATAATATTTGAAACTACGGTTTTTAATAGTAAAACATTTTTCTTTAACATAACTCAAAGTTGATGAAACAAGAAAAAAAATTCCTTGGTTCGAGACGAATCGAGTGACCTATAATATCAATACATTTTATGGAAGAGTAGGGAAGTTATCGTCATTTACATTATATTTAAAATCGATTTTCATACTAAAAATTTTTTAATTCTCATAATTTAAAGTTGATGTAACAATAGAAAAGATGTGTTGATTCAAGACGAATCGATTGGCTCATAATATTGAAACATTTTATTGAACAGTAAGTAAGCTATGGTAATGCATAATATTTGAGAAATCGGTTTTATATAGTAAAACTTTTTTCATTAACATAATTCAGAGTTGATACAAGAATATAAAAGATTCTTTGGTTCGAAAAGAATCGATTAACCTAAATATTAATACATTTTATTAGAAAGTAGGAAAGTTATGGTAATTTGTAATATTTTAAACATCTGTTTCAAACAGAAAAAGTTTTTTCATAGACATAATTCAAAGTTGATGCATGAATAGAACACACTTTTTCATCATAAATTTTCAAATACAATAATTTTGACAATTTTTGTAAAGAAATCATAAAGCTGGAAAAGGGA
>CAKNYM010052497.1:7822-30234 GCA_932195095.1 Andricus curvator | reverse complement strand
ATTCGACCAGTCCCCACCATGGGGCGCTCTGGCCAATCACAGGCATCGTAGAGAATACATATATAAGAACAAAATAACCTGAAACTTCAGTTTCAGGTCAGCCCTGAAGAAGTGAACTGCAATGTTCACGAAACATCGGCAACATTCATAGTTTCGCACACGATTGAAACCCGAAAAAGCATTAAAATTTTAATTCATCAGTTGAGCTAATTTGTTTAAAATTCGTTTTTTGTTGAAAATTAGTTTTTTGTTGTTAAAAATCAATGTTTTAAACTGAAAATTTACGTATTCTATTTTACAAAATTATCGTTTTTTGTTGAACATTAAAGTCTTACAAGTTAACAATAGTTGAAAATTCAACTACTGAATTTTTCATTGAGAATCCATCTTTTTTGGTTGAAACTTCAACCACCCATTTAAAAGTTGAACTGCTTTGTTGAGCAGTCATTTGATTGGTAGAAGAATCAACTATTTTTTTGAAAATTTGTTTTTTTTTTTGGTGGCTAAAAATCAATTTATTTGTTTAGTCCAAAATTTCAAGTTTCAATTCTTGGTCGAAAGTGTATTGTTTTACTAAATATTAAAAAAATAATTTGATTGGCTAAAGATTGAACTATTTTGTTGAAAATTCGTTTTTTTTTGTATTGAAAAACCAATTTTCTTTATATAAAAATTTAACTATTCAATTATTAGTTGAAAATGTATTGTTTCATTGAAAATTCAAATATTAAATTTTCCATTGAGGAGTCATATTTTTTGGCTAAAAATTTAACTACGTTGTTAAAAGTTGAACTACTTCTTTTAGGGATAATTTTATTCGTTCAAAATTCTTTTTTCGGTTGAAAATCTATTTTCTTTAACTGAAAATTTAACTATCCAATACTTGGTTGAAAATTCATTGAAAATTCATCATTTTTTTGGGCTGAAAATTCAACCTAAATGTTACACTACTTTGTTAAAAATTCATTTCATTGGTTGAAGAATGAACTATTTTGTTCGAGATTCGTTTTTTTGTTGTTGTTGAAAATTAATTTTTGTAAGCTGGAAATTTAACTATTCAATTTTTGTTCAAAAATTGATCGTTTTTAATTGAAAATTTAACTACTTGGTTAAAAGTTGAACTACTCTGTTGAAAATTTATTTTATTGGTTGACGATTAAACTATTTTGTTGAATTTTTTTTTTTTTTTTTAAATCAATTTTTTATGAACTGAAAATTTAAAGATTGAATTTTTGGTTAGAAATTGATCGTTGATAGTTGAAAATTAAACTATTAAATTTTTTATTAAGAATTTATCTTTTTTTGTAAAAAATATAACTATTTGAGAGAAATTTCAACTGCTCTGTTAAACATTCATTTTATCAGTAGAATTTTGAATACATTTTGAAATATCGTCATTTTTTGGTTGAAAATTATTTTTTTTTTTTAAATAAAAATTCTACTATTCCATTATTGGTTGGAAATTCATATATATTGTTGTATATTTGTCTTTTTGGTAGACATTTAATCTTCTTGATTGCAAATTTAACTGGCTGTATGAAAAAATAATTATTTTGTTAAAAATTCATTTTTTTTGCTTGAAAATCACGTATATCAACTGAAAATTTAACTATTGTATAATTGGTTAAAAATTAATGGTTTATAATTAAAAATTGAACAATTTGGTTGAATATTGATGTATTTTGTTATAATTTTGTCTTTTATGGTAGAAAATTACTCTTTTTTAAATAAAATTCAAAACTACTTGCTTGAAAGTTGAACTAATTTGTTTAAAATTAATTTTACTAGTTTAGGATTGTTGAAAATTCGTTTTTTTTTTGTGCTGAAAATACATTTTTTCAACTGCAAATTTAACTATACCGTTTTTGCTTGAAAAATTGTTGGTTTTTAGTTGGAAATTCAACTACTTGTGTTAAAAATTTAACAGATTTGTTGAAAATTTATCTTTTTGGGTTGAAAATTCTTTGTTTCAAAAATTCAACTATTTGGTAGAAAATTAACTTTTTTTCTAAAAATCCATATTTTCGGGTTGAAATTTCAACTATTTTCTAGGGAATTTGCCTTTTTGGTTTGAACTTCAATATATTGAATAAATTTTTTTTCTCTCTTGACTGAAAAATCTGTTCTGGCTGAAAATTCAACTTTTGTTGAGAATTCCTCTTTTTGGCTAAATTCGACTGTTTTTTAATAAATTTGAAATCTTTTTTTGGTTGAAATACAAACTATAATAGTTCTCCTTGAGAATTAATATTTTTAAAATGAAATTTCAATTATTTTGATAAAAGTTCAACTATATGGTTAAAAATTTCATTATTTTGTTGATAATTTAACTATTTTGTTGGAAATTCTCTTTTTTTATTTTAATTTTTTATTTCAGTTAAGACACTTAAGAGTGTGCTGTCCAAATTTGATCATCGCATTCTCGGTTTTCCTAATTTCCAAGAATTTCATAGTTAAATTCGAAAGTTGGATGCTGAAGAACAATTTAAATTTTGATTTATTCTGAATTTAATTAATCAAATTTGCATTCCTTTACTTGTTTTTTGTGTATCTTGGGAAATTCACCGGGTTCTCTATGCATACACATTACTGTGTTCATGCTTTGTAAATTCTAATTCATTCTGTGTAGGAAATATATTTTGTGAACGAATAAATAATTCTTGATTCATCAATTCTGTTTTCTAGAAAAAAACTTGTTAAAATCAGTTTTGTATAATGTAAATGCAAAATTTTATTTATTTATTATTATCATTTGATTAAGTTAATTCCGGATATGTTAAAAAAATTACAAAGATTTATTTTTCATTTTTTTAACTTTATTTCTCATTCAGGTAAAAGCAATGGAAAATAAAGTTTTTAATGAGACGTCAAGTGATCTTAAAACAGAGAGGATTTATTTAAAAGTTTCAGTGAGAATTATAAAAAAAAAAAGAAAGCAAAGTAAAGTTCAGAGGAGGTTGAATGCCATTGCGAAATGACTTTCAAATGAAGCTTTGAGAGATTACGATAAAACTTCAGTTGAAAAGTTACTTATAATCCATCCTGTTAAGTAGAAAAACTTTGCCTTTTATTATCAGAATAGTTTATTTAATATCTTGAAAATGACGTAAATCTGAAAATTTATAGAGTTTGGGAACATGAATATTATTTTTATGTTAAACAATTTAATAATAATGTTTTATAATATCGTTTTGGAAAATAAAATATAGTAAAACGTGCAACATAGACGATAAAATTAAGAAATGGAGGTTAACCGAGAGAAGTATTTAACACTCAAAATTAAAGTAAGCTTTCCTAACTTCATTAAAATTATAAATTGTAACAATTAACATTTTTTATTTGTACTTCTATGAGTTTCTAATTATTTTCATTTTCTATCTAAAAATCGGAATCATTATTCCTGAAAAACTGATTGGCTTTTCATTAGATGCATTTTTTTATATCTTTTTAAAATTTTTAAATTTAATTGTTGGAAATTAGTATTAAAAAAAAAGAATTTTGATATAAAATTCTGAAGTTTCGAACGGGACCTAAAATTTGCTGAAATTTTTATGTTTTTTCACCGGAATCAGCACTTTTAAATGAAACTCGTCGTCAAGATTCTGAATTTTTTTAAATTTCAGACTAGGCTGGCGTTTTATACCAGAAATCGGTACGTTCAATAAATAATTGTTAGATTTCGAAGATTAAAAATTTTTGAGCAATTTACATTTTTCGGTTTTTAGCGTTTTTTACCGGAAATTAATACTTTTGAACAAAAATCACTAGATTGTGAAGAAAATCCAAATTTCAGAATTATTTTTAAACATAAATAATTAGATTTATATCCAATGATTTTTGTTTAAAATAATAAAATGTACAAGCTCGAACAATTTAAGATTGTGTTAGTATTGTTTGTCGAAAATTCAAAAGTTTAATGAAAAGCCATTAGATTTCAAGGAAGATTATTTTTATGTTTGAACAATTTTAGGTTACGTTATCGTTTTACATCGGAAATTTGTCTTTTCAAACAGGAATCATTATAATTTGAACAATATTTGAGTCGTAAACAATTTTCAATTACCGTAGTGTTTTTTGTTGCAAATTTGTATTTTTAATTAATGAAAATTGTATTTAAAAAAAGATTCACATATTTTTAAAAATTTTAGGTTATGCCGGTGACTTACACAAGAAATCGGTATTTTTTATACAAAAAAAAATTAGATTTCAAAATCAAGAAAAATTTGTTGTACATTTGTAGGTGAATAATTGTTAGATTTTAAAGAATATTTACAATTTGGAATATTTCTGTTCTTTTTGTACATTTTACAATTTTAGATTATGTTCGCGTTTTTCGCCGGAAATGGGTATAGATTTAAAAAAAGGTTTACAATTTTGTACAAATTTAGGTTATGGTAAGATTTTTGACAGAAAATCGTTTTGTTAACCAAAAGAAATGAGATTCAAAAGAGAATTTACAATCTTAAATAATTTTTTGTTATCTTATTGTTTTTTTTTTTTCGCTTGAAACTGCTATTATGAACAAAAAAAAATTAGATTTCAGGAAATATTTCCAATATTGTAAGACCCGAAATTTCAAATTTACAAAAGTAGTAAATTGCTGAATTTTCAATTTCCCAAAAATGGTAAATTGCTAAAATTTAGATTTTTTGAAAATAGTAGAGAATCGAAATTTTGAAATACAAATAATAGTAAATTGAAGAATTTTCAAATTTCAGAAAAAAAGTATTGAATAGTTTCTTTTATGAAAAAAATCTCTTTCAATATTTTGTTAATCTTTAATTATATTATCAAATCTTTTTTTTTTTAATTTGAAAATTCGGCAGCTTACTATTTTTGAAAATTGCGGAAATTATTTATTTCGCAAATTTTCAATTTCGGTGATTTACTAATTTCATGAATTGGAAACTTCGGGAATAAAAAAATTTCCTGAATTTACTACTTTTTGGGAATTTTAAATTTGAGAAATTGACTGTTTTCGGGAATTAAAAATTTTCGGATATTCACTATTTTCGGTTATTTAAAAATTCTTGAAACTACTAATTTCACAAATTTGCGATTTCGGTCATTCAATAATTTCGGAAACATCAAATTTCGAGAATTTACTATTGCAGGGAATTTTATTATTTCGGAAATTTACTATTCTCGAAAATTGGAAAATTCATGGTAATTTCGCAAATTTGCAATTTCGGGAATTGGATACCTTGGGAGACTAAAACGTCCATAATTTTCTATTTTTGGAAATTTACTATTTCCGGGAATTTGATAATTCCGGAAATTTTAAAATTCGGGAACTTACTCATTTTGTAAATTTGAAAATTCGGTTAGTTACTAATTCCGGGAATTGGAAACTTGGGCAGTATGCAATTTCCAGAATGTGCTATTTTCTGGAATTTGCTACTTTCAGGAATTTTCAAATTTCAGAAATTTATCATATTCCGAAATTTAAAAATACGAAAAATTACTTAGTTCGCAAATTTTCAATTTTGCCTATTTACGAATTTCAGGAATTGTAAGCTTCGGGGTTATGCAATTTCAAGAATTTACTATTTTTGGGAATTTTAAATCTAAGGAATTTACTATTTTCGGGAATTAGATAATTTCGGAAAGTTAATATTTTCTGAAATTTGAAAATTGGGGAAATTACTCGTATCGAAAATTTGCAATTTCGGTTATTTACTTCTTTTGGGAATTGATAACTTCAAGAATATGATTTTCGAGAATTTTAATTTGCGGGAATTTACCATTTTCGGGAATTTCATAGTAAATTTCATCCAAAATTTCGGAAATTTTCTAATTTCGGGTACTTAAAGATTCGGTTGTTGTATTATGAGAATTTGGTAACGATGCTCTGCAGAAAATATGAGCCAACAAACAAGATTTTTTTGTACACATTTTCTGTATTTTTTTCAGGAATGTGAAATTTCTAGAATTTGTATTTTTCCGAAAATTTGTGTTTTGGTATTTATTTTTTCGGCATTTTTCCCCATTCCGGACTTGAAAAATTCCATTAAAATTATGTAATTTTCTTACAATTTAAAATAACTATAAATTGTATTATTGTTTTTTGTCCGATATTTCTATTTATGAACATAAATTCAGCGGTTCAATTGTCCTTAATAACTATATATTGTATTAAAGAAAATTATATATTAATTCAAAACTTAATATATCAATTTCCATAATTTATTAAAAATATTGGCCTTGCTTTTTTTTTATATTGTTTTGGATAATTGCTACCAAATACAATCTTTTATTAATATTAATTCAAAAGTGGCTTGAGATAAAAAAGATAATAATCGCGAGCATAGCGCGCGCTTGTTTTCTAACGATTTAAAATAGAATTAAATTTTAAAAAATTAAACAGAATTAGCAACATTGCTATTTCGTTGATTTATTACTTCTCTCGGTAGTTAGATAAAAAAAAAGGAAGTAAGCAAGGATAAGGAAGTGAGCAGCAAATTAAGGTACACTAATAAGAATAACAAACACATACGTGCCGAGTGCCATCCGTCAGATTTTTCTAAAGTGAAGGCGTGCGACGAGGTGTGAAAAAAGTATAGGTGTAAAAAGCAAAATGAAAGGTACCAGTTTCCGGACAGCGCCTGAAGGGTTTACCTTCATGTCGAAACCGGATGGCGATAGCCACTCGAAGAGGAAAATCATGAAAGTAGAAGAGTGTATGGCCACGAAGCCGACCAGCATCCAAGAAGCTGTGTCGAATGGTTCTGAAAAGTAATGTCAGCACATTTTAAAGTCTTACAGTAAAAAAATCCAATTCTCTAAAAAAACTCTGCAAATGGCAATTTGCCAAACAAAACTGAACGAAAAGTTACTTTATCAAAATGTAAAAACAGAAAAAGTGCAATATGATCTTGCAAGCATTATTGTTTCCGTTTTTTGGAAGAGATCATGTTTGAGAAAAATGGAATAAGAAGGATGACAGGAGTTTTAAGTACTAAGTGAAGTATTTAATATCTTTTTGCGTGAATATGTGATTTAATAAGTTTGTCCAATAAGTATCCGACCTTGTGGTCTACCCGGAGTAAGAGTTAATTCTGGTTAATGAAGACAATATTCCCTTCAAATTTCTATCCTTTGGCACCTTCAACATTTCAGTGGATACCTTAATTTGGCAGGTGTTAATTTTCAGAGATGCAATGATATTTCAAAAGCTGCATGGTTTTCCAAGACTTGGGTTTATTTAATTTATTTCCTTTATTATTAAGAATTGATTTTGCCTGTTCTTCCGTTTTTATTTATGTTTTTGCCGAGTAATCCGACTATCCTGAAGGAGCCTCATCCACCATGACCTAACGAGAAACTTCAAGAAACATTTAGGACGCCTTTTGTCGATTGGGTTTACTAAAATCCTTTCAAATTTCCCGCCCAACCTACTACTGTCTGTCATCCTGTTCCTATCCTTCCAGTCGTACCTCAAAACCTATTGAATATTTTTGGAATGCTGTTGGGATTATTACTGCTGATTATTTTTGACGCCCCCTTCAACTTATCAACCTTGGAGTGGAATTCAAAAGTTCTTATTTTGGGAAGGTTTATTGTCGATCCCCGGCAAAGCGAGTGGGACCTCTTTAGCTCAGGGGCGCGTCATCAATGTCAACGTTCTCTGTACTAGGGGCATTAAATTGGATGGTTCTATAAAGTCCTAGAAGCCGGCTTATTGGTTGTTCAGATAATTCGGAGAGGATCTCTTGGACAATAATCCAACATTTAATGGACGAAATTGATTGATTATGATCATCAAATTCAGAAGAGAATATTTTGTTTGGAGACAGCATCCCTAATATCTACTTCTAGTTACATCGCTGAGAGCGCTTTCTTCTGTTTCAACATTCCCTAGTAACACCAATCAGAAAGCCCCATTCCAACCAATCAGGATCAAGCCGGTTGCCAAAGAAGTAAACAACGCTGGAAAAATCCTTCATCTTTCATCGAGCAGCTTGCGGAGTAACATCGTTTGTTAGATATTCTAAACAGTTTAATTTAACCATAGTTTATAATGCGATAATCCTGAATTTCCTATTATGTTGATTGCTACCCTGTGTGAGATATTTTGAAAGCTGTCACGAATTATCTTAAAAGGTATAAATTCGTTTTATCAAATTCAGAAACCAGATTTTTACCTAGATTTTGTGTGGACCCCTTTCTTTTTGGTTTGTGAGTTTCAGTTTAAATTTAGTTTGTATAATTTGGTCACAAAAAATTGAGAAATTTTCTTTACTGAATGTAATCATTTTTTTTTATATTGTGTTATATTCTAGTATGATAATTCATTTGCTGTATTGTTCCTTCTATTGTTTTTGACCCTTTGCGTGATTGATTTTCTTGAATATTCTTGAATTGTGTTTATCCCAAAATGCATTCGTCTTTCCCCTGATTGTTGATGACCCTCCTTATACGCTTTTGCTTAATGACCCTATTTTTTCGGATTTATATATGGTCTTGGAAAACCAGACGAAAGATCGAATTTCATTTTGGAAAACTAGTTAATTCCTCCATTTTGTATAATTGTTGTCTTTCCCTTGAATCAATTGTTTCTTCCCTTCAATTACTTTCACAATAACAACAATTGTGGCTGCAAATTATTTTGTTCTAATAGAATAAATATTGTATAATCCTAGAATTATTAATTTATTTATAATTTCACAGTGAATTAATGTAATGTTTGTTCCGATTCATAAGAACTAGCGCCTCTGCCATTTTCCAGAGACAAGGCTGAGCTAGTCAACTATTTAATTCCCGGTTCACTAATTTCAACTTATAATGTATTTTGAATTTTGATTTATGTTTCTTTCAGATTATCTTCGAAATTATTTTTGGTCATATTTGTGAATGATCCATACGGATCTGGCGTCCAGGTAAATAAAGGTAAATATAACTTAGAATTTTAGACTTAGAACCGAAGGTTTTAATGATAGTGAAATTGTCGTTATACTCTGGCGAGCTTTCTTCGCTCTCCAGAAGGTGTCTCCCACTGCAAAGATGGTCTTTGTCGCAGGGTCATACCCAGAAACCCAGGAGTCATTCCCAGTCATGACTTTTTTTAAAAACATTTCTGGATTGTTTATGATTGATTCCAAAATTTCCTGGGCGACTTCCACTCGATAATTCTTTTGGTCTTCCGTCAGCAGCCGTGAAGAGAATATTGCAGCCACGCGGCTCATCCGAAAATCTTGGCTCCACATTTCTGAAACAATAGATTATGAAATCTCGAAGGCTTCCTAGTTCAACATTTTGAGGTGTTTTGGTTTTCGCTGTCCTGTCAGAACGAGAGTCATCTTCCACTGAGGTACGGCCACTCTTAAATTGCCTAAGCCACTCTTTTATTTTAGAATCACTCATAGAATCATCACCATACTCTTTTCAAAACATAATGACAGTTTCCAAACATGAATTGTCATGTTTTTGGCAACATTTGATGATCAATATTTATTCGATGCGTTCCGTCATCCTGAAATGCGGCACGTACATGATTTCACGCTTACGTAACTGCAAACGCTATTCGGCTAAAGATGTGCAGATCCATTTTACTTAGTTGGGGACCTCAAAGAGGTCTCTCTTGAATGGTAAATACCTGTTTTTGACAAAAGAACTACTAGGTAAAAAGTTAGAGCACAAGGTCGGATACTGTTTGGACAGACAATGTAGCATGAATGCAGATGCCCAAAAGTTCTAGATTCTTTTCATTCATGTAAGTTTTTGAAAATTAGGAAAAAATCCTATCGATTCAAAAATTATGGTAAATTTTTTATATGTGAAGTTTCTGCTGGTGAACAATAATACAAAATTAGAAATTGAAAAAAGTATTTTGGTCAATTCAGAATTGTTTGAAAATCGGCAAAAAACATGTTTTTTTATTGATTTAAATGAACACTTTTTTGAAAAAAGTTATGTATGTTTGAACCTGCTTCAGCTTATACCAAAGAAATAGATCTTTTTTATGAAAAAATAAATTGTGTTCATGTTCAAAACATTTCAAAATCGTGAATAAAATCTAAAATAACAAAATCCCGAAATTCAGGTACATACCAAAAATTTGCAATAATTTTTGAAACAATACGAAATTTTTTAAATACTTGAATCATCAAATCAAAAAAGAGAGTAGAAGATATTCACCGAGTTTAAAATTAGTTTTCTTCTATCATTTTCGGATGCCATCCCTTAATTTTTTTCAGTTTTTTTCTTCTTCCGGAAAAAAATGGTTGTGATTTAGATATTTTAGGATTTTAATTTTTTTGCGATGTTGAAACGTTTTAAACAAAAAAATTTTTTGTTATGAAACTATAATAATAAACAATTCTTTTTTCAAGCTGAACAAATTTCAGGCTCGATATGTTCTACTTTTTATAAAAAAAGTGTGCCAAAAAATGTTGCCAAATTTTCGAAAAATTCCAAGTCAGGCTAAAAACTCGTTTTTAAGTTTCTAATTTCTTATTATTGTCCATCAGCAAAAATTATACATATGAAAAATTCATAATAATTTTTGAATTGATAGGAATTTAGAAAAAAAATTAATAGACAAAAGAAAACAGAGGATTTCAACCAAATTAGATTCTTTTCCTAATTTTGGATTTTAACCTACAAATTTAACTTAGCTGAAATTAGTTGATTAATTTTAGGATTTTCACTGTTGCGAAAGAAGATATTGGGATGCAAAAAGTTCAACAGGTCGTATTTATTATTCGATCTTAATTTTTTTTTGTTTTTAAAATTGAAGCTGAATAAATTTCAAGAAATCTTTGTAGATCACTTCTTGAAAAAAATGGTCAATTTATTATTTAAGTTTAAATGTTATGAAAAAACATAATTTATTATATTTGTACAACCCGCTGCTCCGTTTATTGATATTTCATTTTTTTTAAACATAGAATTCGCAGGTGTACTCTCTACAAAAGGAAATATTCATTATATATTAAATTTCTTAATTAATTTATTTGTTATAAATAAATTAATTTTCATTATAGAAACTTTATAGTTTCTCCGGAGTCACTCTCTTCCATCTGAAGGATAATATTTTGATGCAGGAAATTACCATTCAAAAACAATTTTTATTGTTATGAACAATTTTTATACAGAAATTCGCCTATTTCGCATTTTTGAAAATAGAAAATTTTTCAGTTTTAGTAAAGTTTCTTTTTTTCTTTTCTGGAGAATGATATAAAAAAGTAGAATATTGTCATTTAACACAATCGTTAATGTTATAAACCATTTTCATAACAAAATTCATTAGTTAAAAAATATTGAATATGACTTTTTTCGGAAGTTTAAAATTTGTAGGTGTTTGAAATTTTGAGGTTTTGCAAACTGGGTTTCCGAAATATCGGTAATTACATACTTTCCTGAATTTAATAGTTCCGACAATTAGGCATTCCTGAATTTTTTGATTGCGTCAACTTATACTTTTGGGATATTTCAATTTTGTAATGAAGATTTTCAACAGTTTCATTTTATTTATTCTTTGATAATTTGAAATACCATTGTTTTGAATTTAAAAAAATATATTATTCCATTTTTTATTGTTATTATAAGCATTAACAATTGTATTCGCCCCACATTTTGGCACACACCTTTTGAAATTTAAGGTCAAAGTATCGACAACTGTAATTTGGTGATTGTGAATTCTCTTTTGTTAAAGCTCCTGCGGCTGTAACAAATACATTCTCATCACATATTTCGTGCTTCGCACTCAATTTTGTCCGAAATGTGAACTTTTCTCCATGATGTTCAAAACTTTTATATCGACTGTATATAACATTTATTTATGTACTTCGGTCTGGGATTGCTTATTCAGAAATTTCACAATAAAGTACAAATTTTATTTATCATGATTGCTTTAATATTTGTTTCTTATTTTGCATTAAATGTAATTTTCAACTACCCTAAAAATGTATCATTTCAATAAATTTATATGATTACAATTCATAATATTCATTGGTATTGAAACATACGTATTTTTATTATCGTGTTTTTATAATTGAAAAAGGTGCCCATCCTATAAGAAAAAAAAAGTTTGTTATTAAACATTTTATTGCATTTTATGTCGAATTTCCATGAATTTAATTTGTGTATTTTCAATGTTATTTTTGAAGATTTAAACTAAAAATACGCATCCTAGCGGAAAGTGGTTGTGAGCAAATTTGTGGATATAATTTAGGCAAAAATTTTTGTTAAATAAAATGTTATTTTAGCTTGTGTCCTTTTTCCAAAAAGATAATTTTTTTTTTATAAGAAGAGTTTAGAAAGAATTTGTAGATTTTTTTGGTGGAACAACTTTTGTCTTTTCATTTTTTTTTTCGTCTCTTGTGTCGTTTTTCCAAAAGTTTACTTTTTTTTTATTTTTAATCTTGTTTTTACGATTAAAAGAAAAAATCTACCTATTCTATCTCAAAATTAATAATCACAAATTTGTATATCCTTTTTTGGTGAACAACTTTTGTCTATTTTTTTTTTGTCTCATGTGTCGTTTTCCAAGAAACTTAATTTTTTTATCTTCAATGTTATTTTTTACGATTAAAACAAAAACTAAGCGTCCTATGAAAAAATTATTGATGACACATTTGTAGCTCTTCTGTGAATCAGCAACTTTTGTCAAATTATTTCTTCATAGTTTGTGGCGTTTGTGCAAAAATTAAATTTTTTATTTTTAATGTTGTTTTTTACGAATAAAAAAAACCACACATTTTTTAAAAAAATAATAAATTAAAAACTCTAAGATCTTCTTTAAGTGAACAACTTTTGTTTTATTATTTTTTCTCTTAGCTTGTGTCGTTTGTCCAAAAATGTAATTGTTTTCATTTTTAATGCTGTTTTTTACGAATTTAAACAAAAACTACGCATCCGATCAAAAAGTGATTAGCAAAAAATTTGTCCATCTTTTTCAAATGCACAATTTTTGTTCATTCTTCTTTTTTTGTATCTTGTATAGTTTGACCACAAGATGGCATTTTTTATTTTCCATTATTTTTTTCTGCGATCAAAAGTTGAATTTTCGATTTTTCAAATTTTTTTCTTCTCTTGACTTTTTTTTTTATATCGTGCGTTTTTGGCTATAAATTTTCATTTTCGTTTTTTTTTTAATTTTGTAAATGCTGTAACTCTGATGATAATGTAAAAATATTATTAGCATATCTCGTCGAAAAGCAAATTTTTTGGTGTGATAATATTATTCTGGAGATGAGAAGATTTGAATCCACAAAAAAGAAAAGTTTCGTATGTTTAAAAATACGAAATAAGTATGAAAATTATTTATGACAATAAAAATGGTTGTTGAATGACAATCTCCTGCGCGCTAAGATATTATTCTTAATATGAAGAAAAACAACTTCACAAAGAATAAAAAAATTATATGTTTGAAAGTGCTATATAGTTGAGTTTTTTCATAACAATAACACTTGTTGCTCAATGTTTATTTCACGTGTGACGATAATAGCGTTCAGATGAAAAACATTAATCCCACAGGATGAACAATTTTCTCGATGTAAATGTGATGTAATTGAGTTTACTTAAATACCAATGATAATTGTTTTTTAATTGCAATATCTTCTCTGCAAATATTTTTATTCAGGGAAGAAATGTAGTCAATCCACTAAAAAAATGGCTATGATTAAAAATGCAATCTAAGTGAATTTGTTTTAAACAATGAGCAAATGCAATTTTAAAAAAATCATTGACCTAGATAGACCTCTTGAAATTCAATGGGCTTTAATATAAAAAAATTTGAAAATCGGTTGAGAAATTAATTAAGTAATTTTTGTTCTATTTCAAATCGAGTAAGCAATAGCATTTTCCCCATTTCATTACGTATCAATTAGTCAAAAATAATCCCGAACTATTTCACTCTCATAATTTTCGGAAATATTTGGTGTAACTTACCTAAAAATGCAGTTGGTGAAATAATTCCAGTTCTTTTTCCAACTACGATAGCTATTCCGGTTTCCATGTATGGCACTGTGAAATCTACCACTGCTTCTCTCTCGGAATTTATCATCAGAGATGTCATCACCATATCCGTTTTCCGATTCACCAAGTCAGCTATGAGACCATTCCATTTTCCGTTCTACAAAATTGTTATGTTTCTTTTTTATTTTTAAAAATGAGGATAATACGAGCATTACAAAATTATCTTTAACCATTTTTAGGGTTTTGTAACGCCTGGCGGAAGAAGGGGAAAATCTGGAAACTCCTAATTCCTAACTTCTAAGGCCTAACTCGTAACCCATAACTCAGTTGATAACAGTTAATTATTCCTTAAAGAAACTTAAGTACTTGTTAAAATCCTATATTATATAATGTGTACAGCTACGCTATTTAAATTAATAATAACCATGATGGAGGTGGATGTGGAAACAATGATCTAAAAAAAGTTTATAAATTTGTTATTGACAGTTTATTAAATTAAAGGAAGAAAGTTTAAGCCTTGAAAAATTGCTAAATAATAAAGTTGGTGATAAATTATGCTCAAGCAATGATCAGATGTTATTCAGGCATTGCTAAATGATTACGACATTGAACTTTACCAGATATATGGATTTGAAACTTTTGCAATCAATTATGAAAAAAACTAAGAGTCATATTGAAAAACTAAGAACACCTCCAGATTCGTCTTCGAAATATCTGGGTGCGCATTTTTTGTTAAACAATTTGTGAAACAATTACATCATTTTATATATTTTTACAATTGCTATAAACAAACTAAGCATCAGATCGAAAAACCGAAAACAACATTGCATTCGCCTTGAAAATCTCTAGGTTCCGTGTATTCCTTTACATATCTACAATATGAATACATGTGAATAATTTTCTGGACAGATGAATTGTTGCGACGCAAACCTATTGGGTGAAGCCATATCGTCGGTTGCAACAGGTTTGAATATTCGCAATATTCATCCTGCTTCAAAAAATCTTCTTGAACGATCATATAACCTTTTAAAAATTCACCGCAAAGCCGATAAAATAAAATTCCGCGCGAACCTTTTTTTTATTGGCGGAGTAACACGGAAGAATTGAAGGATATTGTGAAACTGGAAGAGCTAGAAAAAAATCCAAAATCGGTGAACTTTGGGCAACCTGAGTTTCAGGAAGATAAACTTTCCTGTAAAGCTGACGCACCAGTGATCCCTATAATCCCTTGCTTACCATTCACTCCCAAAGAAGATACGAAGTTTTAAGTAAATCTTGGGTCTATACAAATAGATATTAAGGATGTTCATTTCAAAGAAAAAGTATAATTTGAACCTTTTCATGTGCAATGGCGAAAAAATGCCAAGGAGCTATTTAGAAATAACTTGTGTACGGCGCTTCAAGTGTTTTCATGTAAGGAAGGGGTCGAAGTATTTACATTTTGTGAACTATGCTTAATGTAACCAACCCCACTGTCAATTAAAATACATATGTGATGGTTGCGTTATGAATAACTTTGTACTTATACAGGTGCACATAAATGGCGCTCAAAAGAACCATACGATGCTCTTAACTTATTAATTTCGTGGTAATTAGAGATTACAAGCAAGGCGCTAGATAAAGAAAATTATGAAGTACTTAGATCTCTCTCAGTTCTTCAGAAAGCTCGATCAGAGGAATTGGCAAAGAACGATCGTCATCCAGACGATAGGCAGGATTTTCTTTTACTGTTTGAAGATGTAAAAAATCATTCATTTGTACAACGGTATTTTGTAGCTTCTTTCACACTTTACCACAGTATGGAAGAAGAAATCAAGTTCCTGAAAGCAGTATAGCTTTAAGTGGACTTGAAATAATTTTAAAATTCGATGCAACGGATTATATTCTTCGAAAACCATTTCTGCATTCAAATAATGTCTACTCATATTCGGGCGTTGATTAATTTTTGGGAAAAATCATACCCTCATTCCAAATGATCACAAATTATCACACTGTTAGATACCTGAGAGACTTGTTAAATTACTTCAAGGAACTCTGGATAGAAAACAGCATCTCGTTATCTGTTTTTAAAGCAATCATTACACACTGTTCGTGAGATAATATTAACGCCAGAATGTAAGCAGGAAATAAAATGGACAATCTGCTATACTTGGCGGAGGCATACGAATTTATTAACGCAAAAAATATAAAAATTTAATCACATGCTAATGCTTGTATGCTCTCCACATCTTATGAAGATGATTTCAAATTTTCTATATAGAAAAAATATAAAAGGAATAATGAAAAAAAATCATACTAGAGTGCATGGCAATAGTATGGCATTGCTCAGATCATAATGATCTACTGTAAAGTCGAATGTTTTTCCATGACACTTTTATTAGAGAAAAAAACGAAACAAATATCGGATGCCATAACCAAAATCCAGAAAGGAAAAATTGAAATTGAGGAATACGAAGATTGGTTGGAATTCGATGAAACCGTAAGAGATGAGGACAATAAAGACAGCAAGGCAAACAAAAAAAGCCAGGGTATGTATCAGAAAAGCCATTTTTCTAATGATTTTCAAGAAATCTATGAAAAGGTGTTACGCTCAGTCGGAGAAGATCGGAAAATGTAGACAATCATCTTTCATCACCGGTTTTCGTGAAGTATCTGAACGAAAAACTTATTTCGTTTTGTCCTTTCTGGAGTGGAATTCTGAAGAGACATGCTCAGCATTACACTAATGCTGACCTTGAAAATTATTCCAGCAGCTTGAAAGAGTCAACATGTGAAAACATAAGCAGCATAAAAGTTAGGCACGTCATATAAAAACTCGAAGAACATATTCGAGCCGCTATTAAAGACACTTGATTAATGCAGCACTGGAACAAATCTGGAGAGGAAATAATTATCATTCCAAAGCAGGATACAGGTCAACGGTCAACTTTCATGTAGCCAGTTTACAAGTAAAGTTTCCTCAAATTGTTGAGTGGTTTTCAAATAATTGCATCCAATTTATAAATAATCTCAACCCAAGGAAGTATTTTTCGGGATCCGATTTGATGTACTAAGTGTATCAACACTGTGAGTAGCCTGACGATATACCGCCTCAACAAACGGATGATTATACGCTTTCATGAAAATGAATTGTATTAGATCATTGGTCTGAATTCCTAAATTTCGTTTTCACCATTCGAAGTACTTCAAAGGCTTCAACTGACTGATATTTCCTTTTTCCTGCTGCTCATTCATCTAATTCCATATATTGCTTGTCCTGAAATGTCTCAGGTTTCATATGTAACAATGTTGTTTCACCATCAATCTATCTACGATATACGCAAGTGCTAAGTTAATGACATAAGGGTTTGAATTGTTACATAATGGTATTTGATTTTTGCGGTTTTCTTGCAAGCAACATCTATAAATTTGAATTTAGCATTACAGAATGTATGTTTACTCAGCATAGTTAGCGAATGTTTCAACGTGCCTAGGTCTTCTTCATCTTGCCACACGAAATCCCAAGGTGTCAAGTTTTTATGTAAAAATAGATCAAATGCTTCTAGTGGAAAAAAACAGTCGACATCTTCGTAGGAAGATAAGAATGAAGTTTTACTTTTCAAGTCAGTAATTATGAATTCTATGAAATTGATATTCACTCTATATCAGCTTTGACAATTTGGGATTTAAAGTGTCGCGACTCTTATATTTCAGTAGGCAAGCTTTTTTCAATTCACATTGTGAACCTAGATATTGCGGAGACGAATCTAGAGGTGTTTTCAGTTTTTCGATGTGTCTCTTAGTTTTTTTGATAGAGGAGGCCATCCAACAGTAGATAATGATCCTGTAGTAGATAATCATAATTTTAAATGGTGATGTATGAAAAATAATTAATTGAATGCAATAAATAGTTGAGACACGATAGTGGTATTATATTAAAATTTGAATAGATTATTTTACTCATAATTGTGCTCATAATTAATAATTTTACACTGTGGGATCAATGTTTACTGCAGGGTGGTCTCCCCTACTCAATTACAAAAGTTTCAAATTCATATCTGTGGCAATCTTCAATGTCGTCAATAATTCTCTGCGAATGCCTTCAAACTTTATTCGTGAATACAAAACATTATAACAAGTTTGTTATATATGCCAGAAATAGCCAAATAGTGGATTTGTTAATTAATATTGCTTAAACAATATATAATTTTTATTGGATGAACAAATATGATACTTGAGTTTCATTGCCAAGTAATATATGATTGATTCCGTGAAAAACAGCTTGATTTATTTCATCATCAATTCATGATATATGGGTATTTGTTTATAAAATTTGTTTACAAAATAACAAAGGATTTATCAATCTTCATGAATTCAACTAAAAACCTATTTCTGTTCCTGTTTCTCTCTTCTTTCTGCCAAATTTAGTGCGAAGCAAGGGACGAAATGCTGTCAATCCCCTCGAAACAATTTTCGTTGACATTGAAATCGATTCTATTGCTTACCTCCAAAGTACCCCATTTGCCGTCCTCGACTCTGACGAGTTCGTATGTGAAGCCAATCTCTTCGGAAAATTTTTGCAGCAAATCGATGCAAAAGCCACTACAGCACTGATAAAGGCTCTCGTTTCGCTGAGCAGACTGCATGTCCATTCTGCAATGTAAATCATTTAAATGATTAACAATAAACCGCAGCAACTGGAACCATCGTTCATTAATTATTCCAAACTTCAATCCATAATAAAAACAGTAAATCTGTTATATAGAACACAAACATTCTCCAATTTTCCCCAGAATAACAAATTTCTCTCCGCTATTATCGGAAATACAACTTTAATGTACTGAGTCCAGTGAAATTAGACGAAAAAATGTCATTTGCTGGAAAAAATATAAACAGAAATTTGTTTCGCTAAAAATTTTTGGGTGGAGGTTCTAGTGAAATACTCAACCCTAAAAACTGTCAGGTCAGTGCGTATATTGTTAATTAACAAGAAAGTAAAAATTGAATCATTTTTTAAAACATTTGCTTGGATTGTTGCTTTTAGTTCAAAGATCGGTAAAAAGTAGATAAGAATCGATTTGTGGGTCATAAGAGATGCTTAGAAAATATCGCTCATAACCATTTGAAGCTAATAGTTTATTATATATTAATTTTTTAAAGAAACCTGTGGTTTATTGATTTTAATATTAGAAGGAAATATTTCAATGTGGTTTTTTTCATAAGATTCTCTAATTGGACGGTTAAGAGTGTTCAAAAATATTCCTTCTGAAATTCTAATTGAAGAATGGTCACATGGAGAAGGTCAGACTTTTTTTTTAAATAAAGTTTGGTATATACAAGTAAATCTGTAAAAATTAACTTGACGAATCACCTAGGGGGTAGTTGTTCTTGAAGATAAACTAATTTTCAGATTCAAAGGCCTTTTCTCATATTTTTGAAAAGAAATTGTTACAGAAAAAGTTTTATTTCATACATATGATTGTCGGCAATTTCTAAACAAATTTGGATATAACCGTTTGGGAAGGAGGATGACAACTTTTTTTCCTCGTCTTATTGGTTCTCAAGATTTGTTGCAACAAATATTCTTTAAAAAATTTCAATAAACAATATTGCAGAATCGTACCAAATTATAGGACAACTGATCTATAAAAAAACGTTTATTTTAGACACTGTGAAAATTCACTGAAAAAAAAGAAATATTAGAAGTAAAAGATTCCGAAAATTATCAATTCTCCGACATGCAAGTTGCAACCATACGTTCGTTATGAGAAACATAGAATGCACTAAGGGGGTGGGTAATTTTTAAAAGTCGTATTTTTTAAATATTTTTTGGCGGAAAAGTTTTGCTTATACCCCCTGAAGCATGATACACTATTATTTATATACTGCTGAAAAAGACTGGATGAGGAATTTAAAAAAAGATTGAAGACCTGAGAATCGTACACTGACTCTTTATTATTAATTATAATTACAACTTATTTGTAACATTTTGATCTGACTTTGGATCACAAGCAATATTTCATCTCAATTTTACATTTTTGTAAAAATTGAATTAACAATGTGGAAGATTGATGTTCACTCGTGCTTAACCAAGTTTATTCGATAATGTCGTGGGACTAGGCGTAGGCTTCCTACTGGAGTTTCATTGACTTCTTCGGTGGTCATTTTGGAAACCTCCTTGCTCGCCATATTTATTTTCACTCGTTTTCTATAGTTACTATAACATAAATACAATCCACCAAGAACATTCTCACTCATCAATAGTGCTAAGACTTCACCATCGGGCGTTGATATTACAATGTGTTCTTCGGTTGACACAGGCACATAGTTACTATCTCTTCTTGATTTAATTGATGTATCGGTAGGAAAAGTGTATCTTCGAAGTTCGAATATCCGGTGCGAATTCGTATTAGAAGTGAGTCGAATAAATTCAAGATCCTCTAGTCTATATACACGTCGCTCAACAGAAAGTAGCCTGGCAGATGGAGCAATGCTCCTGGAAGGAGGAGGATGCCTTGAAGAAGAAGGTCTAGATGCAGGGAACTCGACAGGAGGAAGCTCGACAGGAGAATGCCTGGCAGAAGGAGACCTGGACCTGGATCTTGCAGAAGAAGGAGACCTGTCAGGAGAATCAGAGGGTTTCCTGCGAGGAATACCAGGAATTGGGGCGCCATTAGGTAAACAATCGAACATTAAACTTAACTCTGCAACAAGAAACAGAGGATTATAGTCTTCTAAGTTTTGTGAGGCAAAACAGAATGCTAGGGATGGACTGGAAGATGCTCGGATATATGGTAAGAGAGAAATCGCCAAGAGATGAAGCGATTATTAGAGTGGAAAAGTGGATCCGGATGTTTAAGGAGAAGCTAAGGCGGGGAGAGAAAGCGGAACTAGAAAAAAAGAGCCTGAAGGAGCTACAAGATAGTAGAAGGAGGGCAATATTTCTTACGGAATGACAAAAAAAAGTAACTAAATAACCTATGAAGAACTGGACAAGCCAGAAAGGGAAAGACAACTTAGAAAAAGATGGGTGATGATTTTGAGCTCTCATGTGTATTTTAGATGCATCTAGCTGAAATTTGTGCGGAAACTTCAGGGATAGTTGTAAAAGTATAGATATATTATTATATTATTATATTCACCAATGAAGTTAAGAATAATCGCCAGTAGTAGAACCAGAGTAGAAAAGATCTTCATTTTTCCTAACTTAGGTAAAAATAATTAATAAAGTAATGAATATTTCAGTTATCAGTGTAACTCGGATTATTCTGGTGCTTCATTATAATATATTTCTTATCTCCTGAATTATCTACGCCTCGAGCTTGTTCTTGTCAGATATTTGTATTTTATTACTCAGTCCAAGGAACAAACGAATTTTTTCAAATTCCTTATGAAGGTTTTTGGGTATTTTTTAAAAAGAAAGATTAAATTAGGTTTAATCCACATAGACTTGAACACAATCATATATTAGTTTTGTGGACGAAGTTATTATGACAAAACTTATTTGCTTGTTAATAAACTTGTTACATAACTTTTTATCACACCGCCATCATAAGTGCGATTTTAGGTACTGCGAACGATACCTCAAGTAGCACCTTTTAGCATAGGCTAAAACATAAATTTTTCTTAGAAGAATAAACTGAAAATTTGGAATATTTCGGAATAAATAGGAATGTTCTGCTTACCAGTTTTTTTATCCAAGCTTGAATTTATCCAAGCCTGTGTTATCATAAACAAAATTCTATTTTTACCATTGACTTGCTACTATCATATTTTCCAAAATAATGAAAACTGTTAATTATTTGAACAACATTCATAATGAAATGGTAATTTTTTAGTGTTTCACCTTAAATAATCTTTTTCCGCGATGGATTAAGAAGGTGAAGGTCCACAGAAAAAACATAATTTAGTATTTACAGCGATTTCAGAGTAATCTTTTCCTTAAAGGAAAATAACCTTTACGTGCTAAGAGTTGCCCTCCACATTGGAAATGGTTATTGATTGGAAATTACACTTTATCTACTTGAAAATTACCTGCAACAAAAATTCACTTCTGTTTTTTCTGTGCCATTATACAAATGTTTTAAAGGGTGTCATTGGCTTTTGGCTGTGGTGTTAACAGATTATTTATATATTAGATACCGTATCTTCACGTCAATGAGAAATATGAACAATACATTATAAAAATCTTATGCATTACTCAAAACGAAAGTACTTTGGCGATGGTGAAGAGTTCAAGTAATTAAAATTTGCTGAAAATTTGAAAACTTTGACAAAAAAGTAAGTGCCAAGCGATTTTGGTCCAAGCAAGGGGCTTGTTGACACACTGAGCCATTTCGAAATTTCGGGACGATTAGCGAAACTTGCGATAAATTGTTGACTGCTCATCTCGAATTTCAGGACGAAAACACACTTTGAACCAACAAAATGAGTTATGTCACTTTTAACGACGTTTCAGCTTTGAGCTTTCATTTCAATTTTAAATGCATGCCTCAACCGCAGGAAAAATTACA
>CAKNYM010052495.1:608142-658957 GCA_932195095.1 Andricus curvator | reverse complement strand
CGCGTGGTAGACGCGTACGTACGCGACTACCACGCGCATGCGTCTACCACATCTCTCACTCTCTAGGAGAAAGAGTAGGGACGCGGAACATGTGTTCTCGCAGGGAATTTCCCCGAGTTGGGCATGTCTGATCTAGAAACAGCGCAAAAATATAATGGTTCATTACATTGAAAATAATTCAATTCTAAAAGAAACTTATAATGCATATTTTTAGCTGCAGCTGAAAAATATTTCTAGGTACAATAGAATTGGGAAAATATATTTCGTTCATTTGAAGGTTCAGAACTTTAAATTACAAGAAAAGGTTCATTGAAACTCAGGTAGTTGAAACTTGTATCCGTCCCCCTTCTACTGTTGTTCCGTAGGAAACCACCATCTGGCTGTCTGGTCTCAAAATCCCAGGACGATCCGAGCGATATATCGGTTCTCCGATACCAAAACGATACGAGACAAAACCGAGACTGGAGTCTCAGATAACGATATCGATACGAGAAAAACCCGAGATTTTCGATACGATATCGAGACAGTCTCGTATCGAACGGCATCACTACAATTTTTCTATATAATTCATCATTTTTTACTTATGAAACCTTTAGGCATATAACTACTACGATGTCTGACCGAAGTTGCTCTGTTTTCTGGCCCATGCAGAAATCGCCATACTGGATCCATTTTACCGATCAGGCCCTGATCGGGTTGGCCCGGTCTGTCCCGGATAGGGTATATTTCGCGGTTTCAGCATCGTGTCAGACCCGGTGGCCGGGTTACCGCCTACAACGACACCTAGTATGTGTTCTGTGAAGTAGCGAATTACGTGTGTGCAGTTTTGACAGCTATTCAATTTTGAAATAAATTTCAAGTGTGATACGTGAAAAAGGATTCAATAAACAATGCCAAAGCGTAAAAGCACTCCGCGGGTTCAGAAACACCGTGCGATAACCAGGATACCATATTTATGAGACGAAAATGTAAGTAAGTAAATCAGTGAAACCTAACCTCAATAATAAAATTAATATTAAATTTGTTTCTCAAGATTTATATATGCACGGCTATCCTCAATTGACATTATTAGTTTTTTTTAATTAATAGGAAATTATCCAGCTCATAATTTAATACCTATAAATAATTACGGTCTCGATTTGTAAATATAAGGTTATATTCTAAGAAGACTGACAAACGTGTATTTAATTATATTTTAGGTTCTGAAGCTGATGATGAAGATGAAGAGGAAGAAAATATTAATTTCGATGAACCGGAAGCTCTGGGAAATGAAATCGATCGTGACTAACTTTGTTTTTTATTAATTATTTTAGAAAAAATACCCAAATTTTATAAATATTATCAACAGGAAATTAATCGGGATCCGGTCCGGGACCGACCTGGCAGCCAGATCGGGCTGCCACGTTCGGCACCGATCGGGCCGTGTGTTTCATCACGGGTCAGGCCCAGGACGGTTTCCGGATCCGCGCCGGATTTGGCCAGATCCGAACCCGATCGGGGCCACGGCAAAATTTCTGCATGGGGGAGTACATTCTCCTTTTTCTTTCTTTGGAAATAAATATTTAATGTATAACTAAATCTGACCACTCTACTTAATGGTAAGTCACCGTATTTTCAAAATTGTTTTTTTTTTATTATGTGTTTGACATACTTTTATTTTATGTAATTTCCTATGTAATTCTCTCAATAGATTTAACCACGGATTTCTGATGAGGTCACCATGATTGGTGACGGAACGTCAAAATTTTATTAAATAATAATTGGTCTGGAAGTGTTGTTTAATTTCTTCTATAAATTCTTCTAGTTTCTTTAACGTTTACTTTCTGAATATTTCAATTTCGTTACTAAATATTTTCGAAATTTCTGTAGTTATATTTTCGGTATGTTTCAACATTCCATATTATTGTTTCACGCTTTCACGGTAAAATGATGGCAGTCCTTGGTGAGAAGGTAGCGGAATTTAGCGAAAAGCCTTAGGGTGTATGCGTGCGGGGCGGCCTCGCTGCCACTTCCCTCGTTTGATGATCCCCGCATCAGCGTTCGTCACCAGCCGACCTTTCCGGGTGATAATTAACCAGTTCTGATGTTTGTCCGTGCAGATTATACCATATATGGTCGAAAGTTTCCTCAGACTCAGTCACACCTTCCCCAAGATCAGGAACCTGAAACCACCTGTTCTTATCCACCCAACGGACAAAGACAAAGCCCCAAGCTGGAGAGGTTGGAATAGCACACTGGAAGAGAGAATCGTAGGAAAGCTGGCAGGGTATTCAGGTGAGCTCACCGGCCCCTGATTGGTGCACTTCCAGTGAGAGAAAGAGAGAGAGAGAGTGTGAAAGGAAAAAGAGCCAAAGTCCTC
Organism: Andricus curvator; assembly: GCA_932195095.1. NCBI lineage: Eukaryota > Metazoa > Arthropoda > Insecta > Hymenoptera > Cynipidae > Andricus > Andricus curvator. The sequence continues at coordinate 656,598 of CAKNYM010052495.1, read as the reverse complement.
CAGTCACTCCTGTTCGCCTGGTAGCGCGATACCAATATCCAGCGACTCTGCGCATCGTCGATCGAGAAAGGGACTTATCCTGCACCTGCGCTGCGTGAATACGTCATTGGCACAAAAAGGAGACGCGAGTTCTACAAAGAACTTTTTCACGCAGGCGTCTGTAGATTCTGGAAAGGTGACACGCATGACTGAGGAAACATTATCAGTGGCGAGATTGCGGGGATGGCTTCTACTTTTCAGATTCTAGAATCCCGAATGGAACCATCAATCATCCCTGGGGACATCTCTACTTGAGGGAAAAATTGGGGTCGAGAGAATCGTTTGGTATTGTTTCAAGGTCAAGTGCTTTTAGGCGGAGAGGTTTAAGAGTTGATGAAGGATGAAGAAGAGTTGGTTAAAGAAAGTGAAGCCTCAGTTCTTCTGGGAGATCAAACCGATACATATAATTCTGATTATAAGCTTCAGATCAAAATGATCCACTCTTGTGGATCCAAACTTAAATTTTAATTTAGGGGTGGAAGAAGAATTCAAATTTTCCTTATGTTGAGCTATGAATCTGTATGACCCTGGAAATTAATTTTTTTCTTACTAAAAGTGTTTCTTTAGAGTTAACTTTAGTTCCAACTTCCACTTCTGGAAGATTTACAAGTTCCAGGGATCAATACCAATAGTTGAATTTTCGAAGAAGAAAAATTCTAATTAAAAATGGAATAGTTAAATTTTCAGTTGGAAAATTATTTTTTAACTAAAAGAAGGTATTTTCAACCGAAGAGGAATATTTTTAACTTGAATGATGAATTTTCAACTAGAATAGTTAACTTTTTATTCGAAAAATTGATTTTGAACCAAAAAAACGAATTATTATACTATTATTTCAAGTCAAAAACAGTTCAATTTAACAAAAAAGACCAAATTTACAAAAAAACATAGTTTAACAGTCAACCAAAACAGATTAACAATCAAGCAAATGATAGCAATTTGAACAAAAAGATATGAAACTTCAACCAAAAGACATGAACTTTCATACAGAAAGACGAATTTTCATCAGAACAGTTGAATTTTTAACAAAAAAGAATTCTTCAGTCAAGAGAGAAAAACGTCGAACCAATTCATTGATTTTTCTCGCCAAAGAGGGGAAATTTTCTACAAAACAGAGCCAAAAAGTTATTCTGAAACAAATATTTCAATTTTTTTACCAAAATAGTTGAGTTTAAAAAAAAAAGATTAATTTTTAGCCCACAATTCAAAAGTTAAATATTCAAATAAAAAAAAAATTTAACAAGGGAGTTTAACTTTCAACCAAATAGTTGAATCTTTAATGAAATATTTAAATTTTCAACGAAATATTAAAATTTTTAACTAAAAAAGATGAATTTGAAACGAAAAATTAAATAGTTAAATTTTGAGTACAAAAAATTATTGTTTGAATAAAAAAAACTATTCTTCAACTAAATATTAAAATTTTCATCCGAAAAGATGAATTTTTAAATTGAAATGATAAATCTTCATCCCAAAAAATGAATTTTCAACTAATAGAGATTAACTTTTCACCTCACAGTTGCATTTTTCACAAAAAGCACCGATTTTCAACCAAAAATGAAATAGCTGAATTTTCTGTTGAACAAATTAATTTTCAATCCAACAACCACGAATTTTCAGCAAAACAATTAAACGTTCAATCAAAGAGATAAATTATTAACGAAAAATATTAAAGTAGACATTTCAATCAAAAAGTATTACTATTTCAAATTCATGATTGTTTAAATTCACCAAAGTTGAATTTTCAACCAAGAAAGGTAGATTTTTAACCAAAAGTGGAATAGTTAAATTTTCAGAGACAAAAATAATTTATAACTAAAAAAACGAATTTTCAACAAAATGGTTAAATTTTCAGGAAGAAGGATGAATTTTCAACTAAACTGATGAATTTTCAACTAGAATAGTTAAATTTTCACTTGAAAAAATGAATTTCGAACACAAAAAAAACAAACAAATTACTATCAACAAAATAGTTAAATTTGCAATTAAAGAGAAGAATTTTTAACTAAAATAATGAATCGTCAACGAACAAAGATAAATTTTGAACCAAAAATACAATAGTTGATATATTTTAATCAAAAGAGACTTTAATGGCCTCTTGAACTGATTTTTCTGTGAAAAAAACTCTAAATCTTTTGCTTTTTGTACAATATCTCATCCCACATGAAAGTTGTATGAAAATAAACTAAAGAAGATTTAATTATCTTTAAAACCAAAAATAGAAATTGATTCTAGCTTTTATAGAACAGAAGTTATAGTCTCTTATAGCAGGTTGCTTTTTGTGGAATTCTTTATAAAAATGGACCAGAATTGTGGAATCTTGAAAAAACTGATGTCTTTCACATATTTTTCAAAATCTAAAAGGGATCGGAACGTCAATCAATATTAATTAGACAGGAACTTATTTTGGGCGCAAAATTGAAGGTTTTTATTACAGAAAACGTTACTTATTACTTTTTACCTCTGAAAAAAAAACAAATAAATTGATCAAAAAACAATAAATATCGAGTTATTTTAAAAGGGGGCCTAACGATTTTTTTCATATTCTGTAAAAATAGTCAGGAGGCATCCCCAAAACATAATTTCTGAGGTGAAAACTTTAGCCTACTCATTTAAGTGAAACTTGGTTCTGAAGAGGCGTGTCAATCGATTTTCCTCGAATCAAGGAATATTTTCCGTTCTTGCATCAACTTTGAATTATGTCAATGAAAAAAGTTTAATATAAAAAACCGATTTTCAAAATATACAAATTACCATAACTTCCCTACTTTTCAATAAAATGTATTATTATTGTAGGTCAATCGATTCGTCTCGAACCAAGCAATCTTTTATATTCTTGCATCAACTTTGAATTATGTTGAAGAAAAAAGTTTTTCTATAAAAAACCGTATTCTCAAATATTATGCATTGCCATAGCTTCCTTTCTCTTCAATAAAATGTATTAATATTATAGGTCAATCGATTCGAGTTGAATCAACACATATTTTCTGTTCTTGCCTCAACTTTGAATTGTGTTAATGAAAAGTTTTGCTATAAAAAACCGATTTTAGAAATATATAAATTGCGAATAGAGTTTCAAAATAAGTTAAGCGAACGCATAGATAGGGCAACTTGGGAAGCGCTTACGAGCATTAAAGATATAGAGGGCGCGTGGGCTTTATTACGGGATAGCATTGTTAAAACTGCAATTGAAGTGTGTGGTACGGCAGTGGTAGGAAGAAAGTCTGGTGATGCATGGTGGAATGATGAAATTCAAGCAGCCCAGCGAGAAAAGAAAAAAGCGCACAAGAAAACATTAAACATGACAGGTCTTAGCGATGAGGAGAGAAATAGACTCAAAAATGATTACAAAGACAAAAAGAGGAAAATGAAACGACTAGTCAAGGAGAGTAAAGAAAAAATCAGAACAGAAGAAGAGAACAAAATACGAAACGGCTTTGGAGGAATAATGAAACTACTATATAAACAGTTGAAGGAAAGTAAAAGTACAGAGTTTGTTAGCATGAGAAACAGCAAAGGTGAAATGCTATATGATATAGACGGGATAGTAGACGCTTTAAAAGACTCTTTTAAAGAACTATTAGGAGGTGAAGATATAGGACAACAAAACTGCGACATAGAACATAATGCATTAGAAAACCCAATTGAAAAAGTCTGTGTCACTGAGGTCCGAGACATAATTAAGAACTTAAAAAACGGTAAGGCTGCTGGCATAGACAGTATTAGTGCTGAAATGCTCAAATACGGTGGCGAGTACATACCTCACAGGTTGTGCGAATTAATAAATTTATGTATCGAGACGGGGAAAGTCCCAGACGATTGGAAAAAAGCGATTATCGTACCAATATACAAAAGAAAGGGAGATAAAAACAACTGCAGTAATTACAGAGGTATCAGCCTACTAAGTACCGTAAGTAAAATATACTCAAAAATACTTATTCGTAGGGTAATGGAAATCACAGAAAAAAAAATATGGGAAGTCCAAAGTGGATTTATGCCAGGAAGATCATGTACAGATCAGATATTTAGCCTAAGACAGATCACAGAAAAAAGCTTGAGAGTAGGAAAGAAAGTTTTCTGTGCATTTATTGACCTAGAAAAAGCATTTGACACGGTAAATAGAAGTAAACTTTGGGAAGTTCTTAAAGAATACGGAGTAAATGGAGGGCTCCTGCAAGCAATAAAAACAATATATACAGGCAGTAAAGCGAGCGTAAGGGTAAACGGGAAACTGAGTGACTGGTTCGATATTACGCAAGGCGTGAAACAAGGATGCGTTATGTCCTCGTGGCTATTTATCATATTCATGGATAAGTGTCTAAGAACTGCACTCTTCGACGAAGAAGGTGTAGATCTCCAAACAGTTAAGGTACGTGGGTTAGCTTTCGCAGATGACAAGATTGTTATGGCAGAATCAGTCGAGGACTTGCAAAGAATGTTGAATAAACTTCATACAAGCATGAAGGACATGGGACTCAAAATTAACGTAAATAAAACAAAAATCATGGTGTTTGAGGGAAAGAGTGAGAAAACAATGTGCAACATTGTCCTAAATGATGAGAGATTAGAACAAGTTGACAAGTACGTATATCTAGGTAGTCTATTCACTAGCGACGGAAAAATAGATGGGGAGTTAGATAGGCGCATAAATAAGGGTAAACAGGTTATCGGTAGAGCAGGGTCCATCCTAACAAATAAAAACATATCAAAAAAAGCTAAAATGGCCATACACAATTCTATATTCGTACCGACTGTACTATACGGTAGCGAGACATGGACCTGTCAAGAAAAGGACAGGAGTAAAATTAACGCGATCGGCATGAAACCTCTGCGCATAATATGCGGGAAAACACTAATGGACAAAGTCCGAAACGAGACAATCCTCAAAGAATGTGGTGCAAAAGAGACAATAATTGACACATGGGAAAGAAATCAGTTAAGATGGTTCGGACATCTTGAAAGAATGAAAGATGAACGACTGACCAAACAAGTGTATAAAGGTAAAGTAAATGGCATAATGCCCAGAGGTAGACCGCCAAAAGAATGGTTAGAATCTGTAAATGAGACATTAATCCGTAGAGACATAAGAAGCCATAGGAACACAAGAGCTTGCATGAAAAAATGCATGGACGTGAAGGAAGCTAGAGTAGTATGCCAGGACAGAAAAGTGTGGCGACAAATAGTTTGTAAACAGAGTGACAGTAGAATGAATGACGCCTGAAACAAAGATCTTGGATACTAATGGGCCCAAGTGGAGAACCATACATAACAATTTTGTGAGGCTCTTCACTTGGGGTGATCGCTAGAGAGATTGATCAGCAACCTGGGTCGGAGCAGTGTTGCGGAGTAAACGTGTCATTTAAATAAATAACACGAGAATTCCAGATCAATCTAAAATATATATACCTAACACTTATATACCTATCCACCTCATACCTATTTTCCTACCTACCTTATACCTATATACCCATATACACACTACTATTCTCCAACCGAGCAAGTCACGCCTACCCCGAAAGGGAAATGGCTTAATGGTATAATAATAAAACCATAACTTTCCTACTCTTTGATAAAATGTATTAATATTGTAGGTCCATCGATTTGTTTCGAACCACGGAATCTTTTATATTCTTGCATCAACTTTAAATTATGTTGAAGGAAAAAGTTTTACTATAAAAAACCGTATTTTCAAATATTATGCATTACCATAGCTTCCTCACTCTTCAATCAAATGTATTAATATTATGGGTCAATCGATTCGACTCGAATCAACACATCTTTTCTGTTCTTGCCTCAACTTTGAATTATGTTAGTGAAAAAAGTTTCATTAAAAAAAAACCGATTTTAGAAATATATAAGTTACCATAACTTTCCTACTCTTTGATAAAATGTATTAATATTGTAGGTCCATCGATTCGTTTCGAACCAAGGAATCTTCTATATTCTTGCATCAACTTTAAATTATGTTGAAGAAAGAAGTTTTACTATAAAAAACCGTATTTTCAAATATTATGCATTCCCATAGCTTCCTTACTCTTCAATAAAATGTATTAATATTATGGGTCAATTGATTCGACTCGAATCAACACATCTTTTCTGTTCTTGCCTCAACTTTGAATTATGTTAATGAAAAAAGTTTAATATAAAAAACCGATTTTCAAAACGTATAAATTACCATATCTTCCCTACTCTTCAATAAATTCTATTAATATTATAGGCCAATCGATTCATCTCGAACCAAGGAATCTTTTATATTCTTGCATGAACTTTGAATTATGCTAATGAAAAAAGTTTTACCATCCTCTCCAAACTTCATCAATTTATCTGCAACCGTTTTCAAGTTATCGTGTTCACAAAAAAGTGTGACATCCACACACACACACTCATCCGGACAATTGCTTAGAACATTGAATTAGACAGTTTTCATTTAGGAAGGTTTAATTAAATGAATTTAACATTTTTGGAAAATGTAACCATTACAAAGCTTCCTCCATGAGGAAGCGGAAATAAACAAAAATTTGAAAATCGGCCATAACAGTTCGATGCGAAATTTTATTAGTTTGCATTTGAAAAAAAGTTGAAATCGGTAATAATTGTCTTCTGCAAATCAATTTGTCCACGGACGTTTTTTTTGCCCCACTGTGCGCCGCCTCTGTATCATCACGTTCACCATTATAATTATAATTTTACTATTATTATCATAATAAAATATAATATATATATATATATATATATATATATATATATTTATATATATATATATATCTATATCTTTTCACATTCAAAATCGTTATTTCATTAAATAATATGAGAAAATCAGAAAATAAGAATTGGAAACCAGCCCAAAACTAGAAGCAGCCCCATCCTCTGTCCATCTGGGACCAACCCATAAGAGAGAAAGGAATTGAAAGACATATTGTAAGCTTGTAAGAGAGGAATGAATACTTCTCTCTCATCGAGGTAAATCGAAAGTATTGGAGAACATTCAACCTGCTCCTGCATTCACAAGAAGTGCTCCTCCACCAGCTGTTTGCCTGGGATTCAGAGGTGCAGTCTTCTACCTGGATCAACGCCCACACCTCCCACCTTTCCCTCTTAAGTCACTCTTTCAGGCTCTTGAAAATCGTACATTCTCAGGTGGAAAAATTATACATGGTGGACAGAATTATGCATAATTTCTTCACCAAAAATAATATGAGCATCTAGCAATAAAATTTTTCAAAACTGTCTTAAAAGTGCCGCAATTCAGATTGCTCGCGCAAAGAAAAGGTTTTCATAAAACATCAATTTTGCATATCTGCAGCATGTCAATTTTCTATATTCGTTGTCAAGGAGATTTTTTTGGTTTCATATGGCCTTCTCGTCGAGTCGCTTTTCATAATTTAGGCAACAAATTCTGAAAGAGATGCAACTTTGGTTTGTGTATGTTTAACTTTTTTTCCTGTGTTCTTCACGGAAAAAAGTAGATAGTTAGATTCACTTTTATGTATTGTTAACTTGAAGTTTACTTGTTCGCATTGCACAAGAAACAATTCAAATAGTTTTTGATACTGAATGAGATAGTGGTCTCAAAATATACAAAGTCTAAAGTCACCATTACTACTTCAAATTGTAAAAAGAAAGATTACTAGAACAAGTAGCTTCAAGAACTATTTGAAATAGTACATTTGAACATGTAAACTGTATGAATAACTAATTTTCATAGTAAGCAAAGAATTGTGAGTTTGACTTTTGCAAGTGAGTTCGATCTGCTTTTTCGCATTGCAATAAGCACTGCGCGAGATTGTTAGGCTTACTATTTGAAATTGTAAGTAAGTTCAGTGGCACAACTAGAAACGTGTAGGCCCCCTCCGCAACATTTTTTAGGCGGTCCGTTTCAAATTAAAAAAGAAGGACGACTTATAACTTGCTTATCAGTAAAACAACAGATTTTCGCTTCTCAATCTATAAGACAGACCGCGCACTGACATTTTACAAAATTAAATAAATTATCGGAAACTATTTTATAATGTTTTCTCTTTTATCATAATATCAGTTGATATAATTATTATAAATGAACATAGTGAATAACTCTACTTTATACTTCAATACTTTTTTTTTGTTTTGTACAAAATTTTCAGAATTTAAAAATATTCTGAAGAATTATATATAAAAAGAATACTTTTTTTTACATTATTTCTACTATGGAATTTTCTGCTTATGATATTTTTAATTTCTTATAACACTAAAATTGATTAGGATCGTACTTGATTAAGCCACCTAGGTTCAAATATTATATTATTTGGAAGAATTATTTTTTAGTACAATAATACATTGTTTTCGACATATCATTTCTTGAACCAATAATCAAAAAATAATTTGTAATAAAATTTGAGTTCAAATTAATTTCCAATTTTAACGTAGTAATAATTTTTTCAACCTTTTCACATTGATATTTGTAGAAATTACTACAATTTCATGAAAAAAAAATATTTTCTAATTTTTTTTCAGATTTTCAACAACAATAAAATCTACCATACTACTATGATATCGCGATCTTTGATATTACAGGGATCACAGCGTAAAACGAGCTCAAAAAGGGGGAAATAGGGTGGTTTTCGCAGGAAAAAGGGGAAAATAGGGGAAAGATTAAACATTTATTTTCATATGTCGAAAAGAACAAAACAACCTTTTCTTGAGAAATTTTACATTTTTAAATAACTTTTAATGGTTTTTCAATGATTTCTGCCATTAAAGATTTCTTTTTAAAAATTGGATATACTCAGATCGTTGGAAACCCATCCAGAGTGAAATAAAAAAGTCCGGGAAAAAATGAAATTAGTTAAATACACAATTCTGATATGTTTGACATCGTTCTCATAAATATTTCTTTCTATGATTTGTCATTTCATCCTTACTGTAATTAATACTTTCAATCTAAATTAAAAACAATTGAAATCGGTTAATATCTTCTGTTCTCTTTCTTAAATTTACAATTAAACAATTTTTTTCAATTAAAAAGAAAATTTGCCTGATTGAAAATTTTTGGAAAATATACAAAAACATGTTTTTTGGATTGATTCGAACATAAAATTGAGTCACCTTGAACCAAAGAAACATGCTATTATTTTTTATCCATGGGAAACATTTTTTTCGTGGTGTTTATAACGTTCGAAAATCGTAAAAAAATATATGAAATCCCAAAAATCCTAATTCACGACAAACATTTTTTTCCGAAAAATAAAAATAAAAAAATGTTTCTTTGGTTCAAGCTGAATAAATTTCAGTTTCGACATATTCAACTTTTTTTTAAATGTGTGCATATGACTCAATCCAAAAAAAAACATGTTTTTGCACATTTTCAAAAAAATTGTAACTGAGCAAGAAATTTATTTTTAACTTTCGCAATTCTAAATTTTTAACGAGTAAGATAATTTTTGAACAAAATAGTTGAATTGTTGAATTAAGAACAAAAGTTTTTAACCAAAAATCGATTAGTTATGTTTTCGTTTCAAAAAATTAATTTTCAATTGAAAAAACTGAATTTTCTCCCAAATTGTTGAATTTTCTACAATACAGTTGATTTTTCAACACGAAAATATGAATTAATAATGAAGAAGTTAATTTCCCACCAAACATTACAATTGTTAGTTAAAAAACCTACTTTTTAACAAACAAGAAAAAACATTAACTAAAATGATGAATTTTTAACTAAGATATGAATTTTTAACAAAGTTGTTCAAAAATCACCAAACTATTGAATTTTCCAGAGAAAATTCAAATTTTCTACAAAACAGTTGAATCTTTAACCCAAAAACACGAATTTTCAACAAGATTTTAGTTTTCAACCAAAAAAGATTTTTTAGTCAACGAAGAAAAAAAATTGTATTCAAAATGTCGAATTTTAAAGCAAGAAGATTATTTTCCTACAAAAAAAGGACGAATTTTTAACAGATTACATAAATTTTTTACCAAATATTTGAATTTTCAAAATAAAAAAGATCAACTTTGAAACAAAAATGGAATTGCTACATTTTCATTTCAAGAAACTAATTTTCAAATGAAAAAACCAATTTTCCACCTATTTATTGAATTTTCGTGCCAAAAAAAGTACTTTCTATAATACACTCGAATTTTTAACTCAAAAATATAAGCTTTCAATGCAAAAAATAATTTTCAATCAAAAATTGCAATTTTCAGTTTGAAAAAGTGCATTTTTAACAAAGTAGTTTGATTTTCAACCAAAAAGACAGCTTTTCAACAAAATAAATATATTTTCAACCAAAGAGTTACATTTTTAAACAAATTTCTGCCAAAAGATATAACTTTTGAACGAAATTTGAACATGCAACCAAATAGTTGAATTTCCAACTAAAAAAGATCAATTTTCAAACACAAATGGAATAGTTCAATTGTGAGTTTAAAAAAATTAATTTTCAACAAAAAAAAGTTTCAACAATAGTTAAATTTTCAAGTAAAAATTTAAAAAAATTAAAAATTGCTCAAGTTAGAACATTTAAAATTGCAGTTGATGAGTTTGGAATATTCCATTCTTTAATTTGGTATTTAACTTTGTACATTTCAACTAAAATGTATTAATCTTCTAATACTTATTTAAAAAATAATATATATTTTGTAACTGTTCCAATTTTATATTGGATAATAACTTCCGTCGGCAGTTTTCACATTTTCAACTTGCTTTAAAATGTTTCAACTTCAAATTTGTTTAAGAGTATTTATTTTCAATGGTCTGAACTTGGAACGTGTACCTTATTTATTCATAAATAATTTATTAAGGTGCTATAATTGCTTTAATTATTATTCAATAATGGGTACAATTTCAAATATCGTATATTTAAAGAGAAAAGGGGGAAGGTTTTTGAGAATAGGGGGAAAAAGGGCAATTTCAAGAAAAAAGGGGAAACTAAGAAAAACAGGAGAAGACTGTGCACCCTGATATCAATTTCTCGGAACCGAATATTTTTTGTTTGTTTTAAACAGTTTTTATTCTAATTCAGCATCCACATATCTCATGAGAAAAATTTTATTTGCGCAAAAAATTTAAATTTAAATCACAATTCAACGTTTGTCTCGTCTTAAAATAGTGATTTCGATTTTGCATTTGATATATTATTACGATGTTTAACCTATTTTTTATTTATATATCAGTTATGTAAATGAATGTTGCGTTTTAAATAAAGTTAGATGGTAATAAAATCAAATCAAAATTCCAAAATTTTCATTCGAAAAAATTTTTTCTAGTCTTAATTTTCAATAATACAAAATATGTACTTTTTAAAAATTGTAATTTTAATCATTTTATAATAATACATATAAATTACAAATAATATATTTACTGTGTGAGTTAATACTTCTAAGCAAAATATTTTTCCCAAGCTCGTTACAAAATATTAGAAATCATCAGTAAGAGATTAATTTAAAAAAATTTTAGTAAACATTTATTATAATTTCTTAGCTGGCCACGTTTTTCTCAGAGAAACCGCTTGACCGAGAGTTTTTCAGAAAAATCTAAGCGGTTCCGTAGCTCACTTGTCTAATGCGTGCGCTAGATTTAGGTTTTAGGACAGGTTTTAGGTAGTTAGGTAGGGTTCGATTCCCCAGCGGGGGCGATTTTTCAAAGCGTTTGAGCGTGCGATCATATGTGTAAGTCCTCTGTGCGTGCAATTGTGTAAGAATAATCGAAAATCAAGTGCAGTAATCATATATAAAATAATTTTTTCCTTTTCAAATCGATCGACATGTTACATCATTTTTGTTGTCGAAAGATTTGAGCTAATCTATTTATAAATCGTGTATAGAATGCGTGCAGTGCATATATACATATATGCGTTACAATGCGAAATCGGCAAAGTTACTCTTCACAGAAGTAAGGCATACTACACGAAATAGTAACTCTTATTCTTCTGAGTGTGGACGGTTACCAACTGGTGCAGTGCATCCTACTATTTGAAATTGTTCATCCTACTCTTTTAAGAAGTCAGTTCAAATAACCTGAATGCGAAATAGTAATTTTAACAAAATTCACCGACGAAAAGCTGCGGTTCAATTTAAAATAGTTAGAGCTGCTGGTTCACAAAGTTTTTTTAAAGATCCACTTTTTTCCGTGTTACTCTTTAAGTCATCAACCCATGATTTTTAGCTTCATCAGCATTCTAGTGAATTTGGATTTCAGTTTTTCCAAAAAGCATCTAGAGGCAAATTTTAGTGAAATTTGAAGTCAGCTTTCGCCGAAGAATATAATATATATACATATATATATATATATATATATATATGTATGTATGTATGTATGTATGTAAAAATACCATTGTAAAAGTATATATAGATATTGTTGAGTACTGATGTCTTCTCCAGGCAACCATTTTTTGTAGGTAGTGAGGGAGAACATTGATACATAAATATCCGCGAATGTAATTATCGCATTTCTGAGTAAATACATCCTTATTCAAAAAAATTATATATATATATATATGTCGTAGCCCAGTAGCCGACCCAGTCGGTTAGCCGACTAGCTGGCTAGTCGGCTAATAAACGCTGAGTAGCCGACTGTATACCTGCACCTGCTCACGGTGGCCGCTCGTCGCATGACCAGCGGCCAGTCGTCTATTGGACTAGAGCGTTTCAGCCCAGTAGACGACTATGCGAACGATTCATCACATATTTTAAGAATTTAGATTTATCATTTGTTTACCATGCAATACTTTGTGTAAAAAATAATAAAAAGAGTTCTCACTAGAAATTTTAACCCATTCATAATTTAATTTATATAGTGTTGGGACATGAAGTTTGTTAGTAAGAAAATCTTAAATAAAAATTCTCAGATTCTTGAAATGGACAAGGAAAAGTAGAAAAGAATATTGCGTCTTTTTTTCAGTGCTTTTTTATTCAAGACCTGATAAAATTGTTAAATTTATACTGACAATTCTGTATAGTTCAAAATCGAACTTTAATTCTATTTTTGAGTAGACGAAGTTTAATTTCCTACATTAAAAATGAAGAAATCTTAGTCATTATTATATCATTAGTGTAGACTAGTGTATACTAATATTATATATTATAATATTAGAATAATGTATCATATACTAATAATAATACAATTGATTTAATAAATATTGATTTGAGTTGATGTTTAATAATATTCTAATAATATATGATATAATATTAATATAATAAATAATTGACTTATTGTTTATATTATTATTGATTTGAGTTGATGTTTATTAATATTATAATTATATAATCTTATAATAATGCATAATATAATAAAATATAATAATATAATACAATTATCATACAAGTTGCCCTCAAGTAGTCATAAAAGTTCAGGACAATTTTTCGTTAGATTTACCCTAAAGCCGACATAAAATTTGAACTTTGAAAAATGAAAGATAAAAAAAAATTATTTTCTTGAAGTAATTCGTTTTATTTATGTTCATTTGTTACAACAAGGTGAACTCCTATGACAACACGAATTGCATAATACACCAGCTTTAAAACAAGCGCAACGTTTCGTTTCACATTGATTTTCTTTAAACATGTGCTTCCAATAATTTTTCGAGATAATCTTCAACTGCAATTACGTATATTAAAAGATCACTTTCATTTTTTCGTTTTAAAATTACGCGAAATTCACTCCCGATTTTGACAAGTTCATAAAGTTTGCAGTAGTGATAGTAAGACGAACTTTTTCGTGAATCCACTCATTCAAAATCTCGTAACGTTTTAACTACGTTTTGCAGTTGTGCTTTGTCCCACACAGATCGGTTGCTATTTTGTTTATTGTAAAACTCTCGAAACTTCTCAAATTCAACGCGATTTACGATACTTTCGTTCATTTTTAAACTCACACTTTCAAACAGATGATGCTCACTCAACTATAGAACATGTACTGTGATCTGAAGACACTAATGGCATGCAACATCAACTCAAATTTGGAATTAGTAGGGTGGGAGAAATATATTCTATAGAATCTATAGAGCATAAGAGACTGAACTCAGACCGTAATTTAACGGTCAATATAGTCGTCTGCTCGGCTGAAACGCTCTAGTCCAATAGACGACTGGCCACTGGTCATGCGACGAGCGGCCAACGTGAGCAGGTGTAGCTATACAGTCGGCTACTCAGCGTTTATTAGCCGACTAGCCAGCTAGTCGGCTAACCGACTGGGTCGGCTACTGGGCTACGACATATATATATATATATATATATATATATATCGAATATCAAGTTTGTTTTATTTCAATTTAATATTTTTTTAAATAATATGTGAAAGAAAAAACGATCATTGTGCTAAGACCAAGTACTTGTAGAGGTGGCCAAGAACTGAAGAATGGAATCAAAGTCTATGGCTTAATAAGTCTGTTTAGTAAATTTTGAATAAAAAATTACAAAAAGTAATCTATATTAAAGACATCTTGCTAGAATTTTCGACATTTTACCACGCACGCCAATACTCAAATAACTGTAACTTCTGATAAAGTCATCCAATTCGGCTTTTATATGAGGGCTTTGGAAATCGGTTTTCTTCAACTTTCCGACAAAAACAAATGATTTTTAAATTAAAAAATGATTTGACCTTAATTTTACAATTTTAAAATTACATAATGATGGTACAAAATATATTAAACAACGTGCAACTGGACCGTTTGAATCTTTATCTGGTCTAAGTAATAAAATTTTATTACACTGTAAAAAATTTCGTGAATTCTCCCTAAGATTTCTTAGGAATTATTCCAAATTTGTGTTTGGGAAAATGATTCTGCCGAACATTTTAGGGAAACTTCCCTAAAATTTAGGTAATTGAACAATACTTACAATTTCATAAGGATACATACAATTTAATGTGTGAATTAAAAAATGTCTTAAACATATCGGGAATTTTCCCCGAAAATGTTTGATTTTCCATATAAATTAGTGAAATTTAAACAAATTCGATTTATTTAAATTATGTTTTTTGAATTAGTTTTTTTTTCACTAAAAATTATTACTATTGGCTCATTAGCGTATTTATCAACATTCGCTAATTACTTTTTAATTATTTAAACAAATTCAATTCGTTCAAATAATTTTTTTTAAATTCGTTTTTCGTCTCACTAAAAATTATTACTATTGGTCTAGTGGAATGTTAATCAATTTTGGTTAATTCTTTCCAATTATTTAAACAAATTTCATTTGTTTAAATAGTTCTTTCGAAAAAAAAATTTTCACTAAGGCTATTTCTATTGGTTTTATGGAATATTTATCAACATTAGTTAAACAATTTTCAATTATTTAAACAAATTCAATTTGTCAAAATAATTTTTTTAATAACTCGGTTTTTCTTAAAAATGATTACTATTGCAATATTTCTCTAATGCAATATTTTTCAACATTGGTTAAGTATTTTTCAATTGTTCAAACAAATTTTGTTTAAATACTTCTTTTTCGAAAATTCGCTTTTTGTGCTAAGCATTATTACTATTGGTTTAGTGCAGTAGGTATGTATGAACATTGAACAATTAATTTTCACATATTTAAACAAATTCGATTTGTTTAAATAATTTTTTTTCGATAATTTATTTTTTCAACGATTTTCTAATTTTCGGAAAAATTTCGGAATAAGCGGCAAATATTCCCGAAAAAATCGGGAATAATTCGGAAATGTTAGGGAATTTACAAGACCACATGAAAATAGGAAATTTTTCCTATTCTTTCGGGAAATTTTCATATACTTTCACGGGGAATATTTCTTAATATTTTTATACATTTACTAGGAATTTATTTTTCATAAAAAATTAGGTATGGTTTTCTCATATTTAAAATTAAGAGCAATATTCATAATTTGACCCAGTAAGTTATATAATTGTTGATTATTTATAATTCATGTTATTGCATTTTATTTTTATGATTTATGTTCAGATATAATTTTAAGTATCTTTTTTACTATATCATATAATTACTATGTATTATTTGAAATAAATAAAATCTCAAATAGTCCAGACAAACGTTCTTTCATATATTTTGAACCATTTCCAATATTTTCAGCACAATATTTTAATTTTTCAAAATTATAAAGTCACGTGAAACAAACAACGAATGTTTCGACAATATGATAGAAAAAATATTGGTGATTTTTTAATGTTCTACAAAAAATACTTCCTACTCTTTTATGATATCTTGAATCGTTCGCATGAAAAATCAAAAAATCATTCTTGTGGCTATGAGAATTTTGTTGTTTTTAAAAAATAGCATTTTTCAATTTTCCTCAAAAACGATGCCAGATGTCATAAAATAGTAAGTGTTGTTTTTTGTAGAATATTCTGAAATGAATAAAGTTAATTTAAAAAAAAAATGTTCTTCACAGGAAAAATAGTTTAAACCGCATGAAACTTAAAAGATTTATTCAAGTTCTGAGAGAATCGACTTTTTATATTTTTAGAAATACCGTCGCCATTTTTGTAATTTCCCGACGGACTTCGAATGAGGACAATTATTAACCTGTTTATAGTCAATAAAGAAAATCCAAAGGTCATTTCGAGAAAAAATTTGTATTTTTTTTTAAACAACCATTATATTTTCAACACTCGTTACTTTACGAAAATAATTTTTTCCTGGCCAAATGGTAAAATATGTGTCTTCTTGTCGGCGGCTTTATAGTTTGAAAAATATCAATATTCTGCTGAAATTTGAAAATGGTGCTAAATATATAAAAGCACTTCTGGCTGGAAAATTTGAGCTTTTATTTTTTTTTTTTGAATAATACAATTTTATTAATTATGTTCCAGCTAGGGCATTAGAGCCCTGTTGTCACTTACATTCCAGTTTAAACGTCAATAAAATTGCAATATTTAAAATAAAATCAATATTTAAATTTTCCCTTCGATATTTTGAACCATTTTCCAAAATTTCAGTGAACTATTTTTCACGACATAAAATAAAGCTTTTTTTTAAATAATTTTGAAAAATAATCGTCGCGCTTCGCTTTTTGGACAATTCTGTTATACAAGATATCTTTTATATATATTATGCTTTTAAAGATTGTATAAAAAATTTCTAAACATGGATATCAAGCCATAGAATTTGATTCTGTTATTCGAAGTTCAATTCTTAGTTCTTTGTTTTAATTCAAGATACAATTCATATTTGAAAATATTTGAAAATGTTACTACCTTCCTTCCTTCTTTAAAAAAGAATTAGCAGGTAATGACGAAAATTTAAAAAAGTATATACAAACCTAATTTTGAGTATAGTATTTTTTTATATGTGTATTCAATTACTTAAAAACTCACTGATTACATCTTAGATGTTAGAAATCTAAAAAACAAAATAATAAAAAAATGTATAAACTTGTTTTGAAAGAATTCCTAATCTCTACTGAGGTCGTAAGATTAGCCATTTTTTAAATTGCTGCGTCGTAGCTCTCTGCACGTTTCCAATAAAATTTAGTATAAAATACAACTATATACCTCACATATGCCTCCTGCTTTATTTGTTGTTTTCTTTAGTTTTTTATCAGCGAAAATTTTTTTTAAATAATACTTTCCAGTAGCACCCTCACTCCTACCTTTTAAAAAAATATGACCAACTATTTTTGTGGCAAAGAGAATTTATTTTTCTAATAAATACATTGCAACATTTTCTACAAAAAACACCTCTTACTCTTTCATGATATCTTGCATCGTTCGCGAAGAAAAAAAAAAGAAAATTCAATTCATCGAACTAATAAAATTCTCTTGGCCACAAAAATCATTTGGCATGCATAAAACTTACCGGATTCCGTCTTTGTATGAAGACGAATTTTTTTAAATATCAGATAAAATATTTTCGTTCAAACTTTTGTTAATATAAAAGACCTTTTATGAATTTTATGCTGGCAAAATCTTTTTTGTGACAAGAGAGCATACATGGGTAAGAGGTATTTTTTGCAGAATATTTCCAAACGAACGAAACTTTTTTTTATGCTAGCATTTCGTTAAATCCTCCGTTGTTGTAAGACAAATGCGAAATTTCCATTTTTCGGAAAAAATTCTCTTGAACAGAAAAATAGATTGGCCTGCACAAAACTTATAAGATTTCTTCCTAATTCGATCATTAATTCAGCAAAAAAATTCAACAAAAAAATTCAAGGAAAAAAATTAAGTTTTTGAGATTATCTGGTTCAAATTTTGTTCAGGAAACCCGTTGATTTCCATTTTTAACCTTTTGATTAATTTTCGGGCGAATTTCGAAAGATGATAATAATTGTCTTTGATAAGCCGATAATATCGATGTTTGGAAACATGATTTTCTCATTTTAAGCTTTTTTTGCAATTCTGTTACACAAGATGACTCTGTCATAGATAATGTTTTTAAAGATTTTTTGTTTAATTTCTTTTTAATTATTTTCAAGAAATATGATGCAACATTTTATTTAATCAAGACAGACGCATACAACACAACAGTTAACAGAATTTAACACAATTGATATTTCACATCAGTACACATAAATTTATTGTTAAATAAAAGTAATAATAGTATTTTTACGATAAATAAAAAAAAACACTTTTATATATTTTCATTCAATAATTTACATTTAAATGATAATTTGAAAAACCAAAACAGCACAAGCGGTTAATTTTTGCTAGTTCTATTAAAAATTTGATCTTCTTACATATTAATCCTGAAATATGACAAATTTCACTTCAAAAATTCTTACATTAGAGGTTTTCCATATTTAAAAAAATTATCGAATACCTCATAGAAAGATAAACGGAAAAATATGGAATTTAAAGGGTATTTAAATCAGTCCTTTTTTGATTAAAAATTCAAATAATTAATTGATAGTGGAACTACTTTGTTAAAAATTCATTTTATAGGTTGCGGATTCATCATTTTAATGAAAAAATATTTTTTTTGTTGTTGAAAATTTAACAATTTTGTTACAATTTCTTTTTTCAATTATTTTTATCAACTGGAAAGTTTAATATTCAATGTCTTGCTGAACATTTATTTTCTTTATCTGAAAATTAAACTATTTCCTTAAAAATTTCTGTATTTTGTTCAAACTATCTTTTGTGGTAGGAAATTAATCTTCTTGGTGACTAATGCACCTTTACGGTTGAAAATTCACGTTTTTTGTTAAAAATTAATCCTTTTGGTTCAAAATTCATTTCCTTGGCTTGAAATTTTATTTAATTGAAAATTAATTTTCTAAATGAAAAATTAACTATGTCATGTTTCTTTGAATATCAATGTTCTTCAGTGGAAAATTCAACCATTTATTTGAAAATTTCTCTATTTTGTCGAAACTTTGTCTTTTGTGATAGAATATTAATCTTCTTGGTAATTTTTTCACCTTTTTGGGTGAAAATTTAACTTTTAGATTAAAAACTCCATTAAAAATTAAAACACTTGGTTAACAATTCATTTATTTTGTTAAAAATTAATCTTTGTGGAAAAAAGTAATTTCTTTGGTTGAAAATTAGTTTTTTTGTTGAAAATTAATTTTTTTAACTAAATTTGTTGTCGAAAATTTTGTTGTATAGACATTTTTCTTTTTGGTAGAAAATGTACAAATTAATTTTATTTGCTTGAAAATGTTTTTCTCTTACTGAAAATTAAACTATTTTATTTTTAGTTGGACACTAATCCTTTTTAGTCGAAAATTTTTCAATTTCTTTTTTAAATTTGTCTTTTTTGATAGAAAGTTTATCTTCTGAGTTGAAAATAATTCAACTCTTGGTTAATAATTAATTTTTTTTATTCAAGATGCATCATTTTAATTGAAAGTTCATGTCTTTGGTTAAAAATGTAAGAAATTCTGTTGATAATTCGTTTTTATTTATTGAACATGAATTTTTTTACTGAAAATCTAGCTATTTTATTTTTTCTGAAAAATTGATCTTTTTCAGTGGAAAATTCACTTATTTGATTGAAAATTCGTATTTTTTAGTCGAAAATGCAATCATCTTGGTAGAAAGTGTATATTTTTTGGTTGCAAGTTCAAATTTTGTTCCTAAAAAATTCGTCTCTATTACTTGAAAAACAACACTTTGGAAGAGATTTTTTTTCTTTGTTGAGTGAAAAATCTTTCTCGATTGAAAATTTAACTCTTCAGTTGAAAATTTGAAATTTTTGGTTTAATTTAACAGTTTTTTTAATGAAAAATTAAAATACTTTTTCGTTGAAATAACAACTATTACAAGTTTTGTTGAGAATTCATTTTTTTATCAAAGATTTTTTAGTTTGGTTAAAAAATTTAACTATTTTCTTGAAAATTCGTGACATTCTTTGTCACTGCCCTTTAACTTAATTTGAAATTCTTGATTGAGTGTGCGAATCTCGTAACATTCTTTCCTCAGATTCTTTTAAATTACCCAATCGGCATTGAGGAAAAGTGAAAACAATCCTTTCGAGATTTTCGAGACACACCTATTTCTTAGAGAAAGATTTGAGAAATTTAGAAAATAAAATGTAATTCGTAAGGTTAAAGTTTGAAAAAACAAAAATATAAAAAACGTATAAACTTCTTTAAAAAAAATTCCCAATGTCTACTGCAGTCACGAGTTTGAGAATTTTTTAAATTGCTACCTCCCAGTTCTGTGAAATTGTGCGTGTTTCCAATAAAGTTTAGTATACAATAAAAATATATATTTCACATACTTTATGAGCTTTGACTTGATTTTTTTATTTTTCTATGCAGAGAACACAATCATAAATGATACTCTTCAGTAGCTATTTCACTTTTATCTTTTTTAAGAATATGGCCAACTATTTTTATGATCAAGAGAATATTTTTTCTCGCTAACTATCGCAATTTTTTTTACAAACAACGAAAGTTTCGACAAAATGCGAGGAAAAACTACTGTTCTATGAAAATATCTCTAAATATTCAATGATATCTTGCATCGTTCGCGAGAAAAAAATGCAATTTTACAAAAAGAAATTCTCGTTGCCAAAAAATTAATTTCGCCGGCATAAAACATAGGAACTTTTTTCTAATATTGGAGAGAATACAGAAATTGGAGTTTTCTATTAAATTCGACTGTATATTCCCACCTGAATTTTGAAAGAATGAAAAGTTGATTTTATGAAAAACCCATTATTCAATCCTATTTAACATATTTCTTAAATTGTTGCTTACATAAAGAAAACACTCTGCAGCTTTTATGTCGGCCGAATCATTTTTATGGTCACGAGCATTTTTTCTGTAAACTGATTTTTTTTTATTTTTCTCGCGAACAATGCAAGATATCATAAAAGATGAATAGGTATTTTTTGTAGTACATTTAAAATAAATACAGCTTTTTTCTTTGCATTCTGTCAAATATTTCGTTATTTGTAAGAAAAATAATTTGACCTGCACAAAACTTATAAGATTCCTTCTTCACTTGAGAATGAATTCAGAGAAAAAATTTGCGAAAATAAAAGTAGGGTTTTTCAGATGATTGAATTTTAACATTTTCAGAAAAAGCGCTGCTATTTGGTGAATTATTGATATTTTCTTATTTTATCGGTGACTTTCGAAAGAGGGCAATAATTTTTTCTAATGAGCTGATCATACTCATGTTTCGAAAGATAATTTTCTTATTCAAAGGCTTTTTGCGCAAATCTTTTAGTCGACGACTTTATTATAGATTATGGTTTTAAAGATTTTTTTTTTAGTTTACCAATCAGAGACACTAAATTGGATTCAGTGTTGCGCTGTGTTTTCAGAACTTTAAGATACAATTTATATTTTCAAAATGTAAAACATTTTTGCTACTTATGGTCGTAAGTTTCAGAATTTTGTATTTGTTCTGTCGATGTTGTGCAGAATTTTGCGAGTTTCCGATGAAATTAAACTCAAGATTTACCATACAACTATATACCATAAATATTTCTGCAGCTCTTTCTTGGTGTCTTTTTTCAGTTTCGTTTCAGGGAAAAACAATCTTAAATAATACTTGCAAGGAGCCTCTCTTCGCTCCTGCATTTTTTTTAATATCGCATTGAAAATATTCGCAAATATCATTTGCAAGGTTATCTCGGAAAAAAATGTATAAAAAATGGTTGAACTTGTTTTGTAAAAGTTCCCAATCTCTACCGAAGTTGTGAGATTGAGAATTTTTTATTTTCTGTGCCGGCGTTCTGTACAATTGTGCAAGTTTCCAATCAAATTAAAATTCAAACTCACACTGAAACTGTATACCTCACACATTTCTGCAGCTTTTTCTTGGTGTTCTTTTAAATTTTCATATCAAGAAAAAACAGTCTTAAACAATACATTCCAGCACCCTCTTCTCCTACTTTTTTGAAAGAATATTACCATGAAAATATTTGCAAATGTCATTTCTAAGGTTAAATCTGAAAAAAATATATGAAAAATGTATAAACTTGTTAAAAAAAATTTTCAATCTCAACCAACGACGTATGAGGATTTATTTAATTGCTGCATCCAAGTTCTGTGCGCATGTTTCCAAAGAAACTAAGTGTAGAATAAAACTATATTTCTCTTGTGTTTTCTTGCTTTTGTTTTGAATTTCAGTTTCGTAGCAGGGAAAAACAATCTTGAATAATGCTTTTCGGGAGTTTTCTCACTCCTGCCTTTTTTAAGAATATGGCCATGAAAATATTCGCAAATATAATCAGTCCATCGAAATACATCGAAATACTAGGTTCTCGTGGGACAATTGAATGAAACACGAAAAACAAAACAAAAACCATGAGGGGCCCGTTCCGGGACCCTCTTCTAACCCTCCGCCAATGGTGGAAGGCTCCTCAGGCGGCAGTCTACCGCAAGCGGTACGAACTTCTGGAGCCCTTGCGGCTCTGGATTACCAACCCTATCTAGGGGCCCTGAATTAGCTTTTTAATGGCTGAGAAAGAAATCTCCATGATGCAGATTAATCTGCACCACAGCAAAGACGCCTCGGCGGTTCTAGCCAGGCGCTTGTCAGTGGTGCAGGCAGGAATTTCCCTAATCCAAGAACGCTGGTTATACAGGGAAAGATTTAGTGGCTTGTCAGGATGTGGCTCCATATTTAAGGGGCCACGAGAAAAAGCGCCAAGGGCATGCATAGCCGTCAAGGGTATGGACGCAATCTTGGTGCCTAAGTTCTGCTCGAGAGATCTCACCCTTATCAAGGTGGGACTCAGGGGCAGTAGCGGAGAAAGGTTAGAGGTGTTTATTGCCTTGGCATATTTCACGGGCAATGCCGAGGGACCGCCGCCACCCAGAGGCGGAGGCTTTAATTCGGCACTGTCAAGAGAACAAGATTCCTCTGCTGTTGGGCTGAGATGCAAACACTCACCACGCGGTGTGGGAAATCACAAACATCAATGAAAGAGGGGGAGATTTAATTTAATACCTAGCGTGCACAGAGCTGAAGATTTTGAATCGGGGTCATCCTGCAACATTCTAGACTAAAAACAGGAGTGAGGTTCTCGATTTGACTCTATGTTCGGGTGTACTGAGGAGCAGAGTAGTGGGTGGAGAGTCTCTGATGAAGAGTCTCTCTCGGACCACAAATATATCGCGTTCCGATTGACCGTAGGAAAATCGGTGTTTTCCAAGATCAGAAAACCCAGAAATACACTTTGGGACTCATCTGAAAACGAACTCAAAGCGAGGCTTGCAGAATTCCCCACAAGCTATGGTACCACTGATGAGTTAGAGCACGCCGCGGATTTTCTGCGAAGAACCTTGACTACATCATATGAGAACAATTGCCCTACAAGCACAATTAAGTCTAGGAAGGGAGCAGAATGATGGAATACCCACCTGGAGAGACTCCGTAAAAAGACAAAAATGTTGTGCAATAGGGCAAATAGAACTAAATTGCCTTTAGACTGGGACATCTATAAGACAGCCCAGTATGAATATAATAGAAGTATAAGAAAGCAGCGCGGCTCCACAAGATCCTGGCGAAAAATCCGGAAGCTCGCCTCGGGCTCATAAGGCTCGACAATGGTGAGTTTGCAGAAAACGGAAAAGCAACGCTGAATCATCTGTTGGAATTTCACTTCCCGGGTTTTCAGCGAATCTGAACCGAACAAGAGGGGGAAGGCTGGGGCCAAGAGGTGGAGAGGGCCGACTGGAATTTCGCCACTAAGGTCGTTAATTACATAAAGATGGAATGAGCCATAAGTTCCTTCTGCCCATTTAAATCACGAGGGGCGGATGGCCCTTATTCAACGCTTTTACAGAAAGGCATGAATCTAGTCGTCCCTCCTCTGACGAAGTTCTTTAGGGCAAGTATAGCCCTTAAACACGTGCCATCGGCGTGGAAGAATGGCAAAGTGGCCTCCATTCCCAAACCTGGGAGAAAGAGTTACACTGCTGCAAAAGATTTCCGACCAATCAGCCTAACGTCTTTTATTCTAAAGACGTTCGAGAAGCTGATCGAGATATACACTAGGGATAAGGTGCTCTTGGCCTTCCCGATGCATAGAGGGCAGCATGCTTTTCAGGCAAACTGCTCGGTAGAAACTGCGCTTCATGCTGTTGTTGAAGATGTAGAGAGTCCAAAGTGGATTTATGCCAGGAAGATCATGTACAGATAAAATATTTAGGTTAAGAAAGATCACAGAAAATAGTTTGAGAGTAGGAAAGAAAGTTTTCTGTGCAATTGTTGACCTAGAAAAAGCATTTGACAAGGTAAATAGAATTAAACTTTGGGAAATCCTCAAAGAGTACGGAGTCAATGGATGGCTCCTACAAGCAATAGAAACAATATATGCAGGTAGCAAAGCGAGTGTAAGGTTCAATGGAAAACTGAGTGACTGGTTCGATAGTATTTAACGCGTGAATCAAGGATGCGATATGTCCTCATGGCTATTCATCATATTTATGGATAAGTGTCTTAGAATGGCCCTCTTCGACGAAGAAGGTGTAGATCTCGAGACAGTGAGGGTACGTGGGTTAACTTTCGCAGATGACAAGATTGTTAGGGCAGAATCAATCAAGGACTTGCAAAGAATGTCCAATGTCCAACATTTTCCGAAATGATGACAGATTAGAACAAGTTGACAAGTGCGTCGAGCAAGTCCAGAAAGTAAACATAACCTGCAAAAAACCGGCAACAAAATCATTAGTTAAAATTTCGCGCGCTTTCCGATTCCAGCAGAACCTCACAGAAGCTGTACTGCCAACTTTAGTCAACGCCACACCGTTATCGTCATATTTTACCGCGGTATGCTTTGCTAAAATTCAGCTCAAATACCCTGGAAGCAAGTACAAATGAGCAGTAATTCAAATTTCACATTATATTTTCTGTCTCCAAAACAGTTTTCCTAAAAATATTCAACGTGTTTTAAAGCCAAAATTAACCATTTTTGGAGCCCGCGAAAGGCCTCTCCATAAGATCCCATGTTTTTTGACATTTCTTTAAACAGCGATAATTCAAATTTTATCCTGAAAAGGACCCCTAAAGAAGGTATTATGTGAAAGAGGACATATTTCTCCGTAACAAAAAAATAATTTTTACGATTTTTTTTCTGACCGATCCAATAGCCGGACTACTTTAAATGCTGCTTGCAAGTTACGTGCATTTTTCCGATAAAATTTAGTATCCACTAAAACCATATATCCCACTTTTTTATTCTCTGATGAAATTTGTCCTTGGTGGCTTTTCTTATATATGGTGATGGAAAAGATATTCGGTATATAAGCCGCGATTGAAGCGGAAGAGGTACACTGTTTTAATTTGAAATGAATCTTAAAATTCTCGCCATTTTTGCTCTTGGGTGTGTCGCTCTTCTCTCTGGAGTTTTTGGAGAGAAGCAATGCATGTTGGGCAACCACCCAGTGACTGGAAAGTAAGTAGAGAAATTATTAACCACTAGCAATTATACGCGCGCCAAACCTTGCATTGAGTTTAGTTCCACCGATGAGGCTCAAGCCGCGTTGCGTGGCTTTGGCGTGTCTTAAGGGCAGTGGTGTGGCTTATATGAAGCTTCTCAGGAAGCGTGAAAGTTGTGCTGCCAACTTTAAAATTTGCCGCGATCAAGGCAAACTAGAATTCTGTCTTATTGACGACAAGAACCAAGTTGGCAGCACTACTTTCACGCTTGCTGAGAAGCTTCGTATAAGCCACGCCACTGCCAATAAGCCACGTCAAAGCCACGCCACGTCGCTTAAGCCTCATCGGTTGAACTACACTTATTGTCGATTACAGAGACACACGAAAAAAGGTCTTGTCCACCAGACGAGAAAAACATTTCTTTACATTTTTGGTGTTGCTGAATCCGTCTCCGGGGCTCGCTTAAATCAGTTAGATCGCATTTCGTTTCTAACCTGAAAAAAGTGATGAAAGTTGAAACCTTTTTTTCACTTTTTTGTGGTTAGGAATGAAATGCTATCTGTCTGAGTCAAACCAACCCGGGATTCGGATTCACCTCCGGTGAACAAGACCTTTTTTGTCTGCCCGTGTTATTAATATGAAAATATAAAACAAGAATACTATGATTCCAATTTCAAATTGTCACTTAAAAAAAATTGAGAGACATGGTTTATTTTGCATTAATTTTTTTTCCTAAGCTTGAAGTGCCAACGGCGATACCACGCTGGAAACACCAGTTCTCGTAAGATCACTGAAGTTAAGCATTGTTGGGCGCGGTTAGTACTTGGATGGGTAACCGTTCAGGAATACCTGCGTGCTGTTGGCCCGTCGTGGGTGTGGTGGGCCCACATTGGTAGTAAATATCCACCTAGCAACACTACCCGAATCGGGTAGTGAGGCAATGAACTTTCGAGTTCGAACTGCTAATCAATGTATGTATGTATGTATGTATGTATGTATGTAAGCTTAAAGTGGAGAAGGGCTTTGAGAATTTAAAATCTACCAAAAACTATTCAGTTTTGAATGCTTTTTCAGATTTTTGAAAAAAAATCCTAAATAAATACACCTATTTGTTAGCATTGAGCCAAGGAAAGACGATTCGGAGGTCCCAGAAAATTTTAATTTTTACTTCACTTAAATGCAAAAATATACCGTAGTGGGCACCCCGGTACTCGGGTGTGCACACAAGGGTTAATTTGATTGAAATAAGACTTCAAAATATCGGTATTGAATAATAATGGAACATATTTTTACTTTCAGATTCGGTTGGCACTGTCGCAATGCCTAAACTAGAATAGCATCGGATTCGACAGCACAGATGAAGCCTACATTTTTCCAGATCCTAACTTTCTGGAAAATCTCCAAATTTGAGTTACACTTAAACCTGGATTCAAGAAATCTGGATTTACGACGTTCCTAGAATTTCCGTCCTAAAATTTGTGACGATGCAGAGAGCGCGGGACCGGAAGAGAGGCCGGGCTCAGTCATGCGTGACCAACAGCAGCGCAGCGACAAAGTTAGCGACAGCGCGTGAGATGCGTGAGCTTTGAGCATGCATCTAAATCCAAACAACTGTTGACACGGCCCTAAATGTTTACGTTTGGAGTGCCTGATTTTATGATCAAGGCCACTGGAAGCCTTGCCTGATACTGTACTTAAATCCAGGTCCCAGTGTATATTGTGATGAAAGTTTGACCATATTGTGGCTGTCCGCAATCAATATTATCAAGAAAATAAATAACAATTAAATAAATTGAAGACAATCCTAGTTATTTTACAACATCCTACGATAGCAAACTATTGTATGAGTTGACGGTTTAGAGTCGCATCAACTGGCAATAGGGAGAAACGTCGTATTTCTTCACCGATTTTATGTTTTTTTTTTCAAATTGAAGCTGATTAGATTTCCAAGAGGCCTTTCGAGGCCGATTTTCAGAAAACTATTTACATAATTTCTAATTTTTGTTAAAAAATTACAAAAAGTATGGTTTGCTTCCAAATTAAATTTCTGAATTTTTTAAATCGTTATAAACAGATAAATGAATAAAAGTGTTATTTGCTGCTTTTGCGGTGTTTGAATGCATTATTTATACTAATTTCGTCATTTAATTACGTTAAAGTAACAATCAATCAGGATAGAGAATTTAAGAAGAATCATTTTCATTGTAAAAAATATTTGTTATAAACAAATTCACTCATGTCGAATTTTTTTTTAATTACAAATTTTCAGTTTCTCGACCTGAAAATTCGATTTTTTGGGTAAAAATTAGACTTCTGCTAAAAAAATGTAATTTTTTGTTAAAAATTCATATTTTTGTTACAAAACTTCAAAGATAAAGATAAGGATTAATTTGTTTTTGGTTGAGGATTCGACTATTTTGTTGAATGTTCGCATTTTTTTGTTGAATTCAACTGTTTTTAATCTAAAACTAATATTTTGGTGAAAAATCTTTTTTTTTTGTTAAAAATTAATTGTCACATGAAAATTTAACTCCTTTAGTTTTGGTTGACAATTTATCTTCTGAGTTGAAAATTCGTATACTTTGTTCAGAAAGCGTCTTTTTGGTAAAAAAATTAATGATATTGGTTGAAAATTCATCTATTTGGATAAAAGTTTATTTTTTAGGTTGAAGATTAATGAATCTTGAACCTAAAAAATAAACTTTAGATAAAAAAATTCATTTTTCAAACAGAAAATTTATTTTAATTGGTTGCAAATTAATTTTTAGACCAAAAATTTAACTTTTGTCATTTTTGTTAAAAATGCATTTCTTTGGTTGCAAAGATAATTATTTTGATAAAAATTTGCATCCTGTCGGGTGCAAATTGGAATAATTTAGTAAAAAAATTACCTTTAAAAAAAAACTGATATTTTTGTTACAAAACGTCAAAGATAAAGATTAATCTGTTTAGGCTGAAGATTCGAATATTTTCTTGAAAGTTTACATTTTTTGTTGAACTTAACTGTTTTCAATTTAAAATCAAAATCCTGGCAAAATTTCGTTTTTTTTTTTGTAACAAATAAATTTTCATCTTTTTCAGTTAAAAATTCTCATACTTTGTTAATGATTCTTCTTTTTGATAGAAAATTAATCTTCTTTGTTGAAAATTTATTTAGTTGGTTCAAAATGCATTCTTTTGGTTAAAGATTCATCATTTTAGTTAAAAAATTAATTCCTTAACCGAAAATTCATTTTAATTTGTTAAAAATTAATTCCTTAGCTGAAAATTCATTTTAATTCGTTAAAAAATAATTTTTTACTTAATATTTAACTTTTGTATTTTTCGTTAAAAATTCATTACTTTGGTCGCTATAATGATAATTTTGTTGAAAATTTGCGTTTTTTTGGTTAAAAATTTATTTTTTCAACTAAAAATTCAACTCCATTATTTGTTGTTAATAATTTATCTTTTTTCAGTCGAAAATTCATTTTCTTTGTTAGAAATTCGTCTATTCAGTGGAAAATTCATTTATTGGTTTGAAGTTCATCATTCTAGTTAAATATTCATGTCTTTGGTTCAAATATTAAACATTTTGTTTTAAACTTATTCTTTTTTTGTGATAGAAAATTGTTTTCTTCGAGTGAACATTCAAGTATTCTCATTTTGGTTTTCTTTTTTTTACTTGAAAATTCAGCTATTTTATTATTTTTAACAAAAATTATTTTATTTAAATCGAATGATTTTTTGTTAAAAAATACAAATTGCAGGTGAAACACATATGAAATTTTATCAGAGAAAAAAAATGTGAGATATGTATTTTTATTCTATACTAAATTTTATCGAAGAAATGCACAGAAATCCGATGCAGCAACTAAAAAAATTACCAAACTCACGACTTCCATGTTGATTATGAATTTTCAAAAAAATAGTACTTTGATGTACTGATTACGAATACAGCCATAAAAATAATCGCAAATGCAGGAAAAAAGTACGAACTGAAGGTTTCTTTCTATTCAAAATTTTCTCATTTCAATTAAATAAAAATATTAGGAATAAAAAATTTCTTTGTTTTGGTGTCTCCCTTCCTTCTCAATAAAACTGTTAGAAACATTAAATTTCCCTCTGCAATCCAGAAAAAAATTTGAAGAAATTAAACTTTTAGAACGCGAAAGAATTTCAAATCAAACTCCTCAAAAATTGAATCATTTTATTTCATATAAAATGGGTGATATTTAAGGTGATTGGTAAGGTTTTTCTACTGCAAAGTAAAAACTTAAAAAATTACGTTATTAACAAAATTTTAAATTAAAAGAACAGATGGTTTGTTAACAGGAGGAAAAAAAAATCGTTTTTGGTTTTAGAGGCCACTCAAATATTCATATCATCATTGCTTTTATTATAAATAAATTTTTATTCGTAAAAAAACAATACACTATCTTAAATTACATTTTTTTATTTAAGGTTATAAAGTTTTACAAAACTTTTGCTAAATATTTTTACTGTTGATTTTTACGTTTAATTTATTTTTTCATAACTTTAAACATTTCACGAAATATTTAAATTTTCAACCAGCAAAGATACGTTGTCAACCGGTAATAGAATAGTTGAATTTGCTGTTAAAAAAAATTAATTTGCAGTTTGAAACAAAAAAGATTAAATTTCTACCAAAAGAGATGAATTTTTGAGCCAGAATGGCGAATCTTCTACGAAATGGATAAATTTTTATTGCAAAAATATAAATTATCAACAAAACAGTCCAATTTTTAACAAAAAAGTTGAATAAATTAAATGGTTCGATTTTCGTTGAAAAAATTAATTGGCAAAGTGATATGGAATAAATTTTCCACAAAATAGCTGAATTTTCAAATAACGACATGAATTTTTCAAGAAAAAAATAAATTATTTAGAAAAGAGTTCAATTTTCAACCAAGTAGAAAAATTTTCAACTAAAAAGAGGGATTTTCATCAAGAATATTAATTTATTTATATTAATAATATTATATATATTAATAAAAAAAATATGAATAATATTAATTATGAATAAAATATTTGAATTTTCACCTAAAAAGGATAAATTTAAAAAAAAATCAGCAAAAAACGGAATAGTTGGATTGTCGTTAAAATATTTAATTTGCAACTCGAAAAGAAATGAAGTTTTAACAAAATAGTTAACATTTCAACCGAAGAGATGAATGTTCAACGAAAATGATGACTTTTTGACCCTAAAAAATAAATTGTTAAAAAAGAGTTCAACTTTCAAGAACGTAGAAAAATTTTCAACCAAAAAAAAATTAATTTTCATTCAGAATGATTAATTTTCTACCAAAAAAGAAGATGTTGTAATAAAGTACATGAATTTTCAAACAAACATTTGAATTTTAAATTTGAAAAAAATTCATTCCCAACAAAGAACATAAATTTGTAACCGAAAATAAATTAATCTTCAACAAAATAGTGAAATTTTCAACTAAAGAGATGAAATTTCAACCACAAAAATTAATGATCAACACAAGAGCTCAACTTTCAGCCTAGTAGAAGAATTTTCTACTAAAATATTAATTTTCTACCAAAAATGAAGATTTTATAATAAAATACATGTATCTTGAATTAAATATTTAACAGAAAGGTTGAAAGATTTAATTTTCAACCCGAAAATAAATTAATTTTCAATAAAATAGTTAAATTTGCAACCAAAGAGATGAATTTTCAACCAAAATAATAAATTTTCGACTCAAAAAAAAGAAATATTGACCAAAAGGATTAATTTTCTACCAAATAAGGAAAAACTTGTAATTAAATACGTAAATTTGTAATTAAATATTGAAATTTTCAACTAAAAGGATTATTTTTCAACCAAGAGGATTAATTTTCAAACAAACAGGAAGAACTTGTAATAAAATACGTGCATTTTCAATCACATATTTAAATTTTCAACTAAAAAATATTAATTTCCCACATAAAATATAAATTTAGAAAAAAATTAGAATACTCAAAAATAAAGGAATTTTCAAGAAAATAATTTATTTTTTCCTTTTAAAAGTGTTTCTATAGATTTACCTGGATCCTACTTCGACTTTTGAGAGATTGACACCTTCCCAGGTCCCACAAAGATTGTTTTTAAAAATTGTGAATTCAATGGTGGCAAAAAATTTCCAATTTTTCTATATTGGGCTATAAATCTCGATGGCTCTGGAAATTATTTTAATCATCTTCAAAAAGTGTATCATCAGATAGTTTAGGTTTACTTCGTTCAATTATTCGTTGAAACTCAATGATTTTTCTTTAAAAAAAAAGGATATTTTGTCGAAAGTTCTGTTCTCAAATTTTAATGAAAATTCATGACAGATTTCGAAAATCGGATCATGCTGATCTATATTTTTTAATTTCAGTTTAATTGAAAAATGTTATAGAAATGGTTTCGGAATATATTTCATATCTAGTAACAATTTGAATTGATATTCTTTAATCTATCAAAAGAATATTTCTTCTTTGAAAATTTTCAAATTGTTATAAAGCATATGTGTTTTTTAATTTTGAATAAGGTGGAAAATGCCGTTAGGATAATTTACAAGTCCTTTTTTAATGCACCAGAATCTTCGAAAAAAATGTCTAAAATTATTTTAAACATTTTTTTCAAATTTTGAAGACGCTCTACATTTTTTTAAATGTTGATAACAAATATCTGGTTGACAAACCTATTTCATTTTGGGATCCTAAAAAAGAATAAGAAAGGCGCATTCCATTGGCCAAATCTTTCAAAAGTTATCGTCACCAGAATATTCAGGTAACCGTACAGACACCGGGAAATGGCTACGTGGTTTAATAATAATATAAACTTGTTTTCCAAAAATTCCATATCTCTACCGAAGTCGTGAGTTTGAGCATTCATTTAAATGCGGCTTGGAAGGTATGTGCATTCTTCCGAAAAAATTTAGTAGTATTCGGTATATAAGCCGCGATTCAAGCAGAAGAGGTATACTGTTTTAATTTAAAATGAATCTAAAAATTCTCGCCATTTTTGCTCTTGGGTGTATCGCTCTTCTCTCTGGAGTTTTTGGAGATAAGGAATGCTATTTGGGCAAACACCCAGTGACTAGAAAGTAAGTTGAGAAATGATTAACTACTACCAATTATACGCGCGCCAAACCATGCATTGAGTGTAGTTCCACCGAGGAGGCTGAAGCAACGTTGCGTGCACAGGCACATGAATCAAACATTTGATCATTCCTTCATGCATCACCAGACATTATTTCCACAACCGCAGTACCACACACTTCAGTCGCACTCCTAACAATGACATCTTCGATCATTGCCGCTGCGCCCTCTGTATTTTTATTGTCTATGCGTGTAGTTCCACCGATGAGGCTCAAGCCACGTTGCGTGGCTTAAGGGCAGTGACGTGGCTTATACGAAGCTTCTCAGGAAGCGTGAAAGTAGTGCTGCCAACTTTAAAATTTGCCGCGATCAAGGCAAACTAGAATTCTCTCTTATCGACGACAATAACCAAGTTGGCAGCACTACTATCACGCTTGCTGAGAAGTTTCGTATAAGGCACGCCACTCTATAAGCCACGTCAAAGCCACACAACGCGGCTTAAGCCTCATCGGTGGAACTTAAATTATTGTCAATTACACAGGCACATAAAAAAATGGTCTTGTCCACCAGATGAGAAAAACATTTCTATACGGTTTTGGTGTTGCTGAATCCGAATCCGGGGTGAGCTCAACTCAGTTAGATCACTTTTCGTTTCTAACCTGAAAAACTTTCACTTTTTTGTGGTTAGGAACGAAATGCGATCTGACCGGGTGAAAACAATTCAGGATTTGGATATAGCGACTCCAAGAAAGCATAGAAATGTTTGTCTCGTCTGATGGACAAAATATATTTTTTTATTATTGTTTTTGCATGTGCCTGCCACGGAGTAATAATAAGGAGACCGATCATGCTGTACAAAGCGACTCGCGATTTGACTGCGGTATCTGCACCCTAATTGAAGTAGTGGCACATGCGCACTACGATATACTAACTCTTTTTCACAGGAGAAAGAGAGATAGTAAAGCGCAGTGCGCATGCGCCAATACTTTCCACGCCTGAGGAAAGGCAATAAAGGCGCAGTTTGGATCGTCAAAACGCATATTATAGAGATCGGCCTCCTTATTATTATTCCGTGGCACAGGCACCTCAAAAAAGTGATGAAAGTTTAAATGTTTTCAATTTTTTGAGGTAAGGAACAAATTGCTATCTGTCCGAGTCAAACCAACTTCGGATTCAGCGACCCCAAAAACGTATATAAATGTTTGTCTCGTCTGGTGAAGAAGACCTTTTTTTTCGTGTGCCCGTGTTATTAATATGCAAATATAAAACAAGAAGACTGTGATTCCAATTTCAAATTGTCACTTAAAAAAGAATTGAGAGATATGGTTCATTTTGCATGAAAATTTTTTTCCTTAGCTTAATGTGGAGAAGGGCTTCGAGAATTTCAAATCTGCCCAAAACTATTCAGTTTTCAATGATTCTTCAGATTTTGGAAAAAAAATCCTAAGTAAATTCTAAATACACCAATTTCTTAGAATTCAGCTAAGAAAAGAGAATTCGGAGGCCCCCAGAAAAATTCTAATTTTTGCTACACGTACATGCAAAAATGTACCGTGTTGGGCACCCGGGTGCCCGGGTGTGCACACAACGCTTAAGTGGTTTGAAATAAGACTTCAAAATACCGCTATTGAATAATAATGAAACATATTTTTACTTTCAGATTCGGTTGGCACTGTCGCAATGTCTAAACTAGAATAGCATCGGATTCGACAGCACAGATGAAGCCTAAATTTTTCCAGATCCTAACTTTTTGGAAAATCTCCAAATCTGAGTTACACAGAAACCTGGATTCAAGAAACCTGGATTTCCGAGGTTCCTATAATTGCAGTCCTAAAAATTCTAATGATGCAGCGAGCGCGGTACCGAAAGGAAGGCCGTGCTCAGTCATGCGTGACCAACAGCAGCGTAGCAACAAAATTAGCGACAGCACGTGCGATGCGTCAGCTGTTCTCCTGCGTCTAAATCCAACAAATTGTTGACACGGCCCTGAATGTTTACGTTTGGAGTGCCTGATTTTATGATCAAGGCCACTGCAAGCCAAATCCGAAACTGTACTTAAATCCAGGTCCCAGTGTACATTGTGATGAAAGTTTGACCATATTTGGCTGTCCGAAATCAATGTTATCAAGAAATAAATAACAATTAAATAAATTGAAGACAATCCTAGTTATTTTAAAACATCCTACAATAGCGAACTATTTTATGAGTTATTTCTGACACAGTGCGGTCACGTATTGTTTAAAAAATTAATTGACGGTTCATAGTCGCATCAACTGGCAATGTGGAGAAACGTCGTATTTCTTCTCCGATTTTATGTTTTTTTTTCCAATTGAAGCTGATTAGATTTCCAAGAGGCTTTTCAAGGCCGATTTTTAGAAAATCATTGAAATAATTTCTCATTTTAGTTACAAAATTACAAAAAGTATGGTTTGCATTTCAAATTAAATTTCTAAATTTCTTTAATCGTTATAAACAGATAAATCAATAAAACTCACTTTTGCTGCATTTTCGGTGTTTGAATGCATTATTTATACTAATTTTGTCATTTAATCACGTTAACGTAATAATTAATCAGGATAGAGAATTTAAAGATAATTAAAGATAATAATAATAATAATATGATAATATATATATATATATTATATATATATATATTATAATAATAATTTTTATTGTAAAAATTATTTGTTATAAACAAATTCACTCATACCGGATTTTTTTCAATTACAAATTTTCAATTTCTCGACCCGAAAATTCGAATTTTTTGGTATGAAGATTAATTTGTTTTTGGTTGAGGATTCGACTATTTTGTTGAATATTCGCACCGTGTTTGTTGGATTCAACTGTTTTTAAGTTAAAACTAATATTTTGGTGAAAAATCGTTGTTTTTTTTGTTGTTAAAAATTAATTTTTACGTGAAAATTCAATTCCTTTATTTCTGATTGACAATTTATCTTTTGAGTTGAAAATTCGTATACTTTGTTTAGAAAGCGTCTTTTTGGTAGAAAATTAATGTTATTAGTTGAAAATTCATCTGTTTGGATCAAAGTTTATTTTTTAGGTTAAAGATTCATTACTTTTGATGCCAACAGCCATACCACGCTTAACAAACCAGTTCTCGTCAGATCACTGAAGTTAAGCAGCGTTGGGCGCGGTTAGCACTTGGATGGGTGACCATTCGAGAAAACTGAGTGCTGTTGGCACATCGTGGGTGTGGTGAGCCCACACTTGTAGTTATTTACTACAAGTTATCAACCTAGAAACACTACCCGAATCGGGTAGTGTCACGCCTACCCCGAAAGGGAAATGGCTTAATGGTATACTACTTTAGTTGAAAAATTAATTTTTTCAACAGACAATTCATTTTAATTGGTTGAAAATTAATTTTTTGAGTAAAAATTTAACTTTTTTTTTTTAAACTGATATTTTTGTTACAAAACGTCAAAGATAAAGATTAATCTGTTTAGGCTGAAGATTCGACTATTTTCTTGAAAGTTCACATTTATTCTTGAACTTAACTGTTTTCAATTTAAAATCAAAATCCTGGTAAAATTTCGTTTTTTTTGTAAAAAATAAATTTTTGTCCCTAAATATTTAACTATTTTATTTTTGGTTTATAATTCATCTTTTTTAGTTAAACATTCTTATACTTTGTTGATAATTCTTCTTTTTGATAGAAAATCAATCTTCTTTGTTGAAAATTTATTTAGCTGGTTCAAAATGCATTCCTTTTTTTAATGATTCATTATTTTAGTTAAAAAATTAATTGTTCAACCGAAAATTCATTTTGATTTGTTACAAATTAATTTTTTTTACTGAAAATTCAACTTTTTTATTTTTCGTTCAAAATTCATTACTTTGGTTGCTGTAATAACCATTTTGTTGAAAATTTGCGTTCTATTGGTTGAAAATTTATTTTTTCAATTAAAAATTCAACCCTTTTATTTTTTGTTAATAATTTATCTTTTTCAATCGCAAATTCATGTTCTTTGTTAACAATTATTTTTTTTAGTAAAAAGTTCATTTATTGGTTTAAAATTCATCATTCTAGTTTAATATTCATCTCTTTGGATCAAATTTTAAACATTTTGTTTGGAATTAATTTTTTTTTGTGCTACAAAATTGTTTTCATCAAGTGAACATTCAAGTATTCACATTTTGGTTTCCTTTTTTAATTAAAAATTCAATTGTTTTATTATTCTAAACAAAAATCATTTCATTTAAATCGAATGATTGTTTGTTAAAAAATACAAATTGCAGGTGAAACACATATGAAATTTTATCAGAGAAAAAAATGTGAGATATATATATATATATATTTATTTTATACTAAATTTTATCGAAAACATGCACAAAAATCCGATGCAACAATTTAAAAAATTATCAAACCACGACTTCCATGGTGATTGTGAATTTTCCAAAAAATAGTTTTTTGATGTACTGACTACGAATATGGCCATAAAAATAATCGCAAATGCAGAGAAAACTAAAAACTGAAAGTTTCTTTCTTCGAACTCAACCAAAATGCGATTCAAAATTTCCCCATTTCAATTGAATAAAAATATTAAGAATGAAAAATTTCTTTGTTTTGGTTTCTGCCTTCCAACGCAATAAAAATGTTAGAAATATCAAATTTCCCTCTGCAATCCAGAAAAAAATTTGAAGAAATTAAACTTTTAGATCTCGAAAGAATTTGAAATCAAACTCATAAAAAATTGAGTCATTTTATGTTAATGAAATATTTGAATTTTCAGCTAAAAAGATAAATTTTCAAGAAATATTTCAAGAAAAAAAGAATAGTTGGATTTTCGTTAAACGATTTAATTTTCAACCCGAAAAGAAATGAAGTTTCAATAAAATAGTTAGATTTTCAACCGAAGAGATGAATGTCCAACGAGAATGATGTCTTTTTGACCCAAAAAAAATAAATTGTTAACAAAATAGTTCAACTTTCAACAACGTAGAAGAATTTGCAACAATAAAAAAAAAATTTATTTTCATTCAAAAGGATTAATTTTCTACCAAAAAAGAAAAATGTGAATTTTAAATTTGGAAAAATACATTTCCAACGGATAACACAAGTTTTTAACCAAAAAAAAAATTAATTTTAAACAAAATAGTTAAATTTTCAACTAAAGAGATGAAGTTTTAACCACAAAATTATGAAAAAAAGAGCTCAACTTTCAACCTAGTAGAAGAATTTTCTACTAAAATAATTAATTTTTTATCAAGAGGATTAATTTTCTACCAAAAATGAAGATTTTGTAATAAAATACATTCAATTAAATATTTAACAGGAAGGCCACATTTCTAAACAAAAATAAAACAGTTAGATTTTTAGTTAAAAGATTCAATTTAAAACCCGAAAAAAATTAATTTTCAACAAAATAGTTAAATTTGCAACCAAAAAGATGAATTTGCAACCAAAATAATGAATTTTCAACTTAAAAAAGGAATTATTAACAAAAGAGTTTAACTTTCGAATTTTGGTGTAATCAAAAAATTTAGATCGAATAGTTTAGAAATATATTTGATATCTAGTAAAAAGTTAGGATTAAATTTCTTAATCTATCAGGACAATAGTTTTTTCTATTTTTTCAAAATTTTGAAAAGTATATAACTTCTTTAATATTGAATAAAGTTGAAAATTCCGTTAGGATAATTTACAAGTTCTTTTTTAATGCACCAAAATCTTTGAAAAAAAATGTCTGACATTATTAAAAATTTTTTTTTCAAATTTTGAAAACGCTCTACTTTTTTCAAAATTTTGTTAAGAACTATCTGTTTGACAAACTCATATTATTTTGAAATGCTAAAAAAGTATAAAAAAGACTGATTCAATTGGCCAAATCCTTCAAAAGTTAGCGTCAGTCGAATATTCAGGTAACCATACATAGTTACATACATACAGAAATACAGACACCAACAAAATTTTATGATTTTGAGATGATACTCTCATAAATGAGAATGTAATGATCCGCAATCCGTGTAAAAAAGTTGCATGTCATTTGCATCAAATTTCGGGATCAAAATTAAAAAGGCATTTAAGAACAAACTGAATAAAAAACATATTAATAAAAAAGCTACCGTGATAAGCTCATCTTTTTGCAAGATATTCGAATACTAAAATCAATTTCCTGATGTACCAACTGATCAAAAAGTATGTTACATGTACTGTTTCTCATGAATACTCATGGAAACTCAAATAAGCTCTTCGACCCACTCGCAAGTTGAAAAGTGCTAGAAACAAAAAACAAGACCAAGATCTAAACTCATCAGCTTCAGGGACCAGGTAGAATCTAGGACATCTAGGTGAACCCTTCTAACCCTGGATGCTTCTCAACTTCTGGCCGTAGTTTCGAAAGGTCTGAGTGATTTCCATGGCTCCCAGGTATCAGGCGAGCATCCCACTGAGTGGGTGGGTTCTCACGCCTGCGTATTGAGCTAGTGGAACATCAGCGATGTGTTGGTACCAACACAGGTGAAACTGCATCAGGTGTATGTCTCCCGCACAAAGGCTTTCCAGCGATGCTTATATGGAGGTTTTAGCATTTAGATGAGTTGGCTAAGCACCGATGATGAGCAAAGGTTGCAACAGCAATGACAAAGACGTAACAGGTGATGGTGCATCGAAAGCATGGCAGCCTCTCATCAAGAGAGATTTCCTTTTCAGGTGAATTCCACGAGCGTGGGCGAGCAGGGTACCAGATCCAGGAGAGGGTAGGCTCTGGGCTCTAGGTGTAAGGTCATAGTTCTCGAATGCAAGAAGGAAGGATGTCCATGGTAGGGGTAAGCTTGTACCTGGTAACAGGTAAGCAACAAATGCTAGACGTCACCCGACCTGATGCCAGGTAGAATCTTTTTTCTAGCCTGTAGATTCACATACAGGTGTAGCCTGACCCAGGATCGACTGGCCATTTTCAGGATCTACCAGTTTTTTTTCGACGGAAAACTTAGAGAAAATTGATAAGCCTTGGAAGGAAAATTTTAGTTGGAAGGGTTTGGTTCATAAACCTGAACGTCTAGGGCTGTGCAAGTAGCCACTCTTTGATCACCAGTAGATACAGGATCTACCTTTGGAGACCCCTGATATAGAATGTGGATTGATTTTAAATCAGGAATAAGGCTTCTGTCGAGGAAAAACCGCAGATTTGAGATTTTAGGTAGGGGAGATAAATGGTGGTTATGATAGGTTCAGAAGCGACAGAGCCTTTTTTTAGTGATGAATTCGAGACGATTTCGAGAAAATTCGAGATTTTCTTGAAACATTTTCAGGTGAACTCAACACTTCATGGAGATCGAGAATCTCAAATAAAAAATTTCGAGATCTCGAGTCGAGAATCTCAAAACTTTTTATCTGAGATTATCGATCTTCATGAAGTTTTGAGTTCACCTGAAAATTTTTCAAGAAAATCTAGAATTTTCTCGAAATCGTCTCGAATGCATCACTACCTTTTTTTCTAGGTGGATGGAGGGGCATAGACTTATATAATAATAAATGGAACAATTTTGTACATAGTATAATAATATTATACTATGTAAAAATTGTACATAAATTATAAATAATAAATGAACAATAAATAGTAAATAATGAATAATAATAAATATTGAATACAGGTATAAAATTGAGTTTGCTGAAGATTTCACAAAGATTTGAATGATTTTTCAAAGATTTCACAAATATTACCAATTATTTCGCGAAGATTTCCCAAAGAGTTCAAAAATTTCCTAAAGATTTCTGGTAGATTTCAAAAATTGCACAAAGATTTAAATAATTTCCCAAAGATTTAGCAAAAAAAGATTTCCGATAGATTTACAAGATTTCACAAATATTTCAATGATATCTCAAAGATTTTAATTATTTAGTAAGAATTTTTGATAGATTTTGAAGATTTCACAAAGACTGCTATGATTTCCCAAAGATTTCAATAATATCACAAATATTATCAAATATTTTTTTAATATTTCAAATATTTCGCAAAGATTTTTGAAGATTTCAGAACGATTTAACGAAGGTTTAAACGATTTCGCAAATATTTCAAAAATATCACAAATATTTCGCAAAGATTTCGGAAAGATTTGAAAGA
Source organism: Andricus curvator (assembly GCA_932195095.1). Lineage (NCBI taxonomy): Eukaryota > Metazoa > Arthropoda > Insecta > Hymenoptera > Cynipidae > Andricus > Andricus curvator. Next base: position 615,656 of record CAKNYM010052495.1, on the reverse strand, counting down.
TTTCACAAATACTTTAATTGTTTTACAAAGATTTCCGATATGTTTTAAAGAAAACCCGAAGATTTTAATGATTTCCCAAAGGATTCAAAAAGATTTTCATTATTTTCCAAAGATTTCAATTAATTAGCAAGGATTCGGATAGATTTAAAAGATTTCACAAAGATTTCAATAATTTCCCAAAGAGTTCAAAAATTTCACAAAGATTATCAAATATTTCGCAAAGATTTCCGAACATTTCAGAAAGATTTCACGAAGATTTGAACGATTTCGCAAAGATTTCAAAAATTTCAGAAATATTTCGCAAAGATTTCGGATAGTTTTGAAAGATTTCACAAATACTTAAATTATTTCACAAAGATTTTCGATTTATTTGAAAAAAGCACAAAGATTCTTATGATTTCCCAAAGGATTCAAAAAGATTTTCATTATTTCCCAAAGATTTTAATTATTTAGCAAGAATTTCGGAAAATTTAAAAGATTTCACAAAGAATTAAATAATTTCCCAAAGATTTCAATAATTCCACAAATATTATTGAATATTTCAAATATTTCGCAAAGATTTTTGAAGACTTCAGAACAATTTCACGAAGATTTGAACGATTTTACAAAGATTTCAAAAATTTCACAAATATTTCGCAAAGATTTCGGAAAGATTTAAAAGATTTCACAAATACTTCAATTGTTTTACAATCATTTCCGATATATTTTGAAGAAAACACAAAGATTTTAATGATTTCCCAAAGGATTCAAAAAGATTTTCATTATTTCCCAAAGATTTTAATTATTTAGCAAGGATTTTGGAAAATTAAAAAGATTTAACAAAGACTTGAATGTTTTCCTAAAGATTTTACAAAGATTTCAATAATTTCACAAATATTATCAAATATTTTTAAAATATCTCAAATATTTCGCAAAGATTTTTGAAGATTTCAGAACGATTTCACGAAGATTTGAACGATTCCGCAAAGATTTAAAAAATTTCATAAATATATCACAAAGATTTCGGATAGATTTGAAAGATTTTATTGATTTCCCAAAGTATTCAAAAAGATTCTCATTATTTCCCAAATATTTTAATTATTTAGCAAGGATTTCGGAAAATTTAAAAGATTTCACAAAGACTTTAATAATTTTCCAAAGATTTCACAAAAATGTCAATAATTTCACAAATATTATCAAATATTTTCAAAATACTTCAAATATTTCGCAAAGATTTCAGAAAGATTTCACGAAGAATTCAATGATTTCCTTAAAATTTCACTAAGATTTCAAATATTTTGCAAATATTTCAGATAGATATCCAATAGTGCACAAAGATTTCAATGATTTCCCGAAGATTTCACAAAGATTTCAATAATTTCACAAATATTATCAGATACTTCAAAAATATTTCGCAAAGATTTCCAAAGATTTCCGAAAGATTTTACAGAGATTTTAATTATTTTTCGAAGATTTCAAATATTTTGCAAAGATTTCAGATAAATTTCAAAGATTGCACTAAGATTTCAATGCTTTCCCAAATATTTCACTAAGATTTCAAGATTTCACAAATATTATCAAATATTTTAAAAAGATTTCAAAGATTTCACCAAGATTTTAATAATTTCCCCAAGATTTCACAAAGATTTCAAATATTTCGCAAATATTTCAGATAGATTACCAAGAGTGCAAAATTTTTTTAATAATTTCACTATTTATAATATTCACTATTATAATATTATAATTTAAATGATTTTCTAAGGATTTCAAAGATTTCGGATAGATTCAAAAGATTTCACAAAGATTACAATTATTCCACAAAAACTTCAGATAGATTTCGAAGATTCAAACATTTTCAAAAGATTTTCAAAGATACCAGAAAGATTTCACACGGATTCAAATGATTTCAAAGATTTCGGATAGATTTTAAAAGATTTCACAGAGATTTCAATTATTTCACAAAAATTTCAGATAGATTTCAAAGATTGTATAAAGATTTCAATATTTTCTCAAAGATTCCATTAGGATTTTGAAGATTTCACCAAGATTTAAAAGATTTCACAAAAATTTCAATTATTTCACAAAAATTTCAGATAGATTTCAAAGATTTCATCAAGATTTTAAAGATTTCGGATAGATTTAGAAGATTTCACAATGATTTTAATGATTTTCCAAAGATTTCACAAATATTACCAAATATTTCAAATATTTCGCAAACATTTCCATAGATTTTCCAAAGATTTAGCAAAAATTTGAAATGTGTCGCAAAGATTTCGGATAGATTTGAAAGAATTTTTAACTAAAGCGCTTAAAACCATAAAGATGAATCTTAAATAAAAAGAATAAACTTGTAATGAAAAAGATTAATTTGCTACTAAAAAGGACAAATTTGTAATGAAATATATTAATTTTTCACTAAACAGGGATAATTTTCTACCGGATAATTGTATTTTCAACTAAAAATGAGAAATTTTTATCTAAAAATGGAACAGTCATACTTATATTTAATATAATTAATTTCCAGTTATAAAAAAACAAATTTTCAACAAAATAGTTTAGTTTTCAACGAAAACAAAAAAAATTTTGAACAAATAAATGTGCCACCAAGTAGTAGAATTTTCAAATAAAAAAATAATTTTTTTACCAACAACAACAAAATTTCAACAACAAACACGAATAAAAAAAAAATTAGTTTTGAACAAACCAGATCAGCTTACAGAATTTTTAACTGAAAAGTTCAACTTTGAACCAAAGAAATGAATCTTCGACCAAAAATACAAACTTTTAACGAATAAGAAGAATAACCTATCAAAAAAGACAAATTTTCAATAAAATATATGAATTTGCACTGAAAAAAATAATAATTTCCAACCAAATAATTGAATTTCCAGCAGAGAAAGATAAATTTTTCATCCAAAAATAGAATAGTTAAGTTTTTATTTGAAAAAATTAATTTTTTTGCAGAAAGGAACGATTTTTCAACAAAATATTAAAATTTGTAACAAAATAGTTAAATTTTTATTAGTAAAACATACATTTTCACCAAACGAGATAAATATTCAACCAAGTTGTAAAATTTTCAACAACAAAAATCATTTATCTACAAAAAAAAAACGAATTTTCAAGAAATCTCATTTATGAACCTTGAAAGCTATGCAGCGCCTGAGTTTCCTCCACCTGCATTTTACCCTGATACTCATGGCACATAAGTTCAGTCCTCGCGTGCCTTGGATAACGAATATATTACCAACTGCAGCAGTATTGGATACCAAAAATTTAATTTTCACCCAAATAGTTGAATTTTCAACTCAAAAAGATAAATGGCCGCAAAAAAGTTGAATTTTTAACCCCAAAAAATGACTTTCTAAACAAATTGTCAATTTTTCAATAAAATAAATAAATATGCAACCAAAAAATACAACTTTTAACAAACGAAAAAAAAGTTGGATTTTCCAGTAAGAAGGTGACTTTTCTACCACAAAGAAAGATTTCTGAAGAAGATTGATTTTCTTGAAAAAAAAACAATTTTCATCAAATACATGAATTTCCAACTGAAAAAGATGAATTTTCAAACAAATAGTTGAATTTTCGACAAAAAATGGAAGAGGTTAATTTTCAGATAAAAAAATTAATTTTCAAACGAAAAAAAAAAAAAAAAAAAATTTTCAACAAAAAACATGGATTTTTAACAAGAGATCAACTTTCATTAAAGTACTAGAATTTTCAAAAAAAAGATCAACACTCAACCATAGAGATGAATCTTCAACCAAAAAGATAAACTTTCAACAAAGAAGATAATTTTCTTCCCAAAGAGACGAATTAATAATAAAATGCATGTGGTTTAACTAAACAAGGTTAATTTTACAACAAATAGTTAAATTGTCTACTCAAAAATATAAATTTTATCAAAAAAAAATAACTTTTCAACAAAGAGAATAACAATTCAATCAAGTAACAACATTTTAAACAAAAAAATTCAACGAAGTACTCAAATTTTAAGCTACATGCATTTTCATATGAAAAAAATCAATTTTTAACCAAACAATTTCAGTAAAAAAAAATTTTAAACAAAAGAAAACGAGTTTTCAATTAAAAAAAACATTTTTAATAAAGGAGATCGACGTTCAAACAAAAAGTAGAATATTCAACGAGCAAAATTAATTTTTTACCAAAGAAGACGAATTTTCAACTAAAAGGTGAATCTTTCATTGGAATAGGCTAACTTTGGGTTTGAAAAATTAATTTACACAAAAAGGAACGTTTTTTCAAGAAAAAGTTCAACTTTCAACCAAAGAGATGGATCTTCAACGAAAAAGATGAATTTTCAAACAAGAAGATTAATTTTCTACGAAAAAATACGAATTTTCAACTAAAAGGTGAATCTTCAACTGGAATAGGCTAATTTTTTGTTTGAAAAATTAATTTCAACGAAAAAAAACGATTTTTCAAGAAAAAGTTCAACTTTCAACCAAAGAGATGAAACTTCAGTCAAAAAGATGAATTTTCGTACAAGAAAATTAATTTTCTACCAAAAAGACAAATTTTTAGCTAAAAAAATATGAATCTTCAAATGAAATAGGTTAAATTTGGGTTTAAGAAATTAATTTCAACCAAAAACAGCGATTTTTTAAGAAAAGAGTTCATCTCTCAACCAAAGAGTTGAATCTTCAACGAAAAAGATTCATTTTTAAAGAAGAGGATTAATTTTCTACCAAAAATACGAATTTGTAACTAAAAGGTGAATCTTTAACTGGAATAGGTTAACTTTGGGTTAAAAAAATAATTTTTGGACCGGAAAAAGCGATTTTTCAAAAAAAAAGTTCAACTTTCAACCAAAGAGATGAATCTTCAACGAAAAATATGAATTTGCAAACAAAAAAATTATTTTTCTAACAAAAAAACGAATTTTCAACAACAACAGCAAAAACGAATTTTCAACCACAAAAATAAGTTTTTAACAAAGGAGATAAGCTTGCAAAATTTTTAACAAAAGGATTCAAATCTGAATCAAAGAGATGAATTTTCGAGCAAAGAAGTTCATTCAAAACTTATAAGTTATTATTTAAAAAAGGCGATTATTATTAAATTTAAATTTTAAAAAGAATAAATTTAACAATTTAATTATTTATAGTTTATTTTAAATAAATTATATATATATATATATTAATTTATTATAATAATTTCAATTCAAATAAAGAAAGTTGAACTTTTTCTTGAAGAATCGTTTCTTCAACATTGTTTATTATTTAAACCTTTTATTTAATATTTTGTTGATTATATATAACAATATTAATTTTTAATAACTATATATATATATATAATATTATATATATATTACATATATTAGTATTATATTTTTATTATTTTTTTTTACCTTTTTTTTAATTTTCAACTAAAAATTTGAATTTTCATCCAAAAAAACTCCATTTTTGTCCAAAAATCAAGTAGTTAATTTTCAAACAAAAAATTAATATTTTACACAGAAAATAAACTTTTAACCAAGTGTAGTAGATTTTTTGAATGAAAGGATTATTTTGCTACGAAAAATGGCGAATTTTCAATAAAAAACGTGAATTTTCAACCAAATAGTTGAATTTTAAACTAAAGAGATAAATGTTCAACCAAAGATTTGAAATTCCAACTGAAAAAATAAATTTTCAACAAAAAATGGAATTGGGATCGAAAATCTGGGCGGCGATGCAATGACCAGGTGTTCTGTAACTTATACGAACTCAAATGCATTTTTCGTAAAAACTAGATCCTGAGCCTTATATATCTCGACCTTGAAAGCTATGCAGCGCCTCAGTTTCCTCCACCTGCATTTTACCCTGATACCCATGTCACATAAGTTCAGTCCTCGCGTGCCTCAGATAACGAATATATTACCAACTGCATCAATATTTAGTATCAAAGAGTTAATTTTCATCCAAATATTCGAATTTCCAACCCAAAAATATAAATTTGCTACAAAAAGTTTGAATTTCCAACCGAAAAGAATGAGTTTCTAACAAAATGATTGATTTTCAATTAAATCATTAAATTTCCAATCAAATAATACAATTTTTAGCAGAAAAAATGAATTCTCAACTACAAATATAATAGTAGACATTTCAACTTTTAACAAAGAAGACTTAACTTTCAATGAAAAATATTTGGATGTTCCATCAAGAAGATGAATTTTTTACCAAGAGGATACATTCTGAAAAAATAATAATAATTTTCTTCCCGAAAAGACGAATTTTTAGTAAAAAAAAAATTTTCAACCAAACAAAAAAAAAATTTGTAGATAAAAAAAAATTTTTAACAAAGGAAATTACAATTAATAAAGTGGTAGAATTTTGAACTAAAAAATGCATCTTCAACCAAAGAGTGAATTTTTAATAAAGTAGTTCGACTTTAACCAAGTAGTTGAATGAAAAAAAAATTTTCAAGTAAAAAGAATTAGTTTTCACCAGAAGAGACGAATTTCTAACTGAAATATGAATCTTCAGCTGGAATATAGGCTAAAACTTTTAGAAAATTAATTTTCAACAAGAAAAGGGAATTTTCAAGAGAAGAGTTTAACTATCATCCAGAGAGATAAATCTTCAACAAAAAAATGAACTTTCAATAAAGAAGATTAATTTCGTACACAAAAAAGGACTTTTTATAAAATACATGAATATTTTATTGAAAAAGTAAAAATTTTCAACCAAATAGTTGAATCTTTAATTAAAAAACATTTTTGAAGCAAAAATGAAACAGTTGATTTTTCAGTTATGAAAATTAATTTTTATTTAAAAACAAGACATTTTCAACATAACAGTTAAGAATTTAACCAAAATAATGAATTTCAACCAAAAAAAGCGATTTTTCAAGGAAAGAGTTTATCTTTCAACCAAAGAGATGAATCTTCAACAAAAAGATGAATTTGCAACCGAAGATTTCAATTTTCAAACAAAAAAAATAAATAAATTTTAACCAAAAATAGAATAGTTAAATTATAACTAAAAAAATTATTTTCACACAAATAGAAAAAAACAACAAATTATTAACCAAAAAAACAAATGTTTATCAAAAGAGATCAAATTTCGACAAAGTAGTTGAATTTTCAACTGAAAGTTCTACACTCAACTACATTGATGAATCTTCAACCAAAAACATGAATTTTCAACACAGAAGATTATTTTTGTACAAAAAAAAGTTTTTTTATAAAATACATAAATATTTTACTGAAAAAGTAAATATTTTCAACCAAATAGTTGAATCTTCAATTAAAAAAGATTTTTGAAGCAAAAACGAAGTAGTTAATTTTTCAGTTATAAAAATTAATTTTCATTTAAAAACAAGACATTTTCAACATTACAGTTGAAAATGTAACCAAAATAATGAATTTCAACCAAAAAAAGCGATTTTTCAAGGAAAGAGTTTATCTTTGAACCAAAGAGATGAATCTTCAACAAAAGGATAAATTTGCAACCTAAGATTTGAATTTCCAACAAAAAAAGATAAATTTTATCCAAAAATAGAACAGTTAAATTATCACTAAAAAAAAA
>CAKNYM010052495.1:537348-583043 GCA_932195095.1 Andricus curvator | reverse complement strand
TAAGCGATTCAAAATACAGGGAAAAATCTCAAAAAGGAATTCTAAATTTTGAAAAGTCCTAAAAAATTTTATTTAAACATTTTTTGATAGGACTTGTTATTTTAGTTTTATTTATCGAAAATACTGTGGGAAAATAGAAAAGCCAAATTTCGAGCGCGAAGCGCGCGACTTGACTGACGTGCACTAAATAGCTAGTGAACCGAGGTATGCTTTCAGTCCAACGAGAAGTGCTCACGCAGGGAGCCGATTTTTTGAAACGCTGAGTTCAATTGTTAATTTTTTAAATTATAATATTTAGTTAATATGAATAATTCTAAAATGATTTACTGTGAAAAAATTCAATTTTTAAGCGTACGTCTTGAATGTAAAGAATTTGAAATTGCTGTTTTCAAGAATGAAAAATTGTAATTTTTAGATAAAAAACTTTTGATTTGATCAACTTATTAATTTATTGGCAAAAGTTTAAATTGAAATATACTTTGAGTGTTAAAGAGAGGACAAAAATTGATTTTACAAGACAAATTTTTACGTGTCAAATTTAACTGTTCGAAATCCTTAGTATGTATGTATACCATTAAGCCATTTCCCTTTCAGGGTAGGCGTGACACTACCCGATTTGGGTAGTGTTTCTAGGTGGATAGTTTCTTGTAGTAAATAACTACAAGTGTGGGCTCACCACACCCATAATATGCCAACAGCACGCAGTATCCTCGAATGGTCACCCATCCAAGTACTAACCGCGCCCAACGCTGCTTAACTTCAGTGATCTGACGAGAACTGGGTTTTTCAGCGTGGTGTAGCCGTTGGCTATAAATCCTTAGTAGTTGAAGAAATATAAACTCCCGAGTTATTTGATGGAATATTCTAAATTTTGAAATAACTTCAAAATAATTGATCCAAAATGAAGAGCTTTTATTCAATTTCAAATTGTAATCGAATATTGTTTCACTCTAAAACATTCAGTTTTTAACCCATGCAATTTCAAATTTTTTGGAAAAACCCCATTATTTAATTAGTAGCAATATTTACTATTCATTTCAAAGGAGGAATTATAGAAGGCCTTAAATTCTTAAAATTTGAAAGGGTTAACTTTGAACTTTATAATTTAAATCGTTTTATTTTAGACATTTTTAAATTGTGTGTGAAATTGAAGAAATTTGATATATACTTAACATTGTAATTTTTTTAAATCGAATAACTTGGATAGATATTTAGAAGTTTTGAAGAGATTCGATTTTTATTTTAAAAGATATGTAGAAGTTTTGACCAAATTTTGAAAATGACTTAAAATTTGGAACGATTTCAAAAATTAAAAAAAAAAGTAGATTTTTATATTTCTTGCTTGAAAATGATTAAAATTATATAATTTTGAAAAATACAAATCTGATTCATTCTTCAATTTAGACTATTGAGAGCATTGAAAATTATAACGTGGATTTATCCTTTATTTACAATTAAAAATTCTGTAATTTATATACTTTATTTTTGAAATTTCTTTAATTTGGAAAATTTATAATGGGAAGCTTTACTTTTGATTTTCTAAATAATCAAAATTGAAGAATTTTCAATTGCAAATCTACAAAATTGAACTATTCAGAAAAAATGTTCCAAATTATAAACTATTAAAATAGAAATCTTAAAACTTGAATAATGTGCAATTCTATATTTTTAAAATTCAAGAATTTTCAATTCTAACTCTAATATTGTAGAACTTTGAATTGTAAATCTTTGACATTGAAGAGTTTTTAATTTTTTAAATTTAGAATAAAGAAAAATGTAAAATATAAATTTTGAAAATTGAATAGTTTGCAATTCTATATATTCAAAACACGAGCATTTTACATTGTAACTGTCGAACTGAATATATTTCAAATTGCAATCGTTGAAATTAAAGAATTTTTCATTGTAAATCTTCAAAACTGAACTATTCTATTGAACAGTTTTTAATTTTAAGAATTTACCATTGAAAGTTATACAAGTTTCAAGTTTTAAAATTAACAATTCTGTAATTTTGTTGATTTAAATTTGAAATTTCATCAATTTGGAAGATTTTAAATTGAAAAACCTCTTGACTTTTGAGCTTCAAAATCATCACAATCTAAGCATTTTTATTTATACATTTTTAAAACTGAACAATTTCAAACTACAAATAATTAACATCAGAGAATTTTCAATTGTAAATGTTTCTAAGATGTTCAACTTTAGGCATCTTAAAAATGGAACAGTTCTTAATTGTAACTTTCCAAAAGAATTATTATAATAATTATAATAATTCTTTTGGATATAACAATTATTGTTATACCTTAAAATTGGTTCGATTAAATTAATTACAATTTGTCTAGATTTAAACTATATTCTGAAATTATGGTAACAATTTCAAGTTTCAGGGCCTAAAATGTTTGAAATTTCGGACTAAATACCTTTTGTATGATTCAATTTGAAACGCTTTAAATTCCTAACACTTCAATCAAAAATATTGCATTTTCAATCAAATAGATGACTTTTTAACAAACTAGTTGAATTTTCAACCAAAAAGATGAATTTTCAACAGAAGAGTTGAATTTCCAAACAAGAAATATTTTTCAGTCACTTTTTTCAACCAAACAGTTGTATTTTTTACCAAAAAATAGGATTTTTTTTAGCAGAAGCAATGATAAATTTTCAAACCAAAAAGAACAATTTTGAACAAGAGAGTTAAATTTTCAAGTCAAAAGGATGATTTTTTAACGAAAAAGTTACTTTTCAACAAACTAGTTGAAGTTTCCACCAAAATAGTTTAATTTATAACAAAGTAAATGAATTTTCAACCAAAAAGATTTTAATTTGAAATCAAACACAGTTGAATTCAACCAAATCATATTAATTTTCTATGAAAATAGTTGAATTTTCAACAACAACAAGATGAGATTTTGTTATTAAAAGATATGAATTTTGAAACAATAAAGCCGAATTTTGAACGAAGAGAGAACAAAAAATATCCAATAAATTGTTGAATTTTGAAGTCAAAAGGATGAATTTTCAACAAAAAAGTTACCTTTTCAACCAAATAGTTGGACCTTCTACCAAAATAGTTAAATTTTTAACAAAATACATGAATTTTCAACCAAATGGTTGAATTTTCATACCGAAAATATTAATTTTCAACGAAAAAATTAATTTTCAACTAAATTGTTCAATTTTCTACGATTTTTAAACCAAAAAAACGAACTTTCAAAACAAGAGTTAAATTCCCAACAAAAAAGTTAATTTTCACCCCAATAGTTGAATTTTCTACAAAAAAAAAAAAACGAATTTGAAACAAAATGGTCAAATTTTCAACAAAATAGCTGAACCCTCTATAGAAATTTTTTTACCAAAAAACATGAAATTTCAAACAAAAATAATACTTTTCAACAAAAGAGTTGAATTTTCAACGAAAAAGGTTTTTAATTTTTCAACAAAAAAGGTTTGCTATTTTTCAACAAACTAGTTAAACTTTCTACCAAAATAGTTTAATTTTTAACAAAATACATGAATCTTCAACCAAAAAAAGATTTTAATTTGAAGTCAAACACAGTTGAATTCAACCAAAAAATCCTCAACCAAATCAGATTAATTTTCTACTAAAAAAGCTCAATTTTCAACAACAAAAATGAGGTTTTTGTATCAAAAGATATACAGTTTGAAAAGAAAAAGCCGAATTTTGAACGAAGAACAAAAAATTCCACTAAATTGTTGAATTTTCAAGCCAAAAAGACGAATCCTTTACAAAAACACTTGCATTTTCGAACCGAAAATATGAATTTTAAACAAAAAAGTTACATTTCAACCAAACAGTTGGCCTTTCTACCAATATAGTTAAATTTCTAACAAAATACATAGATTTTCAACCAAATGGTTGAATTTTTTACCATTTTCAAACCAAAAGGACGAACTTTCAACAATAGAGTTCAATTGACAACAAAAAGCTCATTTTCAAATTGATAATTGAATTTTCTACCAAAATATTTGAATTTTCTAAAAAAAAAACGAATATGAAAGAAAATGGTTAAATTATCAACCAAAAAACTTGTTGGTTTTTTTTGACCAAAAAAGATTGTAATTTGAAATCATAGTTGAATTAAAAAAAAATCCTCAGCCAAATCGGATTAATTTTCTATTAAAGGACTTTTGTATCAAAAGATATATATTTTGAAGAGAAAAAGCAGAATTTTGAATGAAAAAAGACAAACAAATTACACTAAATTGCTTAATTTTCAAGCCAAAAAGACTAACCAAAAATATGAATTTAAAAAAAAACAAAGTTACTTTTCAACCAAATAGTAGACCTTTCTGCCAAAATAGTTAAATTTTTCACTAAAATACACAAAGTAACGAAAATTAAAATTCCAACTTACTGCAAAAATCGTAACTAAGTAAAAAGTTACTTTTTAAAATAGTAACGAAGTTACTCCAAAAGTTACAAATAACGTGAAACATAACATATTAAGATATTTTTGCATACCTACTGGAGGATCGCTCGTTTTGGCAATAAGTTTCAGAGACATTTTTCCGAACTGTCTCTTCCTTCTAGTCAAAATATAATATATTTTCAAAATAGGCCCGATTTGATTAAATGTCTTCGGCTTTTCTAAATAAGGTTATGATCATGGGTTATGAATAACTTATGATGAAAATTCCACATGAAATGCGGCATGTGTAGCGATGTGGCGGGGATTCTCCGCAATGATTGGTTCGTTTTCTCCGTTTGGTAGCGCTGGTAGTTTCACCCGCGAAAATTCAAATTGCATAGGGAACTTTCATTAAGGGCGTTGGAACCGAGACCTATTTCTGTTTTGAATCGTATTCGGAGTGGAAAATTTTCTGATTTCAATAGTTTTTGTTTAAAACGTTTTTTGATTGATGTGTAAACATCTTAGACCTCGATATGGGGAGTAAACCACGACTCGAAAGTGTAACGCAGGCCTCCGACACAAGTGTTGTGTCGCGTGTCAGAGACACTGAAGGATCTCTCTCTCTCTCTCTCCCCTCTCAGGTTTTAATTTTTATCACCCACCCCCTTTCAAACCATTGTTATTGTGCTTGGAAAGTGACCCAAAAACTACAAAATAGCATTTTTCTATTAAATTCATACTAAAAACGGTATTCTTTGGATTTTTTTGACAAGAATTATTTTTAATTGATAAGGGACAAGTTTCCAAGTAGTATTTTGTCAGTACTTAAACAATTCCCATTTGTTTAAACAATCTTTCTCCCTCAAATTGTGACAAGTTATTATTCTCTGGAATTTATATCTCGAAAATGATAATTTTCCACGACTTACAGAGAAAAATATATTTTTTAAACGAATAATAATTGTTTAAAAAATTGTAAATCATTTACAAACAGGAGGAAAATATGCTGTGTCTAATTTGCAAAAAAGAAACAATTTTCAATATTTTTCTTATAATTTTTTAGTACTTACATGTGTAATAATAATGATAAGTGTCATAATAATGAATTTTTCATAATGAAATTTCAATTTTTATTATTATCATTTTTTGATGGGACGCATAGTTTTTGTTTCATTTGTAAAAAACTGATTTAAGAATAAAATAAATTAAATTTTTGGACAAACGACACAAACCACGGAAAAAATTAATAGGCAAAATTTTTTCACTCAGAAAAGAGCTACACCTTTTTTATCAATCATTTTTTGATGGGACGGGTAGTTTTTGTTTCATTTTTAAATAACTGATTTCAGAATAAAATAAATTACATTTTTGGACAAACGATACAAACCACGAAAAAAATTGATAGACAAAAGTTGCTCACTCAGAAAAGAGCTACAAATTTTTTGATGAAAGTTTGAATTGAAATACACGTTGAGCATTGAAGATGGGACAACAATTGATTTTACAAGACAAATTTTTACGTGACAAATTGAACTGTTCGAAAGCCTTAGTAGTTGAAGAAATATGAACTCCCGATTGTGATTTTATAGAATATTCCCCATTTTGAAATAACTTCAAAATACTTGATTCAAAATTAAGCGCTTTTATTCCATTTTAAATTGTAATTTGATATATACTTAACATTATTTTTTAAAAATTCGATTACGTTGAATAGATATGTTGAAGTTTTGTAAAGATTTAAAATTAATGTAAAACTTGAAATGATCTTAAATAATTTAAAAGAAAGTAAAGATTTCGAAAAAACTTTAGAATCTTTCTACCCATTTTTAAAGATTCAATGAGAATAAGAATAATTTGTATGATTCCTAGGAAAATTGAAAATGAGTTTTTAGTTTAAAAAAATAATTTTAGGAGGATATTTACAGAGATGAAATTGTTAATAAAGAATGCGGAAGATTTGAAGACAATTTTCGTAATTTTACAGGATTCTAGATAAATTTTTAGGAAAAATTCGATCCGTTCTGACAGATATGTAGAAGTTTCGACAAAATTTTTAAAATAATTTAAAACTTAGAAAGAATTCAAAAATTTTTCTAAAAATTATATAATTTTGAAAACTACAAATTCATTAATTCATTCTTCTATCTAGACTATTTAGAGCATTGAAAATGATAACGTTGATTTATGTTTTTTTTACAATGAAAAATTCTGTAATTTTAATACTTTACATTTGAAATTTCTTTAATTGTCAAAAAAGGATTTCTCTTATCTGTCTGATTGAAAAAAAAATTAATAAAAAAGTACATGAATTTGAGAAACCAAAGTTTTAGACATTATATACAGCTTGATCTTATTATGTCTCATGCCCATACCGAGCAATTTTTTATTTAAATCGATTTCCTTATAACATTAAATCCCACCAAGTTTTATAATGTCTGAAATGCCTTTTAAAAATTTATTTTTAACATTTCAATATGATCATGTGTAAAAAATAGTTTCAATAATTTTTATTACAAATATTTCTTTTTAAACCAGCCTGGCCAACAACTTCATAATGAATTGATCTACTTCAATTTTTAAATGTCATGCAATTCTACTATATAAATTTAACAACTACGAACAATTTAATATTTATCAACACAAATAATTTCATTATTTTTCAATAGTCATGTCAGAAATTACTGAGATCTTTGAACGATTTCGCCGTTACCGACGCTGTCTCTAGAGACTCGTCACTAAGCTTCTGCCAACAACCGCAAGTGCAGGGTGGCGCTGTCAGCATTTTCCAAATACAGAGCCCTCTATATTTTGAAATGCTTTCGCGCTAAGAGACAAACACTTCTGCTATCCATCACCTCGCTCCTGCACTACGTATTAATGATTGCATTTCAATCAGAAATAATATTTTGCCAATTTTTATATAATCTATACATACTGCATTGCTAATTTCTTCTTTTTCGGTGAAGTGAAAATGCACCAGACACTTGTAATTGGCAAAAGAAAATACGATGTGATCAGCCGCCATATTTAAATAATTTGAAATACAAGAGCTTCTAGGTGAACATTACAAATATTAAAAAAATATATTTAGCAACAATATAGCAACTTTAATTGACCAGACAGACCTGCCCCATAATATTACCTATCATTTAAAAAAAAAAGTAGCACGATATTTCAATTTCCCTCTTTTTAAAGTGGCGGAAAAAATAACATGGGAAGGTCGGTAATTCGTATTTTAAAATGTCTCACATGCCCTTAACTAAAAAGATCAATTTAAAAAAAAAAAAAATAATTTTTTGTAATATACATGAATTTTCAACTAAAAAAAAATCAATTATTGACAAAAAATGAAACATATAAAATTTATGTATTCTGTTTTTGGTTGACTGAAAATTGATATTATAAAGTTCCAGTTAACAAAATTAAGACAAATTTTCAACAGAAAAAAAAAAGAAATAGAATATTGGACTAAAAGGATTAATTTTCTACCAAAAGAATTAAATTAGACTAGAACAGGTTAATTTCCTGTTAAAAAAAAGATAAATTTTTAATGAGCTACATCAATTTTAATGAAAAAGACTCATTTTTTACCAAACAGTTGAATTTTAACTGCAAAATATGAATTATTATCTAAAAAAAGAATAGTTAACTTTTCATACAAAAAAATTCATTTATAATCATGAAAGAACGAATTTTTACCAGAATAATTCAATTTTCAACAACAAAAAATAAAATTTTGACATAGAAGATAAATATTTAACCAAGTAGTAGAATTATCAACTAATGAAATTATATTTCTACAAAAAAAAAATTTCAACAAAAAAAGACGAATTTTCAACAAAAAAAAACAACAACGAATTTTCGACAAAAAAAAGAGTTTTTGAAAAAATGAGATTAACTTTCAGAATTTTTAACTAAATCGTCCTACTTTTAACCAAAGAGATAAACCTCCGACCATAAAGATAATATTTGAACGAAGAAGATTAATATGCTAAAAAAAATGTTAATAAAATACATGACTTTTTAAATTGAAAATCTTGATTTCGCATTTAATAAATAAATTTTAAACTAAAAGCGATACACGTTTAATCAAAAATAGAATAATTGCATTTCAGTTTTGTAAAATTAATTTTCACCCATGAAGGAGCAAATTTTCAAGTGAATATTAAAATTTTTAACAACAAAAAATAAATTTTCAACAGAGGATATAAATAATTATCTAAGTATTAGGATTTTCGGTGAAAAAAAAAATTTCTGTACCAAAAAAACGAATTTTCGAACAACAAAAAAACGATATTTCAACAACAACAAAAAGATTGTTTAATGAACGAGGTCGGCCTTTAGAATTGTCAACTGAGAAGATCAATTTTCTAACAAAAAAAAAGAATTTTTCATAAAAGACATGAACTGTGAGCGGAAAAAGATCAATTTTCAACCAAGTAATTGAAATTTCAACTAAAAAGAATGAATTATTGGCAAAAAATGAAATATATATAAAATTTATATATTTCATTTTTGGTTAATTGAAAATTTATATTATAAATTTTCAGTTAACAAAATTATTTTCAACAAAATAAAAACCAATTTTCAAACAAAAAAATTAGAATATTCGACTAAAAGGACTAATTTTTTACCAAAAAAGGTAAACTTTTCACTGAAAATATGAATTTTTCACTAGAATAGGTTAATTTTCTGTGAAAAAAAGACGAATTTTTGATGATCTACATAAATTTTTCACCGAAAAAGACTAATTTTTTTAACAAATAGTTAAATTTTAAAAAGCAAAACATAAATTTGCATCCATAAATTCAATACTTAAATTTTCATTAAAAAAAATAATTTTTAATCATGAAAGAACAAATTTTCAACAAAATAGTTACATTTTTTACAGCAAGAAATAATTTTTTAACATAGGAGATGCATATTTAAACAAGTAGTAGAATTATCAAGTAATAAAATTATTATTTTTCTACCAAAGAAATGATTTTTCAACAAACAAAAAACAAATTTTAAACAAAAAAAAAACGAGTTGTTGACAACAACAAAATAAGTTAAAAGAAAGAAACGAGATTAGCTTTAGAATTTTTAGCGAAAGCGTTAAACTTTTAACCAAAGAGATGAATCATCGACCAAAAAAATAAAATTGAACGAAGAAGATTAATATGCTACCAAAAAAGACAAATTTTTAATCAAATAAATTAATCCTAACGAAAACGACTTATTGTCCACCAAATAGTTGCATTTTCAGCACAAAAAAAAGACAAATTTTCAACCAAAAATAGAACAGTTGAATTTCCATTTAAAAAATTTAATTTTAAATCATGAAAGAACAAATTTTCAACAAAATAGATAAATATTTGACCAAGTAGTGGAATTTTCAACTAAAAAAAAATTTTTCTACCAAAAAAACGAATTTTCAAACAAAAAAAAAATAATTTTCAGGAAAAAAAATATTGTTAATAAACGAGGTTGGCTTTCAGAATTTTCAACTAAAAAGATCAATTTTGTAGTAAAAAAAAAAATTTGTATAAAATACATGAATTTCTAACAGGAAAGGGTTCATTTTCAACCAAGTAGTTGATGTTTCAACTAAAAAAGATCAATTATTGAGAAGCAATAAAATATATCAAAGTTGTATATTCCATTTTTTGCGATTAAAAATTTATATTATAAATTGTCAGTTGACAAAATTAATTTTTTCCTGAAAAAGACTAGATTTTACCAAATGGTTGTATTTTAAACTGAGAAGCATACATTTTCATCCAAAAATAGCATATAGTTAAATTTTTATTTAAAAAAATTGATTTTTCATCATAAAATAACGAATTTTCAAAAAAATAGCAAAATTTTTAACAACAAAAAATAAATTTTTAACATAGAACTTAAATATTCAACCAACTTGTAGAATTATCAACTAATACAATTATTTTGCTTAAAAATAAATGAGTTTTCAAAAAAAAGGTATTTTCAACAAAAAATAAAAACGAATTTTCGACAAAAAAAAGGTTATTTTTTGTTTTGTTTGAAATGTCACCCATTATATATATTTTTTTCATAATCAATTTCTGTGGTTTTAAAATTTAACTATTTAGTATAAAGTTCAACTATTTTCTTGGAAATTTTATTATTTTGTTGAGAATTCAATTCTTTGTATGAAAATTGAACTATTTTGGTTGAAATTTAATTTATTTATTAAAAATTCGACTATTTGGTTATAAATTCATCTTTGCAGGTTGAGAATATAATAATTTGGTTAAGAATTCAACTAATTTGTTAGAAGTTAACTTGTATTTTTGAACATTGAACTATTTTCTTGAAAAGTCATCTTTTGTTGTCAAAATTGAACTGTTTTCTTAAAAATTCGTACTTTCAGATTGAAAATTCATTTTTCATGCAAGAAAAGTCATCGTTTTTGGTGGAAATAAATGTTTAATTCCCTATTTTACAATGTCCAAAAAGATAATTGTTGAATTTAATGAAAAAATACGAATTTTTAAAGAATTAGTTGAATCGACAAACAAAAGCAGACTAATTTTCAAACCAAAAAGAGGAAATTTCAACAAAAGAGTTAAATTTCATATCAATCCCAAAGTCATCCCAAAAGATGATTTTTAACCCAGAAGATTAATTTTCTAGAAATAAAATAGTTTAAATTTCAACCAAGAAAATTAATCTACAGCCACAAAATTAATTTCTAACAAAGTAGTTCAACTTTCAATAAAGTAGCTGAATCTCTACCCAAAAAAAGATGACTTTCTAACAAAATCGTTGCATTTTCAACAAGATATTAACATTTTCATCCAAATACTAGAATTTATAAATAAGCGAGATGAATTTCGAAACAAAAATATAATAGTCGACTTGTCAACCAAAAGTGGTTGATTTTTCTGGCTGGGTTCTATTAATTTAGTTCCCATTGTATCGAAAAAACAAGCAAAAGGGTTAAAAAGACGAATTTTTAACTAAACTAGCTGTGAATTTAATTTTGAGTGTTTCCACTTTGTTTGTATTTGGTGCTCATTTCATGAGCACTTTGCTTCCCGTTAGCAAATGTAGTTATTTTTTTCAATAATAGACAAACCAAAGTCTTCATTTTCATCAATTTGAAAATAGAAATTTACAAAAAATACAAAATTGCAAAATAATACAAACCAAAATCATACAAGTCAAATTTTGTATTAGAAATGTTAATTTTTCGAGCTGGAAAGGGGAAGGGAAAATTTCTGTCGCACCCTATCCCTTTCCCAGCTTTATGAGTTCTTTACAAAAAATGTCAGAATTATTCTATTTGAAAATCTATGATTTCTATTCATGCGTCAACTTTGAATTATGTCGATGAAAAAAGTTTTTCTGTTTGAAACAGATGATTCGACTATTATAAATGAGCATAACTTCCTTAATCTTCAATAAAGTGTATTAATAGTATAGATCAATCGATTTGCCTCGAATCAAGGAATCTTTTCTGTTCTTGCATCAATTTGGAATTATGTTAGTGAAAAAAGTTTTACTCTAAATAACCGCGTTTCCAAATATTATGCATTACCATTGCTTCCTTACTCTTCAATAAAATGTATCAATGTTATGGGTCAATCGATTCGTCTTGAATCAACACAACTTTTTTATTCTTGCATCAACTTTAAATTATGAGAATGAAAAAATGTTGACTATAAAAATCGATTTTAAAAATATATATATTACCATAACTTCTCTACTCATTAGTAAAATGTATTAATGTGTCAGGTTAATCGATTCGTCTCGAACCAAGGAATCTTTTATATTCTTGCATAAACTTTGAATTATGTTGAAGAAAAAATTTTACTGTAAAAAACCTTATTTTTAAATATTATGCATTACGATAGCTTCCTTGCTCTTCAATAAAATGAATCAATGTTATAGATCTATCGATTCGTCTAGAATTAACACATCTTTTCTGTTCTTGCATCAACTTTGAATTATGAGAATGAGAAAATTTTTACTATAAAAATCGATTTTAAAGATATATAAATAACCATAACTTCTCTACTCTTTGGTGAAATGTATGAATATTGGAGGTCAATTGATTTGTCTCGAACCAAGGAATCTTTTATATTCTTGCATCAACTTTGAATTATGTTGAAGGAAAAAGTTTTACTGTAAAAAACCGTATTTTTAAATATTATGCATTAACATAGCTTCCTTGCTCTTAAATAAAATGTATCAATATTATAGATCAATCGATTTGTCTGGAATCAACATATCTTTTCTGTTCTTGCATCAACTTTGAATTATGTTAATTAAAAAAAAATTTCTATAAAAAACCGATTCTCAAAATATATAAATTACCATAACTTCCCTATTCTTTAATAAAATATATTAATATTATAGGTGAATCGATTCGTCTCGAACCAAGGAATCTCTTGTATTCATGCACCAACTTTGAATTATGCAAATGAAAAAAGTTTTACTATAAAAAACCGATTTTTTAAATATTATTGAGTGCTAAAAAAAATTAAAATATATATTTTTAGTAATCCTACCACAGAACCCCTCTAATTGGTGACGTAGTTTATAGACGACACCTTACCTTGTAAGGTGAAGAATGCTCGACTCCACCTGCGACGACCTGCAGGTTTACTACCACAAATCCTGATCCCCTGATCAATGCGCAGGTCGCGAAGTCGATCTCTCGATCGGTCACGATCGATACGATCTGAGGTTCCTTTCACTACTAGACTATTATACGCGTGCGCGTGCGCGCTAACTTTTGTAATAATTCTGATCATTTAAGGGAGACCGGGGCGTGACAAGACAACGGGGTAAGACGGGACACCCGATTTTCTCTCAAGTTGTATGCGGTTTTCAGAACTGTTCTTTTTAGGAATAAGAAGATGAACTGATTCGCCAGTTTTCGAAAAAGAAAAAAATATTATATAGTACAAGAACACAGTAACGTTGGAATTTGAAGAAGTAGATTCTGTTATTTCAAGGTAATGTAAATGAAAAATAATTAATGAAATTTCCAGAATATGTGTTTTAATAACGCTTTTTGCGAAGATTGATTACTAAATTTTATTTTAGTATGTGAGTTTTATGCATTTTTTGAAGAAAAATGTTTAAGATTTGGAATATTAAAATATATTCCTTTTGCATTTTCGGGTTATGTAATTTTATGTTGTGAAAAAACTTAATTTTTGTACAATAATTTTAAAAATTATATTCCGATCCGATATACTCAATTCACAATCTAAAAATCATTAAACATGCATTTGTATTGAAATGTTCAAATAATGTTTACTTTTTTTTTAATAATGCGTCCCCTAAGGGTTTGCATGATCTAATACAAATTTCTTCTAATAACATTTTCATTTTCTACATTTTTTTTCTTACACAATCTTACTCTAATCTAATTATTACGTCAGAGGCGGCGGAGCCTCAGGGGGCAAAGAAGCAATGCCCCCCACCCCTCAATAAATTGAATAGAAAGGAGCAAAGTATTAATTTGGTTGAATTTTTTCAATAATAATGTACCAGAAATCTTTGTGAAATATTGGAAATATATCCGAAATCTTTGCGAAATATTTTGTGAAATTTTTTTAATCTTTGGGACAAGCATGCCCAACTCGGGGAAATTCCCTGCGAAAATACATGTTCCGCGTCCCTACTCTTTCTCCTAGAGAGCGAGAGATGTGGTAGACGCATGCGCGTGGGAGACGCGTACGTACGCGACTACCACGGAATTTCCCCGAGTTGGGCATGCTTGTCCCAAAGATTAAAAAAATTTCACAAAATATAGGAGAAAGAGTAGGGACGCGGAACATGTGTTCTCGCAGGGAATTTCCCCGAGTTGGGCATGTCTGCTTTGGGAAATCATTCTAATCTTTGTGGAATATTACAAATATTTTTGAAATATCTGATAATATTCGTGAAATTTTTGAAATCTTCGGGAAATCATTGAAGTCTACGTGAAATATTTTGAACGTATCCGAAACATTTGTGGAATAGTTGAAGTCTTTGCGAAATCTGAGAAATCTTTCAAATGTATCTAAAATCTTTGTTGAATCTTAAACTCTGTGTGAAATCTTTGTGAGATCATTGACATTGTTTGTGCAATCTTTAAAAACCAACAGAAATCTTTTTGAAATAATTGAAGTCTTTGTGAAATCTTTTAAATCAATCCGATATCTTTGCGAAATATTGTTGAAATATTTTGTAATATTTGTTAGATTATGGAAATCTTTGTGAAATCTTTGGGTTATCATTGAAATCTTCGTGAAATCTTGGTGCAATCTTTGAAATAAATCGGAAATCATTGGGATATAATTGAAGTCCTTTTGAAATTTTTTAAATCTTTGAGAAATCATTGAAATCTTTGTGAAATGTTCATAAGATGTTTCTGAAATTTTTAGAAATCTTCGCGAAATGTTTTAAATATTTTTTAAATATTTGGTAATATTTGTGAAATTATTTAAATCTTTGTGAAATCTTTGAGAAATCATTGAAATCTTTGGCAATATAAATTTTATACATATATTTATCATTTATTATTATTTATTATCAACTACTTATTGTTTACTTATTATTTATTAATTATGCACAATTTTCACAGAAAAGCTTTGCCGCTTCTGTATTACGTAATATGTGATGAAACGGAAGTCATGTAATCTCTTATCCTACCCATACATCAAAAATAACTTTAAATATTCAAACTCATCCTTATTTTATCTATGGACAGTGGACACCTGTCCTTCTCACATTCGCGGTGTAGGAGGTTAATTGCGATTAGAAGCTCAGGGAAAAAATTCAACTCTTTTCGTATAATATTAACCTTTTGTTTAAATATCATATTTTGTTGCTGATAGTCAACTGAAATATTTTTTGGATGAATAATATTTTTTTCTGAAAATTTGTCTTTTTAATTTAAAAGTACATATTTTTTTAGTAGAAATATTGCATCTTTCTTGGACAAAAATGTTACTGTTTTGTTGAAAATTCAACTATTTCTTAGAAAATTTACTTTTTGTTTAAACTTTGTATTTTTCTGTGGGAAAGTCTATTGAAATCCGTTTGAATGGAAATTCAACTCTTTTTTTGAAAATTTGTCTTTTTGATTTATAAATTCATCCGTTTTAGTAGAATTTTCTTTTTTCTTGGACAAAAATGCAACTGTTTGATTGAAAATTTAACAATCTTGTTAAAATTCATACTTTTTGGGTAAAAATTCGACTATGCAGAAAATTAACTTATAGTTTACAGTTTTTATTTTGGTGTTCGAAAGTGAACTGGAATCTTCTTTGGATGAACCCGAGTCGAAATTTTGGCCCTATTTTAGACCTCTATTATAGGACTTAATAGATCTTAGGAGATTCTGTAGAGGGCTTAATTTCTATTAAAATTAGGCCCTCTTTTAGCCCTGCTAGGTGGCAGATAAATCCATTTTTACCACCTAGCAGGGCTAAAAGAGGGCTTAATTTTAATTGAAATTAAACCCTCTTTTAGACCTCCTATGTCCTCTTTTTAGGCCCTACTGTAGCCCTGAAAATCCTCTATGATAAGAAATGACGTCACATGACAATATAACCATTATCCCAGAATAAACACATGGATACCAAAAAAAATAGAGCCAAAATTTAAAATATGAATATTGTAATAAAAAAATATTGTCGTTTTTTACAATAATTTTTAGAAATATAATTATTCAGAAATTAGGCGATTAATTTTCGCAATTTTTTATCTGTTCATTAGTTACTGCAATTGGTTTTTGTTATTATCAAAACAAATTGTTTTGTTACAACAATTTATGGAATTAAGATTTTATAACAAACACCAATTCCAATAACTAATGAACAGATAAAAAATTGCGAAAATCAATCACCTAATGTCTGAATAATTTTATTTATAAAAATTGTTGTAATAAAGAACGACCATAGTTTTTTAATAAAATATTCATATTTTAAATTTTGGCCCTATATTTTTGGTATCCGTGTGTTGATTCTGGGAAAACGGTTATCCTGTCATGTGGCGTCACTTCTAGTCTTAGAAGATTTTGAGCTTTGTATCTGCAAAAATATTCTAAATTGTTAATTTCTTGGAAAAATTAAGGCAATAAGGACAACAGTTTTTGGAATTATGAATTATATTACGAATTCTACGCGAATTACAAGGAACATGAAGAAAAATTGTAAGTAATATACCTTACGTAGTGTACTTACATTAACACAATTTATAGTACACCAATGATACGAACTTGAGTAAAAGAAATGGACGCATGTGTTTAGAGAGATGTCAATGACCATCTTATGTTGCTTGCCATATCATTCGAGATCCTTATAAATCTAAACTTTATTAAGTAAACTGTAAAAGCAACGTACATGTAATATGACAAAAAAAAAGCACATCATAAATGTCAAACTAACATAATTATTAATAAAAAGTCATACTGATAAAAAAATTGCAAGACAAAGTTACGCAAGTGGTCCTACTTTATTATTATTTATATATCAATTTATATTTTCCCTGACAGCTACTCGCATTTCCCTGCAAAATTATTTTCCCTGTCTATCTTACATGTGGCATCCTGCCTCTACTACAATGTGTCATTATTTTTTACTTAAACTCTAAATTCGATATTATTAAATATATTATTTATTCGATATAAATGGAATAATTCCATCTAGTTTTTCCTTTATATTTGATATTTCAACAAATGCATACACAACTTAATCACAAGACGAAATAGAATATCATATATGTATATGTATACATATATATATATATATATATATATATATATATATATATATATATATATATATACTTACCACTGATGGCGAGTATTTTAGCTTGCGATTTAGTTTGTTCGCCAGTTTTTTTGATTCTTCCACAAAAGTGTCGAAATATCATTTATTTTCCGTTGTTTTTGCGGAAAATGTAACAGTTCGATTGTATCATTATACTCACTGTTGACTCACCAAATAAGGACATACTTTTTCTTACGACCTGGTGCCATATCTCAAAATACACGACGAAATATTTTAACTAAACTGAAATTTTTGATAAAACGACGCAAAAAACGACGCGACTTCAGAGAGAAAAGCGAAGGAAGTTACACTGTACTTCAGAAAAATTATAACTTCATATTGATACTAACTATATCAATTTCTGATTCAATATATTTATTTGTTTATCAAAAAATGTGTAATTAGGCTGAAATTTCCAGAACACTGTAAAAAAAAAGTATCATTTCAAGGCTAGTTTTCGGCATTGAAACAGTCCTCCAAAAATATAGTCTCGGGTGGCTCCATTCTAATGCCACTTTATTTTGATGCCGATAAACGACGTTTTAGTACAACTTTTTTGGATCAAAACAGGACTGAAGTGAGGATCAAATTTCAATGACGTAACGTAGCACATGGGAACGTCAAACGTCCGCGAGCTGTCACTGTAACTTTTTTCGTGTTGTTTTGACGGTTATATGACTTTCGTCATGTAGAGTCGTGATTATCTTAAAAATGTAACAATAAAACGGTTTCTTTATAAAATTATTGTGAAAATGGCCCTGTGGAGTTTTCTACTGGTGTTTCTAAGTTTATTCATCATATTAATTATGCCAAAGTGTATCGATCCCGGGTGCAAATCAGGTTACAATAGTGAACTCAAAGAACCTGAATATGAAAAAGATAATATTTTCATCGTTCCGGAGGACCCAGCTATTAAAGCTTCATGGCAAAAAGACTTTCTCCACGAGAAAATCCTAAAAGGACCTAATGATACTATTTTGAGAATGGTAAGTGATTATGTAATTACCGTAAAATTGAAATCAAAATTTAAAGATAAAACAAAAGTAAATTCTTTTTTATTCAATAAACTGTATTTATTAGGTATTTTCACTTACTACTCGTTTAAAAAAAGTAACATTAATTTAAGATTTTGGTCGCATGAATTGTTAAAGAAGGAAAATTGAGGTTAGTATCATACATTTTGTAGCCTTCTAATTTAATCCTGAAATTAACGCCACTTTTTTTTATCCTACTCAAAAAAGACATTGACTAGACTAACTTGGTACATATTTTTTATTCTGAAAATTACTAAAAATATGAATAAATTGTGTTTGTTGTTGCACTTGCTGGCGGGAAAACAAACCGAATTTTTTTGAGACGAGTAGTAAGTGAAAATACCTAATAATGCAGTTTATTGAATAAAAAAGAATTTTATTTTATTTTATTTGTAAATTTTGATTCCGATTTTACAGTAAATATATAATTATTTACCTTTAACAAACTAGTGCCATCGGGTCCTTTTAGCATTTTCTCGTAAAGAATGTCTTCCTTTAAAAAATGTTTACTATAAACGAACTGGCCAGCTTTCACGGTAAATTTTTTCAGAATTAAAGCTTTTTGCCATAAAGCTTTAATAGCTGGGTCTATCGAAACGACGGAAAAATTAATTTTTTTCATATTGAGGATCTTCGGGTTCTCCGAGTTCACGTTTTTAACTTGATTTGCACCCCGCAGCGATACACATCGGCATAATTAATGCGATAAACATAAAAACAGTAGTAGAAAACTCCACCGGGCCATTTTCACAATCCTTGTTTAATGTATTACATTACAGGTCAAATTTGTCAAAAATTGAAAGAGGAACTGCGTTGATTGCAAATCCCCACTATTTTATTCTGCAAGCGACGAAAGTGTAGGTCAAATCCAAATTAATCATGCAGTGGCAAAATTAATCACTTTAGATCAAAATTACAATCTCCAGTACCCGAATTTTAAACTGTTTGATTTTATAAAATCAATCGAAAACTCGTTTTCTCTGCATTGCAAGCAAAGTCATGTTTTTGACTTAGTCTTGAATGATTTTTCTAAACTCAAGTTTTGCTTTTCTTGTGCAGAACATGGGAAGGAAGTTTTGGCCTACACTTTTCACTTATATTTGCAGAATAGAATGCGCCAGTTTGCTAAAATTTCTTTAGCTAATTCCAAAAAATAAGCTAATATGCAGAAAAAGAAATTATCAAAATTAGCTGAAACCTAATTCTAATTCGTAATTTATTAAAGACTTCGAAAAATAAGTTGCCAAAGATGAAAATATTCGTTAATGGTCTTTCTTTGAGAGTGACTATACAAATTAGAGGTGTGCAGTCGTTTATTCGAATTTGTAATACAAATTTAGACACGCCTGGAAAGTTGTTTTTTTTTCGAAATAGAACAAAATTTAAATGTACATCAAACAGGTTTGATTTCTTAAGCTATTAAAATTTCTAAATCAAAATAACTCCTTTTTTTTGTAAAAAAATGACTCCAAACCTCAAGTTGAATATTTGAAATTCGATTTATTCGAATATTCGAACAAGTCGAATTTCGAAGATTCTACTTGAATTTTGGATACATTTTTACACAAAAAAAAGTTATTTTGATTTTAAAAATTGTAATAATTCAAGGAAATCAAGGCGGTTTGATGTGCAGTTAAATTTTTTTCTATTTCGAAAAATCCAATGTTCCAGGCGTTCTTGAATTTGTATTAAAAATTCGAATAAACGACTGCACGGCTCTATTCAAAATTTTCAAATATTTTAGCTTGGTTAGAAAGTCTATTTGATTTTAAACATATATCATTTCGTTATTTGTAATACAAAATAATATTTTATGATGTATCATATTACTTTTTTGCAATATATAGTTATAATAATTATATTTATTATATGGGTTATTCTTCACGCGGAGGGCACTTGAAAAACAGACGATTTTTTCAGTGACCCCAAAAACATATAATAAACATGGTCTGACCCCCGGACTTAAAAAAAAATTTTATGAGATTTTTTGAGGTTACTTCAGAACCCTGACGTGCTTGGGGTTTTCGGACCTCGGATTCGTATTCAGCGACCCCAAAAACATACAGTAAACATGGTCTGACCTCCAGACCCGGAAAAATATTTTTTATGAGGTTTTTTGAGGTTATGTCAGAATCCTGACGTGCTGGGGTCTTTTTAACCTCGGATTCGGATTCTCTGTTCATTTGCTTCGAGTTTAATTAACAGAATAAGCATAATTTCCAAAAAACATTTATAAGGAATTAATGATAATCGTTTATAGTTTTAACTCAATTAAGTACATAGAAATAATCAACGAGATGTGAATCTAACTCGCAAGCACGTCGTGTGAACACGCCGGTATAAACCTAACCTAAATCTGTCAAATGAAATTCAGGATCTTCAGGATCGTAACAAGTCGTAATTAGGTATTTGAGGTTTGGGTGGGCGAAATCCAAGACTCCGAGATGTCTGCACACCGAGGGCCAAACAATAATACCAATTGCATGGGACAAAACTTTATTTTTTTATTTAGACAAAAATTATTTTTCCTTGTAAGTTTTCATGATTGAAATAGCTTTTTAATAATAAAAATATTATATCTAAATTAGGTATTTCAGGGTAGGTGGGGGAAATCCAAGATTTCTGCAAGCCGAGGGCCAAACAATAGTACCAATTGCATAGTACGAAACTTTATTTTTTCAATAATTAAAAAAATAACTATTTTTTAATGTAAGTGTGTTTGCACATTATTTTTTATTTTCTAAAAACTATTCAATTAGATAAAAATAACGATTAAAAAAATTTGTCATGATTTTATTATGTAATTAAATAGCCTTTTAAAAATAAAAAATAATATCCAAATACACTTATTGTGGAAAGCCATCCGGGTATCTCCAATTTCAGTCCTTAACCCTACTTTCCCGAGGAAGATGTGATTTAAACACCTAGACTACTAGGATTAACCATTGAAACAGTACGACCCTTGAACAGCCATCCGGGTATCTCCAATTTCAGCCCTTAACCCTACTTCCTCGAGAAAGATGTGATTTAAGCACCTAGGCTACCAGGAAGGACCTTTGGAAGAACATCCACCTCATTACTTTTCAATCATTGTAATATGAATTTTTCATTACTGAATAATAATTCAAAACGACTTTACAAACTTTTGTAACTTTTACAATTAAAAAAATTAATTCTATGCATCATTTTCAATTTAAACTTTGTCTTATATTCAAATAAATAATTAATATTTATTATATTTATTAGTATGTAATAATTACATATTTATTCACCAGTTTCCTCTTTTTAAAATAATTCCACCTTTTCCCCTTTTCTATTTTCTCTATCACATTTCAAAAGTAAAAGAAAATTTAAACAATGAAGAATTCTCATAAAAGCATGAAGTTGCAAGCAATTGAAACAATACACCCTATGCATTATTTTAGTTCTCTAGTACGTACCACTTTTCAATCTGAAGTTAGCAAAGTAAAATAGTACGAACGATGGCATCAAAACAAGACGATTTGGTATTATAACAGGACGCTAAAAAAGTGATGCTCAATTAAAATGGAACCATAGTTTTTACAGTGAACTTGATATATTTCACCTTTTTAACTCTGCCTAATTATTATTAACTATGTTTATTATGCAGTGACAAATTAAAGAAATTAAACAATAATAATAAGTATGCAATTAAGTTATACAAATACGAAAACAGTAGAGATAGGTCCTAGGAGGGCTAAAAGAGAATCTACAGATTTACGTAGGTCTTAATGAGGTCTTATTTAAATACATAAAATTCATTGTGAATATGTAGGTCTTGTAGAGGTCTTAAAAATATACAAGTGAGAATCATAGGAGGTTCTAAAGAGGGCTAAATCAGGTCCAACGGGGTTCAAAAGAAGATATAGAGGGTTAGGCAGGCCTAAAGTAGGTTCTATTTGGAACTATGCAGGGCTTAAATAGGGCTAAAATTTCGACTCGGGAAAATTTAACTATTTTTTCTTTATTTTATCTGCTTTAAAAGAAATATTTCATCTTTCTTGAATAAAAATGCAACTGCTCAGTTGAAAATTAAACTCTTTTTTGAAAATTTGTCTTTCTGATTTAAAAATTCACCTTCTTCAAGAGAAATTACATCTTTCTTGGATAAAAATGCAACTATTGGGTAGAAAATTCAACATTTTTGTTAAAAAGTCATCCTTTTTGGGTAAAAATTCGTCTTTTTGGATTGAAAAATCAATTTCTTTCGTAGAAACAGATTTCTTAGTTAAAAATTCATATTTTGATCGTGAAAAGTCAACTGAAATCGTTTTTAAGAGAAAATTCAACTATTTTTATCAATTTATATTTTTGATTTATAAATTCATCCGCTTTGGTAAAAATTTCTTTTTTTTATGAAAATACAACTTTTTGGTTAAAAATTATTTTTCTTTGCTTGAGTATTCAACTGCTTTATTTGAAAGATTTGGTTGAATCACTTTGTTAAAACATCATTTTTTTTTTTGAAGAGTTATATTTTTAGTTGAATATTCATCTCTTTGGTTAAAAGTTTAACTATTTTGTTAAAAATTAATCTTTTTAAATTTAAAATTCAACTACTTGGGTAAATGTTAACCTACATTGTTAAAAATTCATTTTTTCATTGAAGGCTTATGTCTTTGGTTAAACATTTAACTGTCTAGTGAAAAAGTCTTTTTTTTTTTGGTTTAAAATTAATTTTTTAGCTGAAAATTTCATTTTTGTTGGGTAAAAATGCATCAGTTTCGTAGAAAAATATTTTTTGTTTGTAAATACAATTTTTGAAGAGAAAATTCGACTTTTGGCTTGAAGGTTCAACCATTTAGGTAAAATTTTCTTTCTTTAGTGAAAAATCTTTATTTGTTGAAAACTCGTCTTCTTGGTTTAAAAAAACTATTTTTTGGTACAAATTGCATGTTCTTTGATTGAAATATAAACTATGACACTTTTTTTTGGGAATTCATATATTCTTAGGTTGAAAATGCAACTATTATGTTAAAAATTCAATTAGTTTGTTGAAAATTCAAGTATTTTGTTAAAAAGCCTTGTTTTATAGTAGAAAAGACATTTTTTGTTTAAAATAAAATAATAAATTTGAAAATTTCAAATTTGTATTTGAAATACTGTTTTATTATGTTTATAAAAGATTCTTTGTCAAAAGTATTCCAAGATTAAAATGCTGGTATTTGAATATTAATTATCAAGGAAAATGAAAAATTATACAAGGAAATATAAGGGAATTTTGAAAATGAAGTTCTCGGACACCCTGCCTAATTCTACTAGCTACATTTTGTTACATTTTGTTACAGGAGGTAGGGGGGTCTCAGAAAGGGCCTATAATCCGTTGCGTAAAATAAGTACGGCCCCTCAACGATGGGGGGTTTTTAAGATAGACTGAGGTGTTAAATTAAGGTGAGAAATACAGACTCTTACTAGGAAGAGGGAAAAATAATACAGATGTATAATAACATAAAAATATTTATTTTTGTTGGTCTAGATTGAATGTGTTTTCATTGAAAAAATAATACTCGATCATTAAAATTTGTCATTCGATATTTTTTATTAATTTGATAAACGAATTACATAAATAAATGCCCAGTGTGGACATTCAAAGGCAAGGAAAAATCGTCTTTTCTCTTAATTTTCCTTAAGTAATGTCATCAGTGATGTTCAGTGATGAAAATTTGTCATCCCATATTTTAAAATATTTTTGTAACAAGTTATATAAATAATCTTATTTTTTAAATTAGCATATGTTCATAAAATTAATTTATTATCAAATTTACATCGCGAAACTATACCCACAATATATCTCAAGGCAAATTAAGGGAAAAGGCGATTTTTTTTGTCTTCAAACGTCAGCACTAGGTGTTTGTTTATAAAATTTGTTGGAAAATTATTTAAAAATATGAGATGACAAATTTGATCACCAAGCATCACTGATGACAACATTTAAGGAAAATTAAGCAGAAAAAATGATTGTTTTTCTACCTTAAAATGTTCACACCAGGCCTTTATTTATATAATCTGTTTATAAAGTTAATTAAGAATATCGGAACACAGAGTTTCATGATCGAGTATCATTTGTCAATAAAATAAAGTAATTCAAACGCAAAGATGTACTATGGAAACGAAAAATTCATAATATAACAATGAACTTTACCAGATAATTTTTTTTCGCTTTCAAGTACCCCTGCGCATCCATTCCAGCTATGCTTAACATATAAAAAAAATGTCCAAGAAATAGAAGAAGAAATAAAAAATCGACTTTTTGCATTAACATAAATGCTTGAGCAAACAAAACTTAAAAAATCGGGCCTCCTTAATCTTCTAGAAACCGAATGATTAATTTTTTCAAAAAAATAAATCCTAAATCATTCAAGTCTGAAGTCTTGCCTTTTACAAGTTAAGGAATTTTTTGTATTTAAGCCCGTTGTGCGGCGCACCTGAAAATATGTTCGAAATAATATTCCGGCTTATATGTTGAAGCGGCTGTAAAGTTCTTTTTCAACAGAAACTAAATTAATTCTTAAGAGATCTGTTATAGCCGATTTTCAAACAAAATTGATCAATTTCTTTTATTCAAGTATAACATTTTCAAAAATTAAATTTTTTTTATTTTGCGATGGATTAACATATGCATACTATTTCACACAACTTACGATTGTCAATTGGTATACACTGCAAATTTGTTTATAGCAATAACATTTGTAATGAAATGACAATATACTCTAAATATAAAATATACAAATTTCTAAAAAAATTATCTCAAACTTTAAAAAGCCAAAAATTCTGTATTTGTTTACATTATTTTTTTATAATAATGAGAAATATACTTTGATTTATCTTTATCATGCTTGTGCGTGACTGAAAATTGGTTTAGAGAGAAAAGTCACTTCATAAATATTCAAAATCATCACAAAATCTCAGACTGCTGCAATTTATGCATTGTTAATGCATTCGCAACTTGAAAATTTTAATTTTGGTAAAGTTCATATTTATTCAATAAAAATTAATAGCTATTCAAACTATATTAATTAAAAAACGCATTATTTTGCTAATTTCAGCATCTAAACATGGTTCTTCTAACGCAATCATCTGGTAATAAACAATTTTTGAAAAATTTTTTCAGACAATTCGATAAAGATCCACTATTGTTATTGTTATTTATAATTCAATTAATGTAGCCATTTAAAATCAGGGAAAAATGTTTCTAGGAATGCTTACTTATATTGGTGTAATAAACTATGAGTTATCGTAAAATACGCTAAAAGATCGATCGATCTCACTACGGGTGCATCAGAAATGCGTGTGGAAAATTCCTCACTTTTCAGAGCGTAGGATCTAAATTGCCAATTGCACTTAGTTTATCACAATAACGGACCTCAACTTCGCCAGATAAACTCAAAAAGTATTCACTAGACATTTTTAATTTACCGATAAACACAGTTCTTCAACTAAGAGCCATTCGGACATTTTAAAATGACGTCACAAGTGGAAATACTTGGAGACGATCATTCACACACCTTCACCCCCTACTCTTTAGCCCAGGTACCCGTTTTCGCGCATGCGCACCGTGTGCAACTCTCAGTCCAGCGTCCAGCTCGAAATTAGTTCCCTGCTCCAATCTGCTCATTTTTTCTGTTTGCGTTTGTTTATTTGCGATAAAAAATGGATTCAGAAGAAAAGAAGGGGAATTCCGTGAAAATAAAGTTTCAGTGAAAATGTTGCGACAAAAGTTTTGCAACGAAGTATACCCTACAAAGACACGCCAGGGAGATCCATGCTCCAATAGCTATTGTAAATCCATAGATTTTGTAATAAATATGACGGATAATAATACGCACTCAAGACTTTTTTTTTAAAAAACTGCTGTTTACTAATTAATTAAACAATTTTTATAAAGAAATCCACACTTAAACGATTTTTTCATGAATAGGCTTAATTTGTTAATTCAACTTGAAATGTTTTGCCAAAGACTCCTAGCTGTCATATTTTCATTATTGCAGAAACTTTTAGTTATATAAACAATTTTCATACAGATTGTTTATATAATCAATCATTATTGTCATTATGAAAAATATGGCAACAAGGAGTTTGTTTTTCTTAGACTTCCCGTCACTTGGATTCAATGCACAGAGGTAAGATAAGAAAGAGAAGAAATGGTTAACTTGTAAAGTTAATTGTTTCAACAAATAACCGACATGAAAATCTTTTACAGTTTAAAATTCTTTTTGAATATTTCTTGATTTTTTTTATTGTTCAATCTTACCAAATTGAAACATTTTGCTTTAAAATATTCAACACTATTTTTCGAAATTTTACGATATCGTTTGAAAGGTTTTGAAATATTTTTTTATTTTTTTTCATAGTTTATTTTTCAAAATAAAAAATAATTTGAAATTTCCTCAAGAATCTTGATAAAATTCTTTTTTTTTTTTAATCTTCTCAGAATTTTTCAACCTTCTAATCTTTTAAAATTATTCAAATTTTTTTCCGAATTTCTTTTAAATTCTGCAAAATTAAAAAAATTGACTTAAAGTCTTTCAGATTTTTCTTTGACAATTTTAGAAATCTTTCGAAATGTTTGGCAATTTTTTAAAATATTCTCTTTAAATTAATTTTTTTAAATAAAAAATCATTTTAATTTTTCTTGGAAACCTAATGATTTTTTCTTTCATTTTCTTGAAACCTGAGAATATTTTTAAGATAACTTTATAAATTTTAATTCTTTTTGAATCGTTTCAAAACTTCTGAATACCTCCTAAACTTACTTAGATTTTTTTCTAAAATGATCTAATATGAGAAATTTTCGCTTTAAAATCTTTTACACTCTTTTTAAAAATTTTAGAAAATAATTTGAAATATTTTGTAATCTTCTTCAGTTTTCTCTTAGAATTCATTAAATAAAATCATCTGAAATTTTCCCATGAATCAAGATTCATGAGAACACTTGAGAACACTTTTTTCATTCTCCTGACACCCTGCGAAATTCAGTTTACCTAAAAAA
The DNA here is from genome assembly GCA_932195095.1 of Andricus curvator. Lineage (NCBI taxonomy): Eukaryota > Metazoa > Arthropoda > Insecta > Hymenoptera > Cynipidae > Andricus > Andricus curvator. The sequence goes on along the minus strand of CAKNYM010052495.1, from coordinate 555,850 downwards.
TTTTTAAATCCTGAAAAATAAAAATTGTCTTGAAGTCTCCCATATTCTTTTTCCACACATTTTGCAATATTCAAAACTTAAAATCCCCCCCTCCCCTCGCACGTAACAGACCGTAACGAAACACGAACTCCCTCCCCCCTTTTTAATGTTACGTAATTTGTGAACGATCCCTTTCTTATATTGTCCCAAACCATTTAAGTACTAAAATGTCCAAACAATTGCGCGTAAAAATGTCAAAATGCACAATTTGATATTTCAACTCCTATAAAGGGCAATTTTTCACGATTAACGGTGATATTTTTGTGCGTCATTCAATTATCATAATAAATGTTAAGATTCATAACAGATGAGGGATAAATAAAATCATATTTTGATGATTTTGACTGAGTTACTTATCATGATTTAATTGAATTTTATCTAAAAAGCCTAATTTTGATTCATCTTTCATACTTTGAAGATTACATTTGACCTATAGACATTTCAGAAATAATATTGAAGCTAACAACAAGATGTGAAGATGAAAAAATGTGTCGTCCACTTCTGATTTTCAAGCTTTATGTTTATAAACTCTCACAAGTCAAGCGCGTCAGGAGAATAAGTGACACGAGGCACGAGCAGACAACTTGTTTCGAGCTGGAAGCCGCGCGCGCACACGGGTACTTGGGCTTGGGCTAAAGAGTAGGGGGTGAAGGTGTGTGAAAGATCGGCTCGTGAAATACTCTATTCGCCGACAGCTACCTGCGACCTCTTCCCCCACTACTACGCCTGTCGGCGACGAATTCCCCTCCTGTGCTGCTGGCGAGAAGCGTGGCGGCGACGCAATGATTTCTCTAACTGCGCATGTGGCGTTGAGCGCGGGCTGATTTAAAATGAATAAATTGAACATTTTCTCTTGTGACGTCAAATTGTAGTTAAATGGCATAGTTATCCATAAAGTAACATTTCCCAAGTGCACAAATAAAAACCTACGATTTTGTTGATTATGTACATAAATTTAACAGTATAGCAGGCACCCGTCGGCCTGAACTAAGTTATAACCAGGAAAAAATTTCTTTTAGTGTTTTGTAGCCCCGGGCAAAAACCCTTGAAGTTTCGTCCGTCGTTTTTTCTTGTCCATGAGGGAAGGTAAGAGGACAGTAAGTAGAGGAAGTGATTGGAGGAAAAGTAAGGGAAGTTAGGGAAGAGTGAGTAAAGGAAATAAGGGCAGCAGAAGCAGGGGAAATTAGTGGCAAGGAGTAATGTGATATTATATTAATTGGAGAAAAAGTGTCAGCGAGGGGGAGTAGGGGAAAAGTGAGAGAAGTAGGCTGAGTAAGGAGAGTAAGTAGTAAGGGCGAACAGTTTTTTGTGTATTCTGAAAAATTTGGGTTCAGATACTTACGCCTTTATGTCGTCTTAATAATTTGAGCCTATTATCGTTTTATAAAATTTCCTCTAGCGACACGCTAAGTGCAGAAAATGAGCTGAGATCAGTTTGACCCGGAAAACAACAAGTACCAATAAAGTTTCCAAGGCATCGCCATAAAGGAAATAAAAACCGCAGCGTTCCCTTTTTGTCGTAGCATTCCACGTGCATGTAGTTCATGCATGAATGAATCCCAAATGAATAGGGGTGAATTCTTTTGAATCGTAATAGCAATCTAAATTCTTTAACGTCGCTGCCGCAGTTTTCTTTACTCAGCAATGTAAAAACAAAGCTGGGAGTTTCCTGAAAAAGTATTTCCACACAGAGAAAAATATTTGTTTGTATTAAATACATTATGTTACAATCAAACATATTTTTCTTTGTTATACAGTCAAACGTAAATGTTTAATTCATATATATATATATATAGTGATTGAATAAAATAAAACTCGTTTAAGTTATTCATTTTTTGCTGTTAAATGAATTGAAGATTCGGTTCGAATTCACTTTCTAATTTTCATTTAAAAGGGCAATTTGTTGCAAATAGTTTAAGAAGCTTTCTATTTAGAGGGTATCTATAGAATCTATTGGTAGCAATATTTTAATAAATTTTTGATGTTAAATTTTGCCGATTGTACTGGTCGACTACGTTTCTGGAAAGATTTTTTCTCGTTTCTCTAGAAAATTATTTGACCAGTACAATCGAGAAAATTCAACATCAGAAATGTACTAATTAACCTGGTAGACAACCTAACATCAAATATTTTAATAATAAAATATTTTCTGTAAGAACTATCTACCTATACCCGTGCAGAAATCGCCATATATTATCCCGATTACCGATCTGGCCCTGATCGGTTTAGTATGTTCGGGACCAGATCAGGATAACTCCATGGCCCAGACATGAGCCAGACCGGTTCAAGTATTGCAACGCCACCTGGTTGAAATTTAGGGCACTTGCCTTGCAGTCAAATGAAGTGTGTTATTGTTGATAAAACTCATGTTCATTATCTGAGTTTAAGTGTATAATGCAATAAACAATATGCCGAAGCCTAGTACACCACGAGTTCGAAAGCATCGCGCGTTAGCTGCTTCAGACAATTTTCGTTATGTGAACGAGGGTAAGTAAATCATTAAATCGTATTGATTGCATCGAAACCTAACCTCAAAATTAAAATTTATTTGAAAGCTTATTATAAATTGTATATTTTCAAGATATTTTGAGTTTGCATTAAAGTTACACGCATAGAAAAATTTATATAAATTTTAACCCAAGTTATTGATTATATATTGAAAATTATGTAGATATTGATGCAGATGATGAAGAAGAAAGTGGAACGCAACCCGAAATGCAAGTTCCAGGAATTTCAGAAGATCAATGTAACGTGTTCAGTTTTTGATATAATTAAAAGATAAAGTATAGCATCTATAACTCTAAAAATGAACTTATAAATATTCAGGATTGTAAGTATCAGAAATTCAGTTTTCTTTGACATAACCTCAAAATTTTATTTCATTCTTATTTTAATTCTACCGACGATGTTAAAGCTAAATCTAGAGTTAAATTTATTATTTTTAAAGAAAAATGGTCATAGCTACGTCATTCTTATCTTGTAGTTTCAGTTTTGTAGCAATAATTTAGATATTTACTATTAATTAAATAGTTATTTTGATGATTTCGAAAATTTGAAGCGCAGTAACATTTTTTTCAATTCAAGATTCCAAATTTTAAGCTTCTAGAATTAAAAAGATTTTAATGGTTACATATTTTAAAGCGTTTTAATTGGAATTTTCCAAAAACTTGAAATTTTAATACTTTTCGAAAATACCCCGTTTCAGCTCAGAATTAATTTTTTTTTTTAGAAATTCCCGATTTTAATTCTTTTCGAAAATTACTTAATGGTATACTACTACCAGTTTCAACTTGGAATTAAGTTCTTTTTTTAAATGCCCTGTTCCAATGCAGACTTTTAGGTTTTTTCGAAAATATCAAATTCCAGCTTAAAATTGATTAAAATTGGAATATTTCCTGTTCCAACTGAGAATTTTTTAAATTTGAAAATTCCGTTTCAACACAGAATTATAATTCTTTTGAAAAATCCCCTGTTACAGTTCAGAATTTTAATTCTTTTTGAAAATGTCCAATTATAGCTCAAAAATGGTTGAAATTCAAATACTCCCTGTTCCAACTGAGAATTTATTCAAATTTGAAATTTTCGTTCCAACTCAGAATTATAATTCTTTTTAAAAATTCCCCGTTCTAGTCCAGAATTTTAATTCTTTTCGCGAATTACCCGTTTTCAATCAAAATTAGAATTATTTAAAAAAATTCCCACTTTCAATTCAGAATGTTAATTCTTTTCAAAAATTTCCAGTTTTAGCTCAAAATTAATATTCTTTTGAAAAATTCCTTGTTCTAGTCCAGAATTTTAATTCTTTTTGCGAATTACCCGTTTCGACTCAAAATTATAATTACTTTGAAGAAATTCTTGCCAAGGACTGGGGCGGACATTGTAAATAACAAAGTCAAAAAGACTAAATAACAAAGTCAAAAATACTAAAAAATGTATTGAGTTTGTTTTTGCGTTAATATTTGGTACTTGAATAAAAAATATAGTTGACTTTATTAATTTTTCTTGTTATAAAATTATTATTATAAACAAAATTATAAGAAATTATAAATTTCAAAAATAGCTCTTAACGGGAAATTGGTCGGAGCCAGGTCGGGTACAGGTCGGGTGGCCAGATCTGGTTCCGATCGGGCCGTGTGTTTCATCAGCGATCGGGCTCAGGTTCGTTTTACAGATCTGGGCCATATTTGGCCTGGTCTAAGCCCGGTCTGGGCCATAGCAAAATTTCTACACGGGTAACTAAAAGAATATCCTAAAACTAAAAACTGTTACAGTTCAAGGGCCGACATAACACGTAACCTGCATGAAGATTAATCTGATACGATTAATAGCAAAACTTTCTTGGAAAAGTGTGTTTTTATTTGGAAAGTAAAAGTTATTAAATATAAGAAATAATACTGATGAAAAAAATCAAGTTCATTATATAAAGGACCCACAATAATAGCATATACTGAACCGGGTGCTTATTATATATTAAAAATATGTTTTTAACATTGGAAAATTGTTTTAGGTTCACAAAAATTTCTATTTTTTGTTCATTAAAATAAATTCTTAAATTTTCATAAATCCTTAGGAAATTTAGATCTTGGTTATAATCTCGGTGATATTATCATTCTCGTTACCATTTTCAAAGTAATACTAGACTATTACGCGCGCGCCCAAGCGCGCGCCAACTTTTTGTCTCCATTTTTCTCCTTTACTCAATTTTCGAATCACTATTTGTTCCCTCAAATTTCTTGAACAATCAAATTCTTGCTGAAATTATACTCTAAGTTCAAGTTTTTTAAAAAGATTGTGTAATGAGATGTTGAAGTTTTTCAAGGTTATGTATAATGATAATTCAAAGATCAATAATAAAATAATATTCAGATAATCATTTCGCAACATCACAAACATTGACAGAAATTACGTAATTGGAATAGAGATATTTTAAATGTAAATAAACTTTTATTATAGAAATTATTGCTAATATTCAATATAACCTTAAAGTAAATAATAAATTGATGTACTTAATTGAAACAAATCAAAATCAATCTTCATGTAATTTATTATTTTGAAAAAAATTGATGAGATAATAATTAATCAATCAATTTAAAAAATAAAAAGCATTAAATTATGACTTTCATTAAAACATTCAATTAATTTTTACTTTACATTTTTTTTAAATTTGTACTTTTAATACCATTAAGCCATTTCCCTTTCAGGGTAGGCGACTTTCATTTCTAAAAATTCAATTTATTCGTAACCTTTATACTAATTTTAGAAAAAAAAACGTATTTACACATATATTTTTCAAAACTTAATTGAGATACTCATTTTAGAAAATCAGGCACATTTGAAAAATTATTCAATTGTAATAAGGGTATTTTGATTATAAATAAACTTTTATTTTACAAATTATATCCAATATTCAATTCTATAACCTTCAAGGAAATAATCAATTTATGATACTCAATTTAGAAAAAAACTGAATTTTAATCTTCATTTAATGTATTATCGTGAAAAAAATTAATCAGCTAATAATTAATTAATCATTTTACAAAATAAGAATCTATGAACTATAATTTTCATTAAAACATTCAAATAATTTTTACCTATTTTTTTTTTAAATTTTAACTCTCATTTTTGAAAATTTGATTTATCAATAACATTTTAAACTAATTAAAAAAAAATTAAAACGTATGTACACATAACTTTGAAATTTTAATTCAGATACTCATTTCACAAGATGAAAAACATTAAAAGAATTATGTGAGTAGAATACGGGTATTTCAAATATAAATAAACTTCTGCTATATAAATTATAGCCAATATCAATCAATCAATTTATGTACTTAATTTTAACAAATCAAAATTTAATATTTATTTAATTTAATATTGTGAAGAAAATTAATCAGTTAATAATTAATTAATCTATTCACAACATAAAAAGCATTAAAATATAATTTTCATTCAGGCATTAAAACAATTTTTATTTTACATTTTTTTTAAATTTTCAGTTTCATTTCTGAAAAATTGACTCAATAGTAACCTGTTTTAGTAATTTGAGAAAAAATTAAAACATATTTACATATAATTTTGAAAATTAAATTCAGATAATCATTTCGCAACATCACCAACATTGGCAGAAATTACGTAATTCGAATATAGGTACTCTAAATGTAAATAAACTTTTATTATACAAATTATAGTCAATATTCGATTACATAATCTTAAAGTAAATAATCAATTTTTATACTTAATTGAAACAAATCAAAATCAATCTTCATGTAATTTAATATTTTTCAAAAAATAATCAATCAGTTAAAAAAATAAGAAGTATTAAACTATAACTTTCATTAAAACATTAACATAATTTTCAATTTATATAGACTTTTAAAATTTGAACTTTCATTTCTGAATATTTGATTTATTAATAACCTTTTAAACTAATTCCAGAAAATGTAAGTTTCAATAGAATCAGTTAATAATTAATTAATCAGTTCATAACATAAAAAGCACTACACAATTATTTTCATTGAAGCATTCAAATAATTTTTAAATTATATTCTCCTTTAAATTTTAAATTTCAATTCTATACATTTAATTCACTATTAACCTTTTAAACTAATTAACAAAAAAACTAAAAAATATGTACATATAATTTTGAAAATTGAATTCAGATATAGTCATTTCACAACGTCACAAGCATTTGAAAGTATTATATGTATAATTGCAATGAAGGTATTTTAAAGAAAAAATAAACTTTTATTACAAAAATAAAGGCCCATATTCAGTTACATAACATTTAAGTAAATAATCAATTTATGTTACTAAATTGAAAAAAATTTAAATTCAATCATTATTTAATTTAAAGTTTTTTAACAAAATCAATCGACCAATAATTAATTAAACTGTTTACAACATAAAAAGCATGAAACTATTATTTTCATTGAAACATTCAAATAATTTTTACTTTATATTTGTTTTTCTTATTTGAACTCTCATTTCTGACGATATGATTGATCAATAACCTTTTAAACTAATTCGAGAGAATGTAATTTTTAATAGAATCAGTTAATAATAATTAATTAATTAGTTCACAATATACAAAGCATTAAAGAATTATTTTCATTCGAACATTCAAGTAATTTTTACATCATATATATGTTTTTTGTTCGAAATTGCATTTTTATACATTTAATCCAATAATAACCTTTAAAACTAATTAAAGGAAAAAATGAAAATATAATTAAATATACATATCATTCTGAGAATTTAATTCATATACAATATAGTCATTTCACAACGTAACAAACACTTTAAAAAAATAATTAATCAATCAGTGCAGAAAATAAGAAGCATGGAACTATAAGTTTTAATTAAAAATTCAATTAATTTTTACTTTATGTTTGTTCAAGTTTGAGAATTAAGAAAGATTGTACTTTATAATATATCACTGCGGTGGCGCCACGGACTAAAAGCATTTTGTCATTCACCTAATCTAATCGAGTAGAATATAGTGTACAGTCAAAATATCTTTGGTATAGTACATACAATAAGATCGGCCGAAATATAACGCGCATATCATTTTACGACGTGCTCGGAGACAGTCAGTCATAGCAACCAAAGATATAATATCTTCAATAACAACTTACATTGAAAGTAATACTAAAAATAAATGAATCGATATAATTATCGGCGATCGATAAAATGAGAAATCTACTTTTTTAATTCTCTTAGTTTTAATTTTAAAAAATAGAGGTCACCCTATGACTTACTATTGCTAACGGAAATTCTTTCTCCATGAAATTACGAGTTTTCATCTATAGGATAACCGGCTCAGACCTTTACTTTAAGGGCCTGGTTTGAGTCAAACAAATATGTTCTCAAATTTAAGTATGAGACGTTGAAATGATTTTCTTGTTTGGCCTAAAGAAATCGTTTATTCAAATCAAATCGATCTTGTCGAACAAATAATTTGGTTTATTCAATGAGGTAGAATATGTTCCATGTTTAAAAATTAAATAAATGTTTTGTTAATCGAATGAAAAGTCTTGAATTAAACGAATTTATCTGAACAAATCTTTTTCTCTAAAATAAAAAAAAATCGTTTTCTTAGTGCATACATATTGGCAGGCATTAACATTGACCATTACCTCTCTTGCATTCGTAACGGCGCAATTAACTCGATTCACTCAAATGGGTACATAAACATTATCTTCGTGTTTACTGCTTGGATTCTATGCTTTTATCTGTTTCACATCTTTTTTCTTTCTCCAGTACACCTACTTGCAATTACCATCACCATTATATACTACTTTCTTGTATATTTGCACTATGCTAGCAAAAAAACCGACAAATTGATTTCATGCTCGTTGGTATCACACAACTGCCGTGCTTTTGAAGAAAAGCTCTATTCACGTTTTTTATGAATAATGAATTTTTCATATCGCTAAATTCGTAAGTGGGGCCATAACTAAATTACGTAACGGATCATAGGCCCTCTCCCCCCCCCCCCCGCTCGCGTAACGAGCCGTAACAGAGGATTTTTCTACCCCCCCCCCCCCTTACTGTCCTTAATTTATGGTACGAGAAATAATAAAATATGGAACTTGAAACTAAGAAAAAATTTTTGTATTTAAAATAATACATGCTTTGTAAAATTCCCTGATTTTTCGTTGACCAATTTTTCATTTCCATTAAATTTTCAAATTTATTTATTTATTGTGAACAAAAAAAAAATTCTACTATAAAGATAAATTTTTAACAAAATACTTAACTTTTTAACAAAATAATTAAATTTTCAACAAAATAATAGAATTTTCCACCTAGAAAGATGAATTCTCAACAAAAAAGTGTAGTAGTTAATATTTCAAAAAAAAAATCAAATTCCATAAAAAAAATTAATTTTGAAACCAAAAAGAGGATATTTCAACAAATAAGGGCTTTTTAGTCACGAAAGGAAAAAAATTGCATCTAAATTGTTGAACCTTCAAGCCAAAAGACAAATTTTCTCTAAAAGAATTGAATTTTCAACCAGAAAATATGAATTTCCAGAAAAAAATAATTTTCAACAAAATAGTTAAATTTCCAACAACAAAGTAGTTCAACTTTTATTCACGCAGTTGATTACTCAAGAAAGTGGTTCATCCAACATTTTGAAACAAAACAGTTGAATCATCTTACAAAGAAGATTAATTTTCAACAAAACAGTTGCATTTTTATTACAGAAAGATGAAATTTTCATCCAAACAAGATTTTATTGACTTTTCAATATCAAAATATCAGTTTTAAACAAGAAGTAAATTTTTTACGGAAATAGTTGAATTTTAAACCCAAAAAGACATTTCAACAAATAAAGTTTTTTCAGTCATGAAAGAAAAAAAATTGCATGTAAATTGTTGAACCTTCAAGCCAAAGACGAATTTTCTGTACAAAAATTGAATTTTCAACCAGAAAATATGAATTTTCAGAAAAAAATAATTCTTAACAGAATAGTTAAATTTCCAACAACAAAGTAGTTCAACTTTTATCCACGCAGTTGATTACTCAACAAAGTGGTTCATTCAACATTTTTAAACAAAACAGTTGAATCTTCTTGCAAAGAAGATAAATTTTCAATAAAACAGTTGCATTCTTTTTCAAGAAAGATTAAATTTTCATCCAAAAAAGATTTCATTGAATTTTCAATATCAAAATATCAGTTTTAAACAAAAAGTAAATTTTCTACGAAAATACTTGCATTTTAAACCCAACAAGACGAATTTTCAACAAAACAGAAAATTGTTGAACTTTCAATCAAACAGTTGAATTTGTTTCCGATAAAGATGAAATTTTGAATAATATAGATGAATTTTCAAATCCAAAACACAAATTTCCTAAAAAAAGTTCAATTTTCAACACTAAGATATGAATTTTAAACGAAAAGTAAATTTTCTACGAAAAAAGTTGAACTTTCAACCCAAAAAGACGAATTTTTAACGAAAAAGTTGAATTTTAAACCAAAAAGGATGACTTTTTTACAAAACTGTTGAATTTTCAACCAAACAATTGCATTTTTCCAAGATAGATGCAATTTCTATTAAAATAGATGAATTTTAAATTAAAAAGGCAAATTAAAAAAAAAATAGTTGAATTTTAAACAATATGAAATGAATGTTACACAAAAAGTAAATTTTCTACGAAAATAGTTGAATTTTCAACACAAAAAGACGAATTTTCAATAAAACAGTTGCATTTTTATCCAATGAAGAAATTTTCAAAAAAATAGTTGAATTTTCATGCAAAGAAGATTTCAGTTGCATTATCAACACTTAGATATATGAATTTTGAACAAAAAGTAAATTTTCTACGAGAATAGTTGAATTTTCAACCCTTAAAGACGCATTTTCAACAAAACAGTTGAATTTTGAACCAAAAAGGATTACTTTTTAACAAAATTATTGAATTTTCAAACAAATAATAAAATTTATAACAAAAAAAATAATCTTCAAGTGGAAGCAACTGCAATAAAAAAATATAAATATGAGGCAAAAAATTACTAATAAGAATATTATATTAATTAACACTCAAATACCAGAATATTAAACTTGTATACTTTTTAACCTAGAATCTTTTATAAACGGAATAAAGCAATTTCAAATTTATTCTTTTCGACAGTTATTTAACGTTATAGAAATTCCCTGACGTTTACAAGATTTATTTGGTTAATTCTCTGACTTTTTGTTGACCAGTAAAAATCCTTGTCTTTTTTTTTTTATTGTTGGCTACTGTCCGTCCAAAAAGTTTAGGCACCGCGATTTTTGTACAGATTTTCGTGAAAATCTCAGCAGAAAAAAATTCTAAAAATATGAGGCAACATGTATGTTGCAGGTGAAGGTTTTGTCAATATTGATACAGAGTTTCAAAATTTTCAGATTATTAGCGATTATTTCCGGGCGAGTTGTTGGTGACGAAGCATAATAATCATATGATCATTTCAGAATACTCAACTTTGAATGGCTGTAAGTCACAGAAATTAATCATGAAAAATCTGAAAAAAATATATGGGTTTCGTTGATCCTTTCTGTGCCCGGTGGTGATATTTAGAGTCAGAAATAATTATTTGTTGATAAGTTATTGACAAAAGAGTGGGGAGGTGTCATGTCCGGAACTAAGGAACGTACAGAGATGATTCTTGAAGCAAATTACACATTTTTGGCTCCTGTGTAATTTGCTTAAATTTTTAGTTTATTTTTTAGTTAAATTTTCAACCCGAAAATATGCATTTTCAACAAAAAAGTTAATATTGAACCAAACAGTTAAATTTTCAACACAATTGTTAAATTTTTAGTTCTAAAAATTAATTTTTAACAATCAAAAAAGAAATTTTTAACCTACAAATATAAATTTTCTACCAAAAAATTAAAAATTAAAAAATTTTCAATCAACATATAGATTTTTAAAGATTTGAAAATAAAATGTCAAAACCTCTCAATGTGTTTGAGAGGTTTCAGGATAATGAAAAAATTTCTCAAGATTCCTGGAAAATTTTAGAATATGATTTTTTATGTTGAAAAATTAATTTTTGAAGGTGATTAAAAAGATTGTGCAATAGTTCGAAATATTTACAAAACTGTCAAAAAAGTACCCGAAGAATTTGGTGGCAATTTTTTTAATTTCAAAAGATTTTTCAAAAATCTAGGAGTAATTTAATTGAGTCTGAAAGATTATTAGGAATTTTACGAGGAATTTCAAATATTTTGAAGAGATTAAAAGTATTTTAAAACACTTTTTAGTTGTGTTTTCAAGTCAAAAAGACAAATTATTATCAATCAAAGAAAGTAATTTTTAACTAAAATGATGAATCTTCAACCAAAAATATGAATTTTTAACCAAATAGTTGAATTTTCTACCCAAAAGATTAATTTATTTCCCACCAAAAAGACTCACTTTCAACAAATTAATTTTTTTTATAAAAAAAGACGATTTTTTAACAAAAAATAGAAGTATTAGATTTTTAGTAGACAGTCAACTTTAAAAAAAAAATAGTTAAGTTCTGTACTGAATAGATGATTTTTTAAAGAACAAGATTACATTTCTATCAAAAAAGGTAAATTAACCACAAAAAATGGAATGGTTAAATTGAATTTTCAGTTAGTGAAATAAATTTTCAACCAAAAAACAAACGAATTTGTAACAAAACAGTTAAATTTTCAACCAAAGAAAAGAATTTTGAACGAAAAACACAAAATTTCATCTAAAGAAATCAATTTTCAGCCAAAATTAGAATAGATTTTCAACTAAAAATATAAATTTTAAAGTGAAAATAAAATAGTTATATCTTCAGTTGAAAACAATAATTTTCAACTAAAAAGAAAAGAATTTTCAACCAGTGAATTTAATTTTTATCAAAATGATGAATTTTCAACCAAAAATATGAAATTTGTTCCAAATAGTGGATTTTTCAATTCAAAAGATGAATTTTCTATCAACAAAAAAACGAATTTTCAACTAAATAGTTTTTTTTTTAAATTAAATGAATGAATTCTTAACAAAAAATGGAATAGTTAAAGTGAATTTTCAACTGAAAATGATGAATCTTCAACTAAAAAAAAAAAAAAAAAAAATCAAAAAAAAAAAAAAATAATAATTTTTAACCAAATACATGAATTTTGAACTAAAAAGATGAATTTTTTACCGAAAATAAAGTAGGATAACTTTCAGTTAGTAAAATAAAATTTCAACTAAAAAACAAACGAATTTTGAACAAAAACGTTAAATTTTCAACCAAAGAAAAGAATTTTTAACCAAAAAGATAAAATTGCATCTGAAGAAAATCAATTTTCAGCCAAAATTAGAATAATTAAAATGTCAGAAGACAATCAATTTTCAAATAAAAAAAAAAATTCTCAACAAAATAATTCAATTTTAAAACTAAAAAAGATAAACTTACAAACAAAAAATATAATATTTCAATTTGCAATTAGAAAAAAGTAAAAAAACGACTTTGTAGCAAAATTAATTAATTTTTAACTAATGATATAAATTTTTAAGTGAAAATGGAATAGTAATATCTTCAGTTAAAAAAATTTATTTTCAACTGAAAAGAAACGAATTTTCAACCAGTGAATTTAATTTTTAATCAAAATGATGAATTTTCAACCAAAAATATGAAATTTTATCCAAATAGTGGATTTTTCAATCCAACAGATGAATCTTCTATCAACAAAAAAAAGAAGTTTCAACTAAATATATATTTTTTTCAATTAAATAAATGAAGTCTGAACAAAAAATAGAATAGTTAAATTTTCTACTAAATAGATAATTCTTTAAAGAAAAAGATTCCTTGAAAAATTTGATTTTTACCATCTAGCAAAATCATGTGTGTATTTCTGAAAAAAGTTTCTTCTCTCGATCTCTCTAGTAGCTTAATGGGAAAGCACCTGACCGGAAATCAGTAGTTCTGTGGTTCGATTCCCAGCGGAGCGAAAGGAGATTTTTCTTCAGAAAAAAATTATTTGAAATAATGTTTCTTTCATAGCTTCATCTAGTCCGAAAAGACGTTAAATATTTTTTTTTATTCTCCAATGATAATACAGACTCCTTGAAAAATTTTTTATTCATGTATTTGTACTTCTCATGCAGTAATACCGTCACATTGATTTCAATCTCGTTGTTTTCACACAACAGTGGTACGCTCTCTAATTGGATTGACGATTTTGAGAATTTCATCATTCGCGAGCGTAAATTAAGTTTTTGCTGCAGGCAGCGCGAAATTGAAAAATAATCTGATAGGGGAAAAATAACTTGTTATGAAATTGATGAGATTCATGAGCTTATTTCGATATCTCCATGTTAAAAAACCTCTTTAATTTAGTATATTATTTTTAATTATTTTTGATTCAGTTCAATTCTTTGAATTCACTTCAATTACTTTGAATTCTGTGTATTCTGTTAAATTCTTCTGCATTTTTTTAGATCCGGAAATTCTAGGAGTTTAGAAAATTGTAAGGACTTTAAAAATGTAGGGAATTCGACGAAATTCAGAATATTGTAAGAAAGTTTAAAGAATTCAAAGGAATTTAAAAGAATTCAGAAGCATTCTAAGAAATTCAAGAGAATTAAAGAAAATAGAATTCAAAGTAATTCAAGTGAATAAAAAAAAAAGATACTAATTCAGGGAGGTTTTTTTTTAAATGTACGATTTGAAATATACTTAATATAATTTAGATTTTTAGAATTTTAATTGATTTCACAGTTTAAAAGTGCCATTGTGCTACTTCATATTCTTTTAAATAATCTCCAAAGACCAAAAATCACAAAAAAAAATAAGATAAGAATGTTTTATTCGAAGATGGTCCATAAAAAAAATATAAAAAAATAAAAAAATAAATTAATAAAATTTAAAATCTGTCCAAGAATTTAAAATAGGTGTAAAATCATCAGACAGCTTCAAAATTTGCAACGTAGGTATTCTGTTTTCTCAAATTTACAAAAATATTGTCTTGATGAATTGATAAAACTTTGGGTTCCGATTTCAGAAAACCACTAAAAATAAATTTTCAAACTATCTTAATTTTGAAGAGTGTAAAAAGGAAGGACGAGTTCATTAAGCAGCTATTTGGTATAAAAATTAAAAAAGTTAGAGCATTTTCAAAATTTTATAGATTTTTTTTTCAAGATTCAAAAATTCTACGGACGATTATTCGTCGTACTCGAAAATTCGAACAATTTATTATCACGACTTTTTTTTGATAAATAGAAAATTAACAGAGTTGTAGCATTTCCAAAATCCTAAAAAGCAAACGAAAATTAATAATTTAAGCCGAACAACGCACGATATGAAGAAAAGTCAAGAAAACAAAAAAGTTCCTTTCTGAAAGCCCTGCAAGATTATTCTAACAACTTTTCCATTTCTGGTGGCAAATCAAAAATTTTAATTTTGATCGCACAAAAAATAATGAAAAATCAAAAATTCCATTTTGGCCTGAAACTATGCAAAATACGAAAAAAATGAAACTACAGAAATTACGCACCCAGAAAAGATATGGAAACATTGAAAGTGAAAAAATAAAATTTTTGGACGAACTACACAAGGTACGAAACAAAATGAGACAAAAGTTGTTCACCCAAAAAAGAGGTGCAAATTTTGTATTGATCATTTTTTGATTGAATGTGTAGTTTTTGTTTTATTTGTAAAAAACGTTATTGAAAATAAAAAATTCCATTCTTGTACAAACGACACAAGCTATATTATAATAAATAGACAAACGTTGTTTATCCAAAAAATAGCTACAAACTTTTCAGAAATAATTTTTTGATAGGACCCGTAGTTTTGTTTTAATCGTAAAAAATAACATTAAAATGAAACAAATTATCTTTTTTGAAAAACGACACAAGGTACGAAAAAAAATAATTAGACAAAAGTTGTTCACCCAAGAAGGATCGACAAATTTAGTAAAATCCTGTTAAGTAAAAAAGCGTTTTAAAAATTTTCTAGATACTTTTTAGGCATATCTAAGATCTTCAAAAATATTTTTGAATATTTGCAGAAGTCTTAGAAAAATTATATTTATATAACTTCAAAAACAAGTAAACTAGAAAAAGAATAGATATTTGAAATGTTTATTTTTTATTAAAAACTATTGGTACCCTCAAATTATAATTCAGTTGAACTTTTTTTTTCTTGGTTGACTGAGAAGACTGAGAAATATTTTTTGGTTGAAGATTCGTCTTTTTTATTTGAATTCAATTAGTTGAATTTGAATTCAGAGAATCACAAGAAATTCAGAATTTCCAAGAACTTTAGAATAATTAAAGAAGTTTAGAGGATTTTGACGAATTTACGGAATTCAGACTAATTCAAGGAATCCAGGTAATTCAGAGAATTTAAAGAAATTCGAAGGAATTCAAAAGATTCCAAGGAAGTTGAAAAAATATTTGTGTATTCTCTTTCGTCATATTTTGCCGGAATTTAATTTTCTCTTTCGGAATATTTTTCGCTTCACACAAAAAAGAGCTACACATTTTTTTAAAATCATTTTTGATAGGATGCGTAGTTTCCCTTTTATTTGTAAAAAACAACATTGAAAATAAAAAAATTAATTGTTGTAGAAACGACGCAAGCGATGAAAAAAATAGAAAAAAATGCTCATTCAGAAAAGAGCTACAAACTTGTTATAAATAACATTAAATAACATTAAAAATGAAAAAATGAAATTGTTTGAAAAAAAGCACAAGGTTCGAAAAAAAATTAATAGACAAAAGTTGTTCAACCAAGAAGGATCGACAAATTTTTTAATAATAATTTTTAGATAGGACGAGTAGATTTTCTTTTGATCGTAAAAAATAAGATTAAGAATAAAAAAATTGAACTTTCCGAAAAACGACACACGAGGCGGAAACAAAAAATAAGAAGACAAAAGTTGTTCAACCAAAAAAGGCCTATTATTTTGTTATAAATTCTTGATATGAAAATATATTGAAAATAAAAAAATTAACTTTTTGGAAAAAGGACACAACCTTTAATAATATTTTATTTAATAAAATTTTTCGCCCTGATTATATCTAAAAAATTTGCTTGAAACCACTTTACGCTAGGAAGCGTATTTTTAGTTTGAATCGTAAAAAACAACATTGAAACAAATATTAAAGTAATCATGATAAATAAAATTTGTACTTTAATTTGTCATATCTGAATAAGCAGCTCCAGACCGAGGTACAAAAATAAATATAATATACCTTTGATACAATAGAGATGACCAAAATGTAGCAAAGTTCACATTTTGGACAAAATCGAGTGGGAAGCACGAGATACGTGATGTGAATGTGTTCGTTAAAGCCTAAGGAGCTTTAACAAAAGAGAATTCACAATCACCAAATGACAGTTGTCGATGCTTTGAGTTTTAATTTTAAAAGGTCTCTGGACAAATGTGAGAAAAATACCAAGACCGAGCGCGTAGCGCGAGGTAAATACATTTTCGAGCGCGAAGCGCAAAAAGCAACAGTGGGACGCCCTAGGCGCGCTCAAACTTGCAAGCTAATCTAATCTAATTTGTGGATGAACACTTATACATTTTTTGACTTGGAATTTTTAAAGTTTCTGGGTATTGTTTAATTGTTAAATAATACTTATATCTAAAAGATTATTCTTGACCTCAAGACCGGCGAAAACTGTGTGGAGTTAAGGAGTACTCCACACCTGGGAAGATCTCAGGTGTGGAATTCCATACCTGGGAATTCAGAAGGCATTTCTATATTTTCCAGTTTTTTCCAACAGTCTCATATATTCATTACAGATTCTTTATAATAATAAAGCTTTTATTATTATACTAATTGAAAGTTAAATTTTGTTTGGCAATGATGCGGTCCTAAAAAGCATCTTACAGTTTCTTTATAATCAATAAAATTTATTTATTACATTAATTGAAAACAAATATCATTTCACATATTTGGTGCATTCAACAAAATTTTTCTTTGTGTCAAATCTTTTGCGTCAATGAATTGATCTACTCATTATTTAAAACTATACTTTTAGAGCATCCAACACCCAAGAGTTGTTGCAAAACAATAGAGTCAACATTATGAACAATTTTATTGGAAGAAACCTGACCATATTTTTGCATAGGACTATTAAAATGAAAGCTCAAACCATCGACAACTGAAATTTAGTGATTGTTAATTCTCTTTTGTTAAAGCTTCTTGGGCTTTAACGAAAACATTCTCATGACGTGTCTCGTGAGAAAAAAAAGTTGGAAGCAAATTTTCAGATCTGATCCATTTTCTTATTAAACATCTTATCATACCTTGTGTCTTTTTTGCGAAAATTTAATTTTTTTATTTGTAATGTCATTTTTCACGATTAAAACAAAAACTACGCGTCTTATCAAAAAATGATTAATAACAAATTTGTAGCTCTTTTTTGGGTGAACAACTTTTGTCGATTTATTATTTGCGTAGCTTGTGTCGTTTGTCTAACAATTTTATTTTTTTGTTTTTCATGTTTTTTTTTTCACGAACAAAACAAAAACTACGCGTCAAATCAAAAAGTGATTTGAAACAAATCTGTAGATCTTTTTTGCGTGCACATTTTTGTCTTCTTATCTTTTTTTTTTATTTTGCATAGTTTGACCGCAAAATTTTCGATTTTTCATTCTTTTTTGTGCGATCAAAATTTCAATTTTCATAAAAATTCAAAAAGTTGTTATTGTAATCTTGTAGAACTTTCAAAAAGCAACTTTTTTTTTTCTTTGACTTTTTTCATATCGTTCGCTGTTTGGCTTAAACTTTTCGTTTTTATTTTAATTTTGAAAATGCTATGATTCTGACAACTTTCTTTTCATCAAAAAAGTGGTGAGAATAAATTTTTCAAATTTACAAAGACTATGAATGGCCGTACATAGAACTTTCAAATCCTGAAAAAAATGTTCTCAAAAATTTTGAAAATGCTCTAACTTTTTATTAAATTCAATTTATTCAGAAAAAAAGGATCTCTCTCTTCTCA
>CAKNYM010052495.1:484291-507348 GCA_932195095.1 Andricus curvator | reverse complement strand
AGTTTGCAGGTTCGAAAATACAAGAAAAAATTTTTTTTAGAATTTTTCATCATAAGGCTTTTTTCTGTACATTTGGTGCGGGGTCCTTTCATTTCAGTTTTACTCAAGAATTACAATTTTAAATCCTGTGGAACCTTTTGCCTAGTCATTGCTTTTTTTCTTCGAATGGGTTTTTAATAATTTGCAACAGGAACAAAAAAACGTTTAGTGGATGCATTAGAGTGGTTCAAGAAGAGGCTTCTTTCTCTCAAACAGTATCCCTACAAAGTGTTTCTTTTGGCATCAAAATTACTCCTGACTCAGGGCATGATCAAGAAAAGTATATTCAGTGGTCCCCCAAGTTGGTCTTCTTGAAGAAAATTTTAATTTTATTTTAATAATCGCTGTTGGTGCATTTTTACTTCTACATCTTATTTTGAAAAACCGGCTTCGGAGACCACCACATTCTTTCTTGAAATTCTGCCCAAACTCTAAGTGATGTATATCATTTATAAAAGCATACTGTATGCATGCCAAAGAAAAAATGCAGAAATTTTGATTATTTAAATAAAATAAACATTTTATTTATAAAAACCGACTTAGGCGACCCCTAAATCTTTTTTTTAATTTCTGCCAAAAATCAGTGGTCAATTTGACATCAAAAGGATCACTTTGTAGGGATTACATTCGAAAAGAAAATAATGCTTTTCTACCACCCTGGGGTAGATGGAGGAAAAGGTCACAAGTTGAACGGGCCACTTGTTATCCTTATTCAGACGGATTGACATTGACAAGCTGTACTCGTAAAGACACGATTTTTTCTGGATTTAGAAAGTTTTCTAAATCCAGAAAAAAATTGTAAGATCTACTGGGACATTTTGTTTCGTTTATTTTATAAATGAGCAAATTGGTTCTCATAGCGAACTTACCAACAGCCATTTCAACAGAATTATTATCTTTTTTAGTCCTTTTTATATTGCTTTTTTTAAATCTTCTATCCTGATTTATCAGTCATTGATCATTTACTCTGCTTGTGTTATAACTAATAATACTATATCATCTGCGAAATGAAGAATCGGGATCATCTTTCCCTGTACTTTGCCTATTATGATATTATTTTCCTATTTCGTTTCCTAAATTCCATGCCCTACATATAGGTTAAATAACCATGATGATGTAGAAGATACTTGTCTTAGTCCCTTTCTAATATTCTCTTCTGATTCCTCATCATCAATTTTTATTATCACAGTTTGATTCGTATACAGGTTATAGATAACTCTCCTATCTCTGTTCTGTTCCTATCTCCTTTCTCAATTTCATCATTCGAAATAGCTTGGGCCAATTTGACATTATCAAATGATTTTTAAAAATCTGCGATAGCAACTAATGTCGGGTTTCCCTTATGCTGACTCGGGGAAAGTTAGGCTAAGCCCACACTTTTTTTTAAAGTCTTTTTTTAATTTGAAAATTTTTGTTGGAAAACGTATTAGGTATGGTTGGATCGAGAATTGAGTTTGCGACAAAATTCTACTGATGATATTGAACTACGATGCTTCGTTTATCAATCATTAGAAAAAATGTGAAGTATCTGGAAGTGTCGGATTAGCCCCACTGTCGGTTCAGCCCCACTCCACCCTACCTTTTTGCATTAATAGAATTGCTTATAGTTTTCCTCTCTTCTTTCTATAAAATCTAATTGATCTTCTATTGCTTTTCTATCCTTATGTGCAATATTCGCTTTTCTATTCTCGATGGGTTTAAGATTGAACTAATGATCCGGTATAATTTTAACATCTCTCTGCCCCAGTTTTTTTTCTATTTCTACAATGTTACTCTTTTTAAAACCATCATATATTTTATGAAACCAAGAAGCCACTAAACATTCTCAAAGATTAATATCAGACTAATGTTTCATGTAGATATTTCAGCTGTTTGATGTCAAATATTTCGCAAGGTATATCTCTGATCCCGATGTTTAAAATTTTCATTTTGATTTTGTTGAAAGGATTATAAAAAGATTTTCTATCTATTGCAATTTTCTAAGTGTGGTGAAATAATACCACTTTTTCCGCATCTGATTAAGAAACTTGTCTGATTCCTCAATATAGCTCATCTGCACAATAGATGAGGAAATTCTTGTAAAAGTCTTACTAGTTGTTGTCGAGAAAATCCGTCTTGGCGTTTCCCTCGTTTCATACATTTCGCAGATTAATTTGTATAATAAAGTGCACATTGTACTTTTTCTCTTATATTTTTCAAAAGTTTTGAAGGTATTTTATCTACCCCTGGTACTTTTCTTATATTCTCTAGTGCCCTACCAACTCTTCAAACAATTTTGCTACACTTGCCCTTATCCATGTATCATTGATGCTACTCCTCATTTTTCCTCATCCTCTCTTCGGAAACGTTCAGCAACATCTGCGTTGTTCACTTCATCTACTTATAAAAATAATCATTATTCATAATCTTCCTCTAATATGAAATTGATCTAAATCAAGATTAACTCAATTACAATGAAAAGCAATTACAAAAATGAGATAAATAAAAAAATAGTTTCTTCTCATGTCAGGGCAAAAAAAAAACACCCGTAAGTGATACCTCCAACTATCAATGTAGGGAGTCATCGTGACTTAGATGGTATCGTGCTTGTAACATATTCTGCAGCCACGGTGGCGGGGGTTCGATTCCCGAAGCAGAAAGCGACGCTGGATTTTTTTTTTTAGAAAGTTTCGCTTCTGCCCCTTGGTGTACTACCCCACAGGTACTCTATAGTTTTTAATTAACTCTATAGCACAGTCGCTAATGACCCTGGCACTCGATAAGACTATAAAAATGCAACTAATAAAGAAAAAAAAACTATCAATTTGTTGAGGTGCTTTACACGAGTCGGTTCTTATAATACTACGGAATACGACTACAAGGATGAATTGTTTTAGGTGATATTTTCACCACATAATCTGAAGGCTTATACATGTGCATGACTAAAGACCTTTTTTTCGAAAAATGGCCTTGTCGTTGTTTTTTTTTCTTAATTGAAACGCACTTTGAAGGAGTGAGCGCCTGTTTTCGGTTCATCATGGGTACACTCCCAGTGGCGCGTTGCCCATTTCCAGGCGCAGAAAATTCAGCATATTTTCAATTAACAAAAAAAAAGCAGCAACAAGATCATTTTTCGAAAAAAGGGCTCTAGTCATGCACATATATAAGCCTTTAGATTATGCGGTAAAAATATTACATTGGTTAATTCATCCTTGTAGCCGTATTTTGTATTATTATAAAAACCGACTCGTTTGAAGCACCTTAAGTGATCGTAAATAATTTTAGGTGATCTTACCCAAATTTGAGAGCAAATACAAGAAAATGAAGGATTCTGATTTAATAATCAACTATTTGGTTGAAAATTGAACTAATTGGTTTAAAGTTAAAATCCTATGTTAAAAATACATTTTTTGCTGAAAATTTAACTATATTATTGAAATTTTTGTTTAATAAAAATTAATTTTTTTGCTGCAAATTTTGATATTATAGTTGAACATTTATCAGTTTAGCTGAAAATGCATCTCTTTTGTAAAAAATTTACATAATTTTGGTTGAAAGTTGATTTCCTTTTTTCTAGTCTGATATTATATTTTTTGTTGAGAATTCGTCTTCTATGGTTATATATTGTATTTGGTTGACAATTTTATTATTCGGTTGAAAATTTCATTATAATGTTAGAAATCCATTTTTTTTTTTTTGGTTATAAGTTTAACTGTTTCGATGAAAATTCGTCTTTTTCGCTTGAAAATTCCACTATTTTGACAGAAAAATCAACTATTACGTTAAAAATGAACTTTTTTTGTTATAAATCCATATTTGCGTGTTAAATATTCAACCTTTATGTTAAAAATTCATCGTTTTGGATTGAAAATTCAACAATTTGTAACCAAATTTTTATCTTTTTTAGTAGGAATATAAATTTACTTTTTGTTTAAAATTTGTATTTTTCTGTACAAAAGTCTATTGAAATCCTTTTTGATGAAAATTGAACTCTTTTTTTGAAATTTTTTTTTTTTTATTTAAAAATTAACCTCTTTCAGTGGAATTTTCATTTTTCTTGGACAATGCAATTGTTTGGTTGATAATTTAACAATCTTGTTAAAAAGTCATACTTTTTTGTTAAAAATTCGACTATTCAGCAGAAAATTACCTTATAGTTTATAATTCTTATTTTGGTATTGGAAAGTGAACTAGAACCTTTTTTAGATGAAAATTTAACTATTTATTTGAAGTTTTTTTTTTCAATTCATCTGTTTTGAAATAAATATTTCATCCTTCTTGAATAAAAATGCAAAACTGTTCGGTGGAAAATTCAACACTTTTTTAAAAATTTGTTTTTCTGATTTCAAAATTCACCTGCTTTAGCAGAAATTACATCTTTCGTGGATAAAAATGGAACCGTTTGGTTTAACATTAAACAATTTTGTTGAAAAGTCATATTTTTTGTTTGAAAATTTTGCTGTTTTGTTGAAAATTGAACTATTTTGTAGAAAATTTAATATTTTGGTGTTGAAAAGAGAACTGAAATCTTTTTTGGATGAACATTCAACTCTTTAAAAAAAAATTTTTGTTTAATTAAAAATTCATCTGTTTTAAGAGAAATTTCATCTTTCTGGGATAAAAATCCAACTGTTTGGTTAAAAATAAAACTATTTTGTTAAAAAGTCATACTTTTGGTTGAATATTCTACTGCTTTGTTGCAAATTTAACTATTTCGTAGAAAATTTACTTTTTGTTTAAAATTCATACTTTGGTGTTAAAAAATGAACAAAAAGATATTCTGGATGATAGTTCAAGTTTCAAAAAAATTGTTCTTTTGTATTAAAAATTCATCTGTTTTCATACAAATTTAATCTTTCTTGGATAATAATTCAACTATTTGGTAGAGGATTCAAAATTCGTCTTTTTGGATTAAAAATTCAATTTTTTTCGTAGAAACTTATTTCTTGATTGAAAATTCATATTTTGATCGTGAAAAGTCAACTCAAATCTTTTTCAACAGAAAATTCAATTATTTTTTTTAATTTATCTTTTTGATTCATAAATTCATCCGATTTGGTAGAAATTTCTTTTTTTAAGGGAAATGCAACTTTTTGGTTGAAAATTACTCTTCTTTGCTTGAGTATTCAACTATTTTATTTGAAAGATTTGGTTCAATTACTTTGTTAAAAAATCATTTTTTTAAAGAGTTATATTTTTAGTTGAACATTCATCTCTATGTTTGAAGGATGAACTATTTTGTTGAAAATTAATGTTTTCAAATTGAAAATTCAACTACTTGGGTAAAAGTTAAACTATATTGTTAAAAATTTATTTATTGCTTGAAGGCTTATGTCTTTTGTTAAAAATTTAACTGTCTAGTGGAAAAGTCTTTTTTTGTTTAAAATGAATTCTTTAACTGAAAATGTAACTTTTCCATTTTTTATGATTGATCTTTTTTAGCTGAAAATTCTCCCTTTTTGCTAAGGAAAAAAAAAATTTTCTTGGTTTAAAATTTCATTTTTTTTGGGTAAAAATGCATCAGTTTCGTGGAAAAATAATTTTTTGCTGAATTCATATTTTTTGTTTGTAAATTCAATTTTTGTAGAGAAAATTCGTATTTTGGCTTGAAGGTTCAACAACTTAGGTAAAATTTTCTTTCTTCAGTTAAAAATCTTTATTTATTGAAAATTTGTCTTTCTGGCTTTAAAAAACATTTTGTTTGTACAAATTTCATGTTTTTTGATTGAAATATAAACTATGACACTTTTTGTTAGGAATTTATAATTTTAGGTTGAAAATTCAACTATTATGATAAAAATTCAATTATTTTGTGGAAAATTCAAGTATTTTGTTAAAAAGCCAGCTTTTATAGTAGAAAAGACATTTTTTTGTTCAAAATAAATTAATAAATTTGAAAATTATAATCGGTTACATAATTTAAGTACGGCCCCTTACCATTTAACAATTTCAGGAAACTGTTTGTAATTTTTGGATACCGCTTCTAATTGTTAATAAAAATTCAATAAATTTACTATAAAAGTTACTGAATTTCCTAAATGTGTCGGAATTTTCCGAACATTCCTAACAGTGTAACGTTTTTTCCGCGTTAACATTTTTCATGATTTCAAACTCGCCACTACAAATCGTTGCTAATTGAATTACAAACATGAAATGTTTTTAATTAAAGTTCGCATGAGGCGAAAATTCATACAGTTTGATTCAGCACTTATTCAATCAAAATCTGTTGTTTATTTAGCTTGAAAAAACAAAAAATAATAACGAATGGAACAAAATCGTAACGTGATTTTCTCCCTCGCGTGTATGAGATATTCCATGAAATGTGTAAAATTTTCCAATTTTCGTACCTGCAGAGTGCAGACGTACATGGGGGGTTTAATCGAATGGCCAAATATCCACCTACATGTATGTAATACCGACACTCTGGACGTTATATGCGACGTGTTCGAACGGCTAATCGGGAGGAAATAATTTGTTTGACCGAGCTCTCGCTCCGCTGAACCTGATTGGCTGTCCCTAGACTGATCGATAATTTCCCACATACTAAGGATTAGTAGATATCCTCCTCGACGTTATTATCATCATCGAGGACGCCCTTAGAGATTAATTAATTTCGTGAAAATTATGGAAGCCCTTTGTCGCACTTTACCCCATCGGATTTGCTCACGTTTTAGGGCTTGGGAAGATTGGAATAAATTTAATTTTAGCAATAGGATTTTAACTTTCTCTATGGGGGCCATCCATAAATGACGTAACACTTTTTTTCTAATTTTATAATATTCGCTTGGATATATATGAAAGTGGTAACAAAAGTCAAAACGACTACTTCCAGACAATATAGTATATCCTTTACTGTGTCAAGTTCATAACGGAATTAAAACGTATGACGTTTCGAAACACGGTGTTTTGACACGTAGAATCCGAAAATGAAGGTCTCAAAATTGTAGCTGCTCCCCTTTCCAAGATATAGTCGAAAAATGACATTTTTTATTATTTTTATTAAAAATGATGGATTAAAACATTTGTATAATTGAGTGTTTTATAAATGGAAGGAGGAGAATTATACAACAGAATCTTTCAGTCTTTGTGGATAAGAGGAATCACTGATCAAATTTATTTTTATTTTCTCCCAAAATCGTAAAAATTCTCCCTGTGCCGATTCTTCAGCTTGTTCGAACCATAGTCCTAAACCTTCTGAATGTTCGAAAAATTGTAAACAATCTTTGAAAAGCTCAAATAAAACATGTAGTTTCAATGTGATAGAGATATATGTTGCCATTACTGCCTTTGCTAGTTCTTCAAACAAATTGTCTAGGTGATTAATATTGTCAATTTTTCGTGAAGAAGAGCTTAAATCAACTATTTTGTTCATCGCCTTAAATGCACTCACGTAAGGTATCAAAACAAACTGACCTGCATCTTTATAAATATTAGGATCCAGTCATTCATCGGATTCTTCCAGCAATTTTCTGCATGCATTTCCTTCAATTATTTCACCATGGTAATTTGTATATAACCGTATACCGTTATTTGGCCGAGAACGAGCACTACACTGGCCTATGAAACTGAAAGTAGTATCCACAAATTATCATGGTGAAATATTTGAAGGAAATGCACACAGAAAATTGCTGAAAGAACCCAATGAATTACTGGATCCTAATATTTATAAAGATCTAGGTCAGTTTGTTTTGATACCTTACGTAAGTGCATTGAAGGCGATTAACAAAATAATCTATTTCTGCTTTTCTACAAGAAACATTGACAATATTAATCACCAAGACAATTTGCTTGAAGAACCAGCAAAGGCAGTAATGGCAACATATATCTCAATCACATTGAAACTACATGTTTTATATGAGCACCTTCAAAGATTGCTTAACATTTTTCGAACATTCAGAAGGTTTAGGACTATGGTCAGAACAAGCTAGAGAATCGGCACACAGAGAATTTTTACGATTTTGGGAGAAAATAAAAATAAAGATCAGTGATTCCTCTTACCCACAAAGACAGAAAAATGCTGTTGTAGAATTCTTCTCGTTTAAATTGTAAAACACTTAATTATCCAATTGTAATAACAATGATTACTTTTTGTGTCAAAATTACATAGTAAACTTTATTTTCCCATTTTAATGCATAGTTTTTAATAAAAATGATGAAAAATAACATTTTTCGACTATATCTTGGGAAGGGGAGCAGCTAAGATTTTGGGACCTTCATTTTTGGATTCTACGGGTCGAAAACAATAGAATAGCCTACTCAGAATTTTTCGCCAGTCAAGACAAACCTAAAGACCTCAGAGGATCACCGTGGAAACATATACTAGTTTCCTCATCAGATTAAAATTGATCTAAAATATAAATAAAAATGAACAATAATAGTGCTGTATAAATTAGTTTAACAAGACGAAGCTCTTAAAAATTAAAAGTTGCTCACCATCAAAGTCAAGTTATGAAGATTCAAACTGAGTTAAAAAATAATGATAAGTAGGTATTGTTGTGGTTGCTCAACCATATGTAAACAATTTTGAAGATTAATTTTTGAATGAAAAAGATTGTTCAGTCCATTATTTTGAGTACTGTTATAAAGAATTAGCCTGTAATTGAAAATAGTAATTCATAATGTCCAAAAAGATACAATTTACCCATCAGGTGGAAAATTTTGTTCAAAAATTATTTATCAAAAACTGTTATTTCTGTGTAGATATAATCGGAGCAACCACAACAACTCCATTGTGGTTATACCAATACTAATAATTCTGTATCAATTCTGTATCAATCGGAGTGCGCAGTCTCAAGAAAATTAGGAGCGTACATATTCAAAATCGAATAGAAATAAAATGAAAGTAATATATTTTATTGAAATAATTTTGTTTGCAGGAGAATTCAGAAGACAATTGTAAAGTATTATTAAATCATTAAGGAATTTACAATAGTATAAACAATAAGATCATAAACAAACTAGCATAAGTGATCAATAATCCTCATATAAGATTTGTTGAAAGTATTCAAATCCGAAATAAGATTGATGCTTTTATATCCTTCTCTCTTAATGAAAACCATTTCAGAAAAACAAAGTTTATAATAATTAGGTTCCTTGTGTAGAATTTCAATATCATCCCATTTTATAAAATTAATATCTTCTGAATGTTTATCAGTTACATGTTGTCTAATAGCTCTGTGATATTTTTTTGCAAGCCTAATATTATTTTTATGTTCCTTTAATCTTATTCTAGGTGGATGACTGGTTTGGCCAACATAAGTCATACCACAAGAACAAGTAGTTCTATAAATAACATTATTACAGTCTAAAATATTAAGTTCATCTTTTCCCAATTTAATATATTTATCAAATTTATGATCACTTCTAAAAACAGTTTTTATGTTGTAATTATTGAGAAGTCTATTAATATTATTTGATATTGTTCCTAAAAATGGAATAGATATCTCTTTTTTAACATTAATAACCTCATAATTATTATCAGTTTCTAAAATAAGTCTATACCTAGATTCCGATTCTCTTAACCTTTTCTTAATGTGTTTATCAACAAACAATTTAGGATAATCATTATAAGATAAGTACTTCCTCACAATATTCAAATTGTCTGCATGAAAAATAGAATTAGATAAGAGGATAGCCATCTAAACTAAATTTTTAACTACACCAATCTTGTGTCGTACAGGATGATCTGATAGAAAATTAAGAAATCTAGCTGAATATGTTCCTTTGCGGAACCAATTCGTGATGATATTATTGTTTGAATCTCTAATTACTTCAAGATTTAAAAATCTTATAGAATTATTCTTTTCTGTTTCGAAGGTAAATTTCAGTCTAGAATCATAGGAGTTGAAAATTGAAAGTATAAATTATAGTTTATCACTTGGTATAATTAAAAACGAGTAGTCAACATAACGTGTGTAAGCTATAATTTCAAAATTAATTTTTGAAAAAGCATAAGATTCCAAGTCTTGCATAACTATTTCAGATAATATGGTAGAAATAGGAGATCCCATAGGTCTTCCAAAAGATTTTTAATATAATATATCGTTAAATTTGAATATTGTAGAATCTAGAAGATGTGAAATGCCTTCATTGAATTCTTCAAGAGGTATCTTAGTATGACGACCAATAAAACACCATCGGTCATCAATACTTTTAAAAACCAATTCAGACGGAATATTCGTGAATAATGATGTAACATCTAAAGTGTTTTTGCTAATACATAAGTAGGAGTATCAACAGAAGAAACTACAGGTCTAAGTGGACAATCTGGTTTATGTATCTTTAGCAGACCATAAATTCTTGATAGGATAGAATTAGTTCTAATGAGATCTTTTCTAACTGTGTTAGGATTGAGATACTTCTTAATCATTCATTTATTAATCATGTTAGATGTTTTATTTTGCGATTTCTTTAAAGCTGTTATTGGCTCGGAGTCTAATTTGATATATATACTGGAATCGTTGAGTAAATTGATTATTTTTTGTTTATAATCATCATTGTCCATCAAAACTGTGACATTTCCTTTGTCCGCCTTAGTTATCATGATATCTTTATTGTTATTTAAAAAGCAGTTTGTAAGTTCAATATTTTTAGCAATTATTCTATCTGAATCAATGAATTGTTTATGTTTTTTTATATAATTGGAAGCAAGGGAAAGAATCTTATGTCGATCCATGGATCTTTATAATCATAGTTATTATCTGATTCTAATCTATGCTTGTTTAATTCAATTGGATTATAATTGTATTCTTCAAGTGAATCAATGAGTTTTTCATTAAGTTTTTTACTATGATTACTTTTATAATCATAATTAAAATTTTCTTGAAATTCAACAATATTTTTTTAAAGAAAGGTTGGAACAGCAAGCGTCAATCTAGTTCTGATTTTTTCCAAACATGAATTAAAAAATTTAATGTGATTGTGAATGTCTTCAATTTATTATGGACTCAACAATCTTTTTCATTCAAAAATTTATCTTTAAAATTTTTTACATATGGATGAGCAATAGGTTGGTCCAACATTTTTTTTTCGAATTTCTATGGGGACACCCCAGAAATTTGTTCGAATACACACAAAAATAAATACATTTTTTTGTGTTTCGGAAAAAAATGATATTTAGGGGTGCCGCAAGCCCGATGCAGTTTAACATGTATTTTCCACAAGAAAAAAATACGTTTTTGTAAATCTTATTCAGAATCCTCAATATTATTTCAATCGAGTTGAAACTCAACATTTCTCTTCACAATTAGCCATAGCATACGAATAAAAGATCACTTTTCAAATATCAACACCATGAGTCTGTTTTATAGGGTCCCAAAGAAACGCCATAAGTGAAAAAATGGGTTTTGCGAGTTCTTCGCGGTAATTATGACTTTTTTGCGGTTTTTTCAGTAAAAATTATTTCTGGCGCATAAAAGACCATTTCATACTAATGATTAGATGTTCACATTCCACACACATTTGGAGTGAAGTAATAATGTATTCAAGTTAACAAAATAATTGTTTGAACAATTTATTATCATTGTTAATAATATTCTCTTTGCCTAATTGGTAGAATGTTGCGGTTTTTTTTTTAATTTTCAACTGTTTGTCTATTTTTCATTAGTTGCGGCTTCTTGGCAATTTTTACCTTTCTATGCTTTTTTCACTTAGTGAGGTAATAATTAATTAAAGTTAACAAAAAAGTTGTGTAAACAATTAAGCATTGTTTATAACTATCTTTTCATAGATAAGTGCTAGAAAGTGGCGGTTTTTTCCTAAAATCTTTCACTTTGCTTAGCCTGTTTAATTACTAACAATTAATAAATAAATATTAGAGATTTGAAATTCCAAGTTTTTCTTTCACGCTATGGAATAAACTTCTTGTTTTTTTTTAACATTGGGAAAAGAGCAAAAATAATTCACTTGAAACGACAATACCATTCGAAAAATCATTTTTGTCGTGGTTGACTTATTATTTGTTCAGAAATAAAAAGGCGATGCAAAGTTGAAGATTTTAGAAAAAACCGCCACTTTCTAGCACTCATCTCAGAAAAGATGGTTATAAACAATAATAATTTGTTTGAGCAATTATTTTTGCTGAATCTAATCAATTATTAAGTCACGCGCAATGAAAAATAGACAATCAGTTGACAAATTCAGAAAAAACCGCAACATTCTACCAATTAAGCAAAGAGAATATTATTAACAATAATAATAAATTTTTCAAACAATTATTGTGTTAACTTGAATTCATTATTACTTCACTCCAATTGAAAATTGGAAAAAAGCCAGAAATTTCAGAAAAAACGCATCTTTCTAGCATTATTCAAATATAATATTAATAATAGTAATAACAAATTGTTTAAACAACTAATTTTCTTGACTCTAGTTAATTATATAACTTATCCTAATTGAAAATTTGACTAGAAGTGATTTTTTTGAACTGTTATTTTGTAGCATTTTTCCGAAAGAATATTATTAACATTATTAATAAATTGTTTGAGCAATCACTTCTGTCAACATTTATGAACTATCACTTTCATCTAATTGAAAATTGGACAACAAGTGGGAAATTTTTGAAAAAACCGTGTCTTTCTAACTCCATTCTATGAGAAAATTGCCTAAAACAATAATAAATTGTTTAAACAATTTATGTGAACATCTAATAATCAGTATGAAGTGGTCTTTTGTGTGCTAGAAACAATGTTCATTGAAAAAACCGCAAAAAAAGTCATAATTACCGCGAAAAACTCGCAAAACCGATTTTTTCACTTATGGGGTTTCTTTGGGACCCTATAAGACAGACTTATAGTGTCGATATTTAAAAAGTGATATTTTATTCGTATTCTACGGCTAATTGTGAAGAGAAGTGTTGAGTTTCAACTCGATTGAGATAATATTGAGGATTCTGAATAAGATTTACATAAACTTCTTTTTTTCTTATGGGAAATACGTGTTAAACTTCATGGGGCTTGCGGCACCTCTAAATATCATTTTTTTTTCAGACAAAAAAATGGTTATTGGTTAATATATAGAATTCCTGTAAATAAAAACAAGAATCCAACGACCAGATTTGGACAACCACCATAAAATGCTCCTATTGTAATTTGAAGAAAAAAAAAAATTCCTCAAAAAAAAAATTTCAAAAAAAAAAAATCTCAAAAAAAAAAAAAAAAGAATTTCCTTTTTCCTTGGACAAAAAATAAAAAAGAGGAAAGAAAAATGAGAAGGCGACCAACTAAATCCCCGTCCTTTTTTTTTTCTTTTGTCTTTTTCATTTTTATTATTATCAAATCAGAGCACAAAAACATTCATAATATTTACAAATTATTATAATTTATTAATTATTAAGTATTATTATTTCTCATTTTTCTTTCCTCTTTTTTATTTTTTGTCCAAGGAAGGACATTATTTTTTTTTTTTGTGAGAATTTTTTTTCTCCAAATTATAATAGGAGCATTTTATGGTGGTTGTCCAAATTTGGTCGTTGGATTCTTGTTTTTACATTCAGGAATTCTATACATTAGAGATGTTTTTGTCAGTTTTATTCAGAATCGTCAATATTATTAATTTTTTTTAAATCATCCCCATAAAAGTGTTTTATAGGGTCCCAAAAAACCCCATAAGTGAAAAATTGGGTTTTACTAATTTTCGGCACTTATTATAATTATTTTCCGGTTTTCTGCATGCAAATTATTTGAAATGCATAAAATACTATTTTTTACTGATAACTAGATATTTATATAAATTGTTTAAACTATTTTTGATAGTTTTTAGCAATTTTCTCTGAGAATAGAGTTAGAAAGTCGCGAGTTTTTCTGAATTTTTCAATTTAATTTCAACTTTTCAGTTACATCGTAGCAATAATCAATTCAACTTAACAAAGATAATTTTTCAAAGAATTTTGCATTGTTTATAATAATATTCTCGTAGAATCATGCCAGAAATTTGTAGCCTTCTCAGAAATTTGCCACGTTTTGTTATCTTTTAAATTAGTGTAAGGTAATAATTAATTCAAGATACTAAACACAAGTGTTTAAATAAATTATTATAGTTTATAACTACTACTTTTATAATAAGGTCAGATAGTTCCCGTTTTTTTCTGAAATTTTTTACTTTTTGTCTAATTTTTACTTAGTTATCTAATAAATAATGCGAGTTAACAAACATAATTATTTAGACAATTTATCATCGCTTATAATTATCTTTTCTTAGAGACTTAAAGTAATGCTAAAAAGTTGCGGATTTCTCGGAAACTTTCAGCTTTTCTTTGACTTTCTAGTTCGCAAAAAATAATAAATATTATTATTAATTTAAACAAAAAATCTCTCAGTAACAACAAAGAAAGAGATTTAAAAAAAATGATTCTCTCTATTGTTTATTTATTATTTGCTAACTGATAAAAAGCCAGAGCAAACTTAAGTATTTCAGAAAAACCGCAATTCTCGATCAATTATATAAAAGATAAAATAGTTACAAACAATAAATTGTTTGAACACTTAAATTTGTTACCTTGCATTAACCATTACCTCACTAAGTGAAAAAAAGACAAAAAGTAGAAAATTTCAGAAAAACTTGCAACTATCTAGCATCACTAGAAAAAGATAGCTTAAACAATAATAATTTGTCCAAACAATTATGTTTGTTAAATGTAATTAATTTTTACCACGCTCTAAGTGAAAGGTGAAGAAAAAGTTGAATATTTCGTAAAAAAGCGCAACTTTCTTGCATTTCTGAAAGATAATATTATTAAAAATGATTAAAAATTGTTTGAACAATTATTCTTGTTAACTTAAAGTAATTATGACCTCAATCTGAGTGAAAAATTGAAAAAGGTGAAAAATTTCGTGGAAAGTTGCAACTATCTAGCATTACTATAGGAGACGATAGATATTAGCAACAATTATTTGTTTAAACAATTATCTTTTTTGAATTGCATTTATTTTGATCTCGCTATAAGTGAAAAGTGGATAAAAAGTTGAATATTTAAAAAAAAACCGCAAGTTCCTAGCATTATTCAAAGAGAATATTATTAAAAATAACAATGAATCGTTTAAACAATTATGTTTGTTAACTTGAATTAATTATTACCTTATTTCAATTGGAAAGTAGACAAAAAGTGATAAGTTGTAGAAAAAACAGCGTCTTTCTAACTCTATTCTAAGATGAAATTGCTAAAAACAATAATAAATTGTTTAAACAGTTTCTTTAAACCTCTCAATTATCAATGTAAAGTAATATTTTTCATATCAGAAATAATTTGTAACAAAAAAAAAACGCAAAGAAATCATAACTAGCGTCAGAAACTCGCAAAACCCAATTTTCCACTTATGGGTTTTTTTCGGACCCTTTAAAACTGACTTATGGGGGTTATATTCAAGAAGTGAATATTTTTCTGTATTCTATAGCTTATTGTGAACGAAAAATTTGAGTTTTAACTTTATTCATCTTATATTGAGAATTCTGAATAAAATTTACAAAAACGTCCCTTTTTCTTATGGGAAGTACTTGTTAAACTTCATGGGACTTGCGGAACCTCTAAATATGTGTTTTCATAAAAAAAGCGGATTTATTTTTTTGCAAATTCATACAAATTTGGGAGCGACATTCATGAAAATTAAAAAAAAAAGTCTATTTATTCTGTCTATTTATTCTTGTATCTGGGATAGACAACTATTTTTGAATAACAAATAAAATCTTCGTTGGAGCCGTTTCCGAAAATAATCCATTATTAATTTCAAAATTGAAATTTAATTTTTTTTAACAGAAAATTCATCTTTTTTTTGGTAAATCATTATTTTGGTTGAAGATTCTACTATTGTGTTAAAAATTCGTGTTTTTAGTTGAAATCAACCAGTTGGAAATTACTTTTTCGTTTTGTTGAAAATTAGTTTTAAAAACTGAAAATGCAACTAACCCATTTTTGGGTGAAAACTTATTTTTGAAATTTAACTATTGGTTTGGAAATTCATCTCTCTTCATTAAAAATTACATTATTATTAAAAATTCATCTGTGTAGGTTTAAAATTCAACTATTTTTTTAATAATTTTCTTTGTCAAAAAGTTAACTGTTTTGTTCAAAATTTGTTCTTTTGGATTGAAAATTCATACATAGATACATGAAATACGAAATATTAAATCTTTCGTTCAGAATTTATCTTCTTTGTTTGAGAACTGAACTATACTTGGTTTAAATTTAACTATTTTATTAAAAATGTAATAATTTTTTTGAAAATTCAACTATTTTTTTCAAAGTTTTCTTTGTGGTCAAAAATTCTACTCACTAGAGAACAACTCATCCGTGTATATAGAAATCGGATTCGTTACTTTCCGGCCCCCCCCCGGGGGGGCCAATGGAAAAAGTACGGTTGATAACAGGGGTTGTCAAAAATTAATAAACAGATTTTTTGCACTTTTTCTCTTAAATTAATATTTTTCATGAAAAAGGACAAAAATAAGTTTTCAGATTTGTTTAGAAAATGTATTGAATTATAATTAAACAAATTGATTGCATCCCACTTGAATGATATCGTCGAAAAAAAAGAAACACTCTTTTCATAACATGAAACTGCATACAAAAGCAGCTAAAATCATACCTGCAAATATTTATTATATTGCAAACAATATATATATATATATATCCAATCATTTCTACGCAATTCGTTTAGTGAGCAATTAAAATCAAATTGAAATTGCAGAGCACCACTTATTATTTATTTATTCTTAACACGTCAGGGTTTAAATGTTTTTCATACTTTTTTTTTTAAATTTATTGCGCTAGAGCTTCCCTCTCTCTCTCTATTATTTGAGATAATTTTTTCATATTTTCTCTCTTTCTAGAAAATAGTTACATTTTTTAAACCGAAAATACGAATTTTCAAGAAAAAAGTTAATTTGAAACCAAATAGGTGAATTTTGAATCATATAGATGGAGTTTATAGCAGAAAGACGTTTTCTTAATGTAATAGTTATATTTTCAACCAATGAGATAAATTTTTAACGAAAATGATACACCTCCAAACAGAAAAATAAATTTTTAACAAAATTCCTTGACTTTAAACCAAGTTGTTAAATCTTCAACCAAAAATTTGAATCCTCAAACAAAATATACTAATCTTCAACCAAAAAGATTAATTTTAGCGAAAAAAAATTATTTCCTAACAAAAAAGACGAAGTTTCCACAAAATACATGCATTTTTAACAAGATGGTTACATTTTGACCAAAGAGATAAATTTTCAACCAAAATGATGAGTATTCAAGCAAAGAAAAGAATTTTCAACAAAGTAGTTCCACTTTTAACCAATTAGATGAATTTCTAACCAAAAAGATGATTTCTCAACAAAAATGTAATATTTGATATTTAAACTAAAAAAGGTTTTAATTTTGAAAAAAAGAGATAAATTTATTTGAAAAGACGAATCTTCAACAAATAGTTGCATCATCAACAAAAATGGACCAATCTTCAACCAAAACGATTCATTTTCAGCCAAGAAGATTAATTTTTTGACAAATGAGACAAATTTTCAACAAATTGTTTACATTTTGAACCAAAGAGATAAATTTTCAATGAAAATAATTAATAACAGTAGTTTTACTTTTAATCAAGCAGTTGAATTTTTAAACGAAAGGATGGTTTCCCAACAGAAAATTTAATATTTGATATATAAACTAAAAAAGGTTTTAATTTGAAAAAATTACATAAATTTATCCACGAAAGACCATTTTACAATAAGATAGTGGAATCCTTGAACACAAAAATTAATTTTTGAGAAAATAAATAAATATTCCACAAAATAGATAACTTTTTAAAATAAAAACATGAATTTTGATCTAAAATGATAAATTTCTAACTATATAATGAATTTTCAAACAAAATTATTAATGTTTCAACAAAGCAGTTCAATTTTTCACAAAGAAGTTGAATTTTTACCCAAAACGGGTGAATTTAAAAAAAAATAAAATTAATGAACATTTTAATTTGAAATAAGAAAGAGTGAAATTTATCAAAGAAATACGAATCTTTAACAAAAGACATCAATTTCCAACAAAATATACGATTTCTCAACAAACAATTTAATATTTAAACTAAAAAAGATTTTAATTCTTGGAACAAGAGTGAAATTAATCCAAAAAGACGAATCTTCAACCAAATCATTGAATCCTCAACCAAAGCGGATTAATCATCAACTCAAAATGGTGTTTTAATTTTTTTCCCTGTATCTCATAATATTAATGTAGTGAAACCGGAAAAGGCCTTCACTACATTAATATTATCAAAATAATAAGTTTCAACTAAGAAGATTATTTCTTTCACAAAAAGGACGAATTTTCAACAATACACATCAATTTTTTCCTAAGTGGTTACATTTTGAAGCAAAAAGATGAATCTTCAACACAAATGATAAATTTATTTTCAACCAGAAAAAATTAATATTTAAGAAGATAGTTCAGCTTTTAACCAAGTAGTTGAATTTTTAACCAAGAAAACTATTTCTCAACAAAAAATGTAGTATTACATATTTAAACTAAAAAAGATTTTAATTTAAAAAAAAGATAAATTTATGCAAAAAGGACAAATCTTTAGATCAAAGTAGAATTATTAAATAAACGGAATAATCTCCAACCACAAAGGTTAATTTTTAACTAAGAAGATTATTTTTCTCTACAAAAAGACGAATTTTCAACAAAATGATTAAATTTTGAACCAAAAATATGAATTTTTAGCAAAAAAGATTAATCTTCAACCGAAAAAATTAATATGTGAACTAACAAATATTTTAGTTTTGAGTAAAAAGGGTGGAATTTATCAAACAAACACGATTCAGTAAAATAGTTGTTACTTAGACTAAAAAAGATTTTATTTTAAGTAAAAAAAAAAAAATTATCCGAAAAAGACGAATCCCGAACAAACTGGTTGAATCCTCAACCAACACGGAGTAATCTTCAACCGAGAAGATTAATTTTCAGCCACGAAGATTAATTTTCAGGCAAAAGGGACGAATTTTCAACAAAATACACGAATTTTCAACACAATGGTTACATTTTGAACGAAAGAGCTGAATTTTCAACGAAAATTATGAATCTTCAACCAAAAGAATCTGCCGGTCGAGCGGGCAGGCCAAGCATCGACAACTATAATTTGGTGATTGTGAATTCTCTTTCGTTAACTCTCTTTTGTTAACTCTAATGAAACTCAAATAAATATTTTATTTATTCATGTACCTTGTTCTGGGACTGTTGTATCATATAGAAAAAAAACAATTATGTTAATTAAAATTTTATTGCACTTTGTGTCTCTTTTCCAAAAACTTAATTTACTTATTTTCAATGTCACTTTTTACGATTTAAACAAAAAATCCGCATCCTATCGGAATATATTTTTAAAAAAAATTTGTAGATCTTTCCTTAATGAACAACTTTTGTTTCTTAATTTTTTTTGTACCTTGTGTTTTTTTTCCAAAAATTCAATTTTTTCATTGTGAATGTTATTTTTTACGATTGAAACAAAAACTACGTGTCCTATTAAAAAATTATTCATGAAAAATTCGTAGCTTTTTTTTTGGTTGAGCAACTTTTGTGTATTATTTTTTCATAATTTGTGCTGTTTGTCCAGAAATAATTTTTTTAATTTTTATTTTTCACGAATAAAACAAAAACTACGCATCCTATCAAAAAAATAATAATAACAAATTTTTAGCTCCTTTTTGGGTGAACAACTTTCGTCTATTAATGTTTTCTTATCCTGTGCCGTTTGTCTAAAAATTAAATTTATTTTTAATATAATTTTTACGAATAAAACGAAAACTACGCGTCCTATAAAAAAATGAATAACAACTAATTTATAGATCCTTTTGAAATTTGAATTTTGGTTTTTTAAACAAATTCGAAAAGTTGTTATGATAATCTTGTAGGGCTTTTAAAAAGCAACGTTTTTCTTCTCCCGACTTTTTTTCATACCGTGCGTTGTTTGGTTTAAAATTTTAATTTTCGTTTGTTTTTTTGAATTTTGAAAATTCTCTTAATCTGATCATTTTCTTTTAAAATCGAGAAAAGTCTTAAGGACACATTGTTCGAACTTCCGAGTATTAGAAATAGTCGTACATAAAAATGTTTAAATCTTGAAAAAAATGGTGTCAACAATTTTGAAAATGGTCTAACTTTTTCAATTTTCTTCCAAAATAGCTAGATAACGAACTTGTCCTTTTTTGGGTCCTAAAAAAATGTTATTCTGTAAAAATCGTTTTTCAATTTTCTACCTAGAGAGATGAATTCTCAACAAAAAATTTTAAATTTAATATTCAAACTAAAAAATATTCTAATTTTATATAAAAAAGAGTTGAATTTATCCAAAAAGACGAGTTTTTAACAAAATAGCGAGAATCCTTAACAAAAAGTAAATAATTTTCGATAAAATAAATGAAGATTAAAAAACACCGTTATATTTTCAAAACCCAGATAACTTTTCAACAAAGTGATGAATTTTCAAAAAAAAAAAAAAATGTTTTTAACAAAGTAGATCCAATTTTAACCCAGTAGTTGCATTTTCAACCAAAAAAAAGAACAATTAACAAAATATTCAATTATGAACCTACAAATCTTATAAACTACTAAATTTGTTGGTGTCAATAATATTGGTTTTTAATGTATCAAACCGGATTGACATTTTATTTTCGGATCGAAAAAGCGTCACGTGTTACAAAAATTTTGCGACGTCATATTTTTGAATATCTTTTAAAGAAACGTTAATTGTTCCTTAAATTTCAAAAAATCATTTATAATTTTCCCGGGAATCTTAATAACAATTTTTTATTATCCTCATACCTTTCAACATCCTTAAAAATTCCCAAAATTTTATTCAAAATTCTTCAAAAATCTATTTTTCCTTTCAAATTATTAAATTTTTTTTTTTTTAAACTTCGAAATATCTTTTTAAAAAGATAAAAGGAAAGAATAAAAAATTGACCTTCAAACGTCTAGATTTTTTTTTAAATTTTTATAAATCACTTTAAATCTCATTTTGCAAAATAACACATGATTCGAAATTTTCTTTGAAACCTTAAGACATTTTTTTATTATTTTGAAACTTTTCAAAATTCTTCAAAACCTTCTTTATTTCAAAATCTTCCAAAATCTACATTTTTTGAATTTTTTTGAAATGTTCTTCAGATTATTATTTTAAAAACGGGACAAGCAGAGAAATTTCCTTTTTTGACAAAAGGACGTTTCTTGACGTAAATGGAATTTCCTCTCAAATTTAAGGTTGAGAGGATTTTTGCTTGTCACAACAACTCTTTCTTTGCATGGAAGACTGAAATATACAAAAAAGTAAAATTTTTGACTGTGTAAAATTTACAAAAGAATAAATATTCGAAATAGAAAATTTTCAAAATTATAAAATTGTCCAAATATACAAATCTCGAATTGAAAAATTCCCGAATAATAAAATTCCCGAACAGTTGATAACATTACCGAATTTCAAAAATCCTGACAGAAAAATGCCGAATTATAAAATATCCGACACTGTAAAATTCTCGGCACTTCCAAATTCCTAAATTGAAAAAATTAAAGACATTGTTTTTCAATAAATATGATTTATTTATTAAAAATGAAATGATTAAATATTTGGTCAAGTACATTTTTTAAAATGTTTATTGAATTTTGTTATATTATTGTTTGAGTTTGAAATAAGAATAATTGAAAAAAAAATATTTTTTAATGAAATCTCTTTTCTATTATTATTTTTACCTGAAATTCAAACAATCTTTTTAAAAAAATACATTCAACATTAAAAAGTTTGTTCTGATCAAAATATTTTATTGTGTTTTTAATAGGTGCAATGCATAGATTAAAAAACAATTACATTTTTTTTCAATGTAGTAATTTTCTGGTGCTGGAAATGTTTAATTTCGGTAATATGAAATAATGTTAAGGAATTTCATATTTCGGGAATTTTCAATTCGGGATTTTTAAATTTCATCAATTTTATAATTTTCGTAATTTTCCTTTTCAAACATTTATTTTTCCATTAATTTTACAGTATCGGAAAACGTTCAGAAATAAATTTTATTATGAAATACAATTACATATTTGTAAATTTTTATTTAAATAATTGATAGTGCAGAAAGTCAACAATATATGCAAGATTTCGTGACTAAAACTTAAAAAAAGGGATTATATAAACAAGTCAATTATATAATTAATGTAGAATCAGGGAAAAATTAAAATTTAAGATTTTTAATTAGATTAAAATCAAACTCAAAAACCTATTTAACGTCCAATAGTCCAGTTAATGTTTAGAATTCCTGAAAATAAAAACAAGAATCCAACGACCAAATTTCGAAAACCACCATAAAATGCTCCTATTGTAATTTAAAAAAAAACTTACTCTTAAAAAAAAAAAAAAATTTTCTCTTTGGACAAAAATAAAAAATAGGAAAGAAAAATGAGAAGGCAACCAACCAAATCCCCTTCCTTCTCTTTTTTTATTTCTTTTCGTCTTTCTTATTTTTATTATTATCAAATCACAATACGAAAACATTCATTGCTTTCTCATTTTTCTTTTCACTTTTTACTTTTTGTCCAAAGAAATTTTTTTTTCTTTTTTTTTTTTAAGAAATATATATTTTTTTCTAAATCACAATAGGAGCATTTTATGGTGGTTCTTCAAATTTGGTCGTTAGATTCTTGTTTTCATTTTCAGAAATTCTATACATTTTTAAGGAAAAAAGATTTCTTTTAACCTTTAAGCGTACAATTTTTAATTGAATGGACAATTGTTTATTTAATATGTCCTCATAAAATAAACATTTAAGCAAGTCATATCAAAAAAAAATCCGCCCGCTTCGCGGGCACATTCTCATAGCGCGCTTCGCGCGCGGCTCGCTTCGCTCGCAAGTTTCAGCGCGCCTAGGGCGCGCACCTGTTGGATCTCGCGCTTCGCGCTCGATTGGGTATTCATCTCGCGCTTCGCGCTCGATTATATGTTTATCTCGCGCTTCGCGCTCGATAATGTATTCACCTCGCGCTGCGCGCTCGGACACATTTGTCGTCTAGGTTT
>CAKNYM010052495.1:440030-463429 GCA_932195095.1 Andricus curvator | reverse complement strand
AATTCTGCCGTCATGATGAAGAAACGGTACAACTGCAGTTCGACATGAGGGTCACCTTCGCGTTGCGGCGTAGAAGTAAACAGGTCTCACGTTAAACTGTAGATGTTATTTTTCTTCATCAGGACGGCAGAATTAGTATAATATCTGGAAAAGTGTATTATCGAAATTCAAATATTCGGCGCGGATTCTTGTAAGGCATTAGCCGAATAAATTTGAGATCTTCAATTTCATATCCATGTTCGCTAGCAGAAGTTCGCCTGGTAGGAGGAACCATGCACCTGGGAGTTGGAGGGTGCCTAGCAGGAGGAGACTTTAACCTGCTACGAAGGGTTCGGCTCAACAGGAGGCGGCCTGTTTGATGGAAACCCGGCAGGATACATTTTGGCAGCAGAAACCCGGTGGAATGAAACGCGGCAGGATGATGGGTGGCAGAAGAAGACCTGTACCGGACGTCGCTGATGGAGAAGTCGTTTCTGCAGTATAAGATGTTCCGCCACAAAGAACACAAGAAATTGGGATGCCACTGAGTAAGCAATCAAACTGTGAACCTAACTCTGCAAAAAAGAACTAAAGGATTACATTATTTAAAGGTACATAAGTAAGGCAAGGCAGAATGCGAATTCTGAAAAATTTGTCCGAATTTGAAAGTCACACGACTCAAACAATTTCAAATCCCGCCAAAAGCATCTGCGATGCAAACAAAACTTTAACGTGAAGGGGTGGCCCAAAAAAGGCTATTCTTGGAAAAAAAATAGTTTTTTAATTTCTTGAAAATATAAGTTAGATAATGAAGTTTGATTGCTAGAAGAACTTTTCTTGACGTCTTATTATCGTAAAGTGAGTAAATATAACAATACACACGGAAAATGAAGGCAAACTAGAGTCATGTATTAACCCATTAATCATAAATGTCTGGAACCTGTATTGTTGGGATAGTTGTATTCCATAAATCAGTCCAATGAATTAAATTTGGTTATCTCTTCTATTTGAGGAAAATATTAGTATTATAGTAAGGTTGAAACAAAATTTCGAAATATTTCTATGGATTTCAGTGGGAATATAATGCGGACTAAGTTGGTCAAAATAATATTTGTGGAACCTTAAAAAAGTTTGTAAAACTATAGATACATGATTATATAATTATATTTATCAATAGAATTAGGAATAACTGCCAATGATAGGAACAAAGTAGGAAGGATCGTAATTTTCTCCAACTAAGGAAAAACTAATTACTGTGTTGATAAAGAATTTGGCTAACAGTGTAACTAATACTTATTTTTGTGCTTTATTACAGTATGTAATATATGTATACTATATTCCTTATTTCATGAATTATATATGCCTCAAACTGGTGTTTTTCAGATATTTGTATTTCATCAATGGGTCGTTTTTCATACAAGGGTGTCTTATTTTGCTTCAAGTGAGAAGAAAATTTGATGAGATGTGAGACCGACATGTACTGATAAACAGTCACACTGACATGAGAGAAGAAGTAGCAAAAAGAGACAAAAAATGGCCAAATGAAAAATGTTACGGGTCCAAATAACAAGGTTACATCTCGGAGAGACCAAATGAAAATGTGCTAACTCGTGGAGACGAAATAAAAAGGTGCTAACTCGCGTAGCGAACTCACAAAGCTTCAAAATTCCATGTAAATTGTATTGGAAACATCAGCGCCCTCAACTCTGTAGCACCTTGAAATTTTCTTTATTTTACTAATCTTCATATCAACTCAAGTTTTTTTATTTGGTTAACCTTGACGCTTACTAATTAATCGATAATTATCGTTCAATAATATTCTTGAAACAACATTGTTAGTAGTAGAGAAAAAAAGTATTTTTTTTATTTCTGCTTGATTATAACTAAAAAGAATCTCCTTATCCACTGAAAATCATTACCAAAAATTTCTGAGTTGAAACTTCCTAATTTTAAAAATTTATAAAATTTGAGAATATTTTATCGCCCGTATTGTGAAATATTTAATTTTTATTTTTTTTCTAAGATTTTGGTTTGAAAAATTTATTTGATATAACTTCGACTACTTGGATTCCATATTATGTTTCTTGAACTCAACAAATTAAATTTTGTATTTCAAAGTGCTGGACATCTTTTTCTGAATAATTATTATTATTATTGAACATAGTATTTGAAAAAAATTACATTTTCATAAACCTGAAGTTTGCAGACTCTTTTTTTAAACAGCTAAAAAAAATTAAAGTGCCGTGCGCTTTTCAATATTTGGATTCTTCGAAACAATTAATTTTCTCAACATCAAAACTAAATAAATTTCCTATTATAAGAAATTGCGTTGTGAAGACTTGGCTTGAAAATGTATCATTCCCACCTTCAAAATTGCATATAAATTAAATTATTAGTGTTTATAACAATGTTTAAAGGTGTGAATAATAATTACTCTACTCGACTCTTTCTTATACTGTTCTAATAAATCTTTAATTTAGAGTACACTTTTTCTTTACAGAAAACAAACCCAATTTCAAAACTTTTTCTATTAAACTCTAGAAACCAATTGTCGCACAGATTTCGATACTATCCACGTAATTACCTAGTGTTTGTACTTTTGTCTGAAAAACGAAAAGTACAGGAAGTATTTGAACTATTCGAACCATTTCCATCGAGTGATAGAGCAAATTTCTCATTTC
Source organism: Andricus curvator (assembly GCA_932195095.1). Lineage (NCBI taxonomy): Eukaryota > Metazoa > Arthropoda > Insecta > Hymenoptera > Cynipidae > Andricus > Andricus curvator. Next base: position 460,769 of record CAKNYM010052495.1, on the reverse strand, counting down.
TGTCTACCACGAAACAAACTTCAGATGTACCAGCTTCTAAATCAAATACGCTTTTCTGAAAATTAACTAAAATTATTGAACTGGTTAACTTATAAATTTACAAGAATAGTGTTAATTATCAAAAATACTTTCCATATCAAATATAACTTAAAATTTAATTAATGTACAATTTATCATATTAGTGAAAACATTAATGTGCGTGACAATCCTTATCGCGCCTTTCATTTCTTATGTGAAAAATACAAGTTAAAAATATCACATATGAAATAAAGAAATCAAATTTCATTTGACAAAAATTTATCTGAATCCACGATTTTAAAAATTCAGATAATCATTGCTGAAATCTATAAAGTTGATTTCTCAACTTAAGATGTTCTTTTTCAAACTATTTATTTTTAATTTGTTATACAAATTACATTAAAGATAAGAAAAAAATTGGGAAAGTGTCACTTAATTTTATAAATTTCTTTCTATTAGTACTAGGATTTCAAAAAATTAAAATTATCATTATCTACATTTATCTTTTCTTTTATTATTTGAATATCTAATTATTAGCATTATCATTATCAATATATCATCAGTTTTAGCATATGGGTGAAGTTTCACATGTTTTAAAAAATCTTTAATTTTATTTTTTTTTCAAAAAGTTGTAGGCGCGACATTAATTTCAAGTTTTGAAGACTTCGAAATATGTTGAAAAAGAATCTGGAAGATTTCAAGACATTTTTTGTTTTAATTTTGCAGGTTTCAAATTTTGTTAGTAAAACTGAATTATTCCAAAATATATTCAGAAGTTTCGAAAATAATTTAAATCTTGAGAAATTTTCCTAAAATTCGATATATTAGAAAAAAATTGAATGATTACGAAATTGTCTTTTATTTTGAAAAATAAATATTCAGAGAACATCTCAGAAGATTTCTAAAATTTCCAAACAAGAATCCGGAATATCATAATCATTTTAGGAGAGATTTAGGAAGTTTAAAAGTTTTGAAAAGATTAAAAAATAATAAAAAATTTACGGGATTTCAAAATTTTTAAAATGATTTTATATTATTTAGAAAAATATTATGAAGCAAAATTTTGCAATTTTCCAAGATTACAAAAGTTTAGAAGAAATTCAAGTGAGTTTAGGAGAATTTAGTAATTTTAAAAATATTCAAAAATAATTTAAAACTTGGAAAGGTTTCAGAAAATTTTTAACAGAATGTAGATTTTTGAAGATTATGAACAAATAATTTGAAGCATTTCAAGAATTTGGCAAGGTTTTCAGAGAAGTTAGCAAAAAGACAGTACAAAATTCGTCAGAGAAAGAAAGAAATCTTAAGATTTCTGAAAGTATTTAACATGATTTTGTATTTAAAAAAAATTAATTTTTAAAGAATATTCAAAAAGGCAATTTTTCATCTTTTCAGAATCATTTAAACATATTAGGACAAATTCAGACCGTTTTTATAGATATGCAGAAATTTTAGAATAAGAAGAAAAAAGAGAAGAAATTTATAAATCCCATCACCAATGACCATAAATATAAAAAGACAATAATGAATCAAAATTTCGAGATTTTTGTTACAATGCTTCCCTCCAGATTAGATTATCTTCACAAATATATAAAAATGCAAACAATAATGCAAAGATTGATAATAATGGATGCAAATATTAAATAACCTAACTAACCTAAAACTAAATAAACTGAATAACCTAATCGACATGATTTTTTAGTTTATAGAGAAATGTCTATTTATCTCAAAATCCTTAATTTTATTCAAATAAAAAACAGGTCAAATTACCCATAACCATAATGATAAATAGGCAGCAGTGAATCAAAATCTCGAAATTTTTTTTTTACATACTTTTTTTAAGATTAGATTCCTTCAAAAGTAATACAGAAATCTATGCGGATAATTCAAGCATTAATACTCAAAAATGTGCAAATCATGAAAATAATAATAATAGTGCATGCAAATAATATATAAGCTAAAACAGTAAGTGGAATGTAATAAATCAGGTTTCTAAGCTGGCATTTTAATTTCCTAGCAGAATATTTCATCCTTTCCCGCGGCTTCTCTTACCACAGCGATCCGCATTCAACCACGCAGGTGTCCTTTTATTTCAAAATTGCTTCCATTTCGCAAAATAATCTGGTCTGTATCTCGTATTCACAACACAAAATTATTCTCCACAACAAACTCTGCTCATTAATTCTGCAATAATAATCCTGTATTCATTAATTCTTCTCTCCTAATTTCAAAATTCGTTAGCTTATATATAAATTAATAAAAAAAAAAAAGATTATCCAAAACACATTATCCATATTTTAGCTGTTCACATCGCCACGAGAGTTCTCTTAACCCGGACCATTTAGGAAAAAGATAATCCTTGCATTTATGTTCTCCATAATTCTCTCTTTTTTTTAAAGAAAAATTCGAGACCATCTGAACGGAATTTATTTATTACTTTTCTATTTATTCATTTATTATTTATTACTTTATTACTATCTATTCAGAATAATCTGGATCTGCCTCAACCACGTTGAAAGTAAATTATCTGCAATAACTATTTATGCTAATATAACGATAATTTTCTTATGGCTATCATTGATAATGATAGTCATTATATAAAAATGTCAATTTAAATCCAAAAAGGGTGGATTATTAAAATCGATTTGACGGCGATTTTTGACCAGGATCACTAATTGTCAGCATACATTGCCCTACTCTTGTCGCACAATCTTTTGACAGTATGATCAAAAAATTTTAGTTTTTCCTTCGGTTGAAGACCTTTTTCGCACCCTTTCTTTGATGATTGATTTCCATCAGCAATCTAGAATTAAATACAGTAACTTATTTATGAATATTACACAGGTTATAAGTGCATATTGCAGTTCTCTAATTTTTTATATTTACCGTTGAATGAATTCTAAGGTTTCGAACTTTTTTTTAGGTCAAACAGCCCAAAGCGTAATAGCATAGAAAATTTATCAACAAACCCGTCAAAATGTTGTTTGTTTTAATTCGGATTTTGCTCTCTACTACTGCGCAGCAGATAGCATTGGCTACCTGGAAATTGACTATTTGTAAACTCGTTTTAATTGGTTTGTCAGTGATATTCTAGAGCAGTACGTTTACAATTTTGAAAAAATTTTATTGTTTTAAATAAATGTTCAATGCAGACATTACTTTTCAAAATTAATATTTAATCTCAAACCCAAAAAGACGAATCACCTACAGTACCGTCAAATTTTTAACCCGAAAATATAACTTTTCACCAAAAAGTTTAATTTTCTAACAGATAGTTTCATTTTTTACCAAATTGTTGAATTATCAAGCCAAAAATAGAAATTTTCTACAAAGCAGTAGAATAGTTAACGTAAAAGTTCATTTGAAAGCAAATTGTTGAATTTTCGACAATAATTATGAATCTTGATTGATTTTTTTTCTTTTTTTTACAAAGTAGTTCAACTTTAAGACAAATAATCGACTCTTCAAGCAAAAAATATGAATTCTCAACGATGCACATAACAGTTGGTATTTAAACCAAAAAATTGTATTTTTAACAAAACAGGAAAAAAGTTCAACCAAGAAGATTACATTTCCACCAAGAAAGACGAAATTTGTAATACATAGATTTTGAACCAAAAAGTTGAACTTTTAACTAAAAAAGATAATTTTTGAACCATATAGTATAGGACAAAGCGTAAAAAATTTCAGGTCTCCCCCTGTTTTTCGTAGTTTCCCCTTTTTCTTAAAATTCCCCTTTTCCCCCCTATCCTCAAAAACCTTCCCCCTTTTCCCCTTTTCTCTTTAAATATACGATATTTGAAGTTGTACCCATTATTGAATAATAATTAAAGCAATTATAGCACTTAAATAAATTATTTATGAATAAATAAGGTACACGTTGCAAGTTCAGACCATTAGAAATAAATACTCTTAAACAAATTTGAAGATGAAACATTAAGCAAGTTGAAAATGCGAAAACTGCAGACAAAAGTTATTATTTAATATAAAATTGGAACAGTTACAAAATATATATTATTTTTTAAATAAGTATTAGAAGATTAATACATTTTAGTTGAAATGTACAAAGTGTTTTCGGATTAAAGATTCAAATGTTTTGTAGAAAATTTCAATTTTCTCTGGAAAATTCAATAGTTTGGTGGGAAATTGAACTAATTGGTCAAATTTTGAACAGCTTTGTTAAAAATTCATTTCTTAGTTAAAAATTCATCATTTTAGTAAAATTTCTTTCTTGTTTGTTAAAAAGTAGGTGGTTTAACTAACAATTGTAATGTTTGGTTGAAAATTAACTTTTTAATTATTAATTCATATTTTCGTGTTGAAAAATCAACTGAATTGAAGAAAATTCTTCATTAAGGTTTGAAAATTCCACAATTTGGGAGAAAATTCAGTTTTTCCAATTGAAAATTAATTTTTTGAAACGAAAATATAACTATTCGATTTTTGGTTAAAAACTGATGTTCTTAATTCAACAATTCAACTGTTTTGTTCAAAAATTATCTTACTCGTTGAAAATTTAAAATTGCGAAAGTGAAAAATAAATTTCTTGCTCAGTTACAATTTTTTTGAAAATGTGCAAAAACATGTTTTTTTTTTATTGAGTCATATGAACACATTTTACAAAAAGTTGAATACGTCGGAACTGAAATTTATTCAGCTTGAACCAAAGAAACATTTTTTTATTTTTGGGAAAAAAATGTTTGTCGGTAATTAGGATTTTTGCGATTTCATTTTTTTTTGCGATTTTCGAACGTTATAAACACCACGAAAAAAATCTTTCCCATGGATAAAAAATAATAAAATGTTTCTTTGGTTCAAAATGACTCAATTTCAGGTTCGAATCAATCCAAAAAACATGTTTTTGTTTTTTTCAAAAAATTATAATAATATGGCAAATATTTTTGTAATTAAAAAAAAAATTTTAATTGTAAATTTGAGAAAGAGAACAGAACATATTAACCGATTTCAATTGTTTTAAATTTAGATTGAACGTATTAATTATAGTGAGGATGAAATGACAAATCTCGGAAAGAAATATTTATGAGAACGATGTTAAACATATCAAAATTGTGTATTTAACTAATTTTATTTTTTCCCGGACTTTTTCATTTCACTCTGGATGGATTTCCAACGATCTAAGTATATGCAATTTTTAAAAATAAATCTTTAATGGCAGAAATCATTGAAATATAATTAAAAATTATTTAAAAATGTAACATTTCTTACGAAAAGGTTGTTTGTTCTTTTCGACATATGAAGATAAATGTTTAATCTTTCCCCTATTTTCCCTTTGTTCTTGCGAAAACCACCATATTTCCCCTTTTTTGAGCTCCTTTTACGCTGTGATCCCTGTAATATTAAAGATTGCGATAGCATAGTAGTATGGTAGATTTTATTGTTGTTGAAAATCTGAAAAAAATGAGAAAATATATTTTTTTTCATGAAATGGTAGTAATTTCTACAAATATCAATCTGAAAAGGTTGAAAAAATTATTACTACGTTAAAATTGGAAATTAATTTGAATTAAATTTTATTACAAATTATTTTTCAATAATTGTTTCAAAAAATGATATGTCCAAAACAATGTATTATTCTACTAAAAAAATTGTTTTCCAAATAATATAATATTTGAACCTAGGTGGCTTAATCAAGTACGATCCTAATCATTTTTAGTGGTATAAGAAATTAAAAAATATCATAAGCAGAAAATTCCATAGTAGAAATAATGTAAAAAAAGTATTCTTTTTATATATAATTCTTCAGAATATTTTTAAATTCTGAAAATTTTGTACAATTTTGTAAAATGTCAGTGCGCGGTCTGTCTTATAGATTGAGAAGCGAAAATCTGTTGTTTTACTGATAAGCAAGTTATAAGTCGTCCTTCTTTTTTAATTTAAAACGGACCGCCTAAAAAATGTTGCGGAGGAGGCCTACACGTTTCTAGTTGTGCTTACTATGAAAATTAGTTATTCATACAGTTTACATGTTCAAATGTACTATTTCAAATAGTTATTGAAGCTACTTGTTCTAGTAATCTTTCTTTTTACAATTTGAAGTAGTAATGCTCATTTTAGGTTTTGCATATTTTGAGATCACTATCTCATTCAGTATCAAAAACTATTTAAATTGTTTCTTCTACAATGCGAACAAGTAAACTTCAAGTTAACAATACATGAAAGTGAATCTAACTATCTACTTTTTTCCGTGTAGTGATTTTCCAAAATTTAAAAACGTAAAGTCGGGATTGTTTGCTGACAGATTTTGATAGATACAATTGTAAATAGATTACAATAGGCAGCTAATAAAGTTAATAAGTACTATGAAAAGTGGAAGATCAGAATTAATATAAACAAGTCTGGAGCGGTTATAGTTACGAAAAGGAGACCAGATATAGTGAAAAGTATTGCGTTAAAAGGTCATAATATTATGTGGTCTGATAGCCTTAAATATTTAGGATTAGTGATAGATCAAAGACTCACATTCAATAAATATATTAAAATAGTAGTTCAAAAAGCGATAAGAGCATTGATATTATATCCTTTGATGACTAGGAAATCTAAATTGTCATTTAATAATAAAAAGTTATTGTACAAAAGTATAGTTAGACCAATGTTACTTTATGCTTGTCCAATATGGAATTTAATTAGTGATACTAATCATCAAACTCTCCAAAGGGTACAAAATAAATTTTTGAGGCTAATAGGAAATTACCCAATGTATACACCTATTGTACAAATGCACAAAGAATTAAAGGTAGATTAGATTAAAGATTATATTTATAAAAATTCTGAAAGTTTCTTTGGAAGGTTTAAAGAACATCCAAATGAATCAGTAAGAATACTAGATTATGAAAACAAACAAATCAAGCATAAAAGGATTAACCATATTCTGTATAATATGATAAATTAGTCGTGATCAACGATCTTAATATTATGTTGAGCAATCCAAGCGAATTAAATAACTATAAGCATAGTTTATTGAAAAATAATATATAGGAACAACAATTACCATTGTTGTTCGAGACTTGTTGTCTACAGTCTTGAGGTTTTTTTATTGAAATTTTTTCCTCACAAATTTAATTGTTATATTTAGATTATTATGTAAAATTGATAAGTATTAGTAAGTTGATATATAGGATAGATAGGTTAAGCAAATATACATAGTGTATTATGCGGAACGTCTAAATTAAAATTTAGAACGGAAATGTACATTCTTTACAATGTAACACTGCATATTCTAGGACAAATAAAGACTGAATTAGAAAGAAAGGATCAATTTTTAACGAAAAATAGAATACTTTAATTTTCAGTTTGAAAAATTTATTTTTAACTGAACATTGAACGAATTTTCATAAAAATAGTCAAATTTTCAACCAGAGATGAACCTTCAACTAAACGAGTGAACTTTTAACATGGTAGCTAATTGGAAGAAAAAAAAGACTTTTTAACAATTTTAACCAATGTTAACCATAAGGACCATAAGGAAAACCATTAGCATACTTTATCTAAAATCATATTATAAGCAGAATTATAAAATTTCAAATCAGTAATCTTATTCAAAGCATTGTTACTCTCATTTTTAATATACATCATCTCGAGAAAGTTTCTTTTATAATAATTTTGCTCTTTATGTAATATTTTAATGTCATCCCATTTGATATAATTTGAGTTTCCATTATGGACAGAGTGAATGTGTTTAGCAATTTCTTCATGATTTTTTTATAGTGATTAATATTTCTGAAATGCTCATTTTTTCTAGTCTCTAAAGATCTTTTAGTTTGTCCAATATAGGACATACCACAAGAAGAGTCCAATTTATAAACAACATTACACTGTTCTAATTTTTCCAATGGGTCTTTTCCCAATTTGATAAAGTGGCCAAATTTTGAATCAATTCTAAAAATAGTATTAATATTAAAGTTAGAAAAAAGTCTACGGATTGGATAAGATATATCTGGATAGAAATTAAAAGATACAACTTTTTTCTGTTGATTATTATTGGTTAGCTTTAACCCTAGAGATGATTGTTTATTATTAATTTGAAAAAGTCTTATCATAATGTTTTTTTCAATGAACTGTTTAGGATAGCTATTGTAATTTAATATTTTTTTTACTAAAATTAAATTTTCATGGTGAAAAGATTCATCAGAGAGAAGGACAGCTGAATCAACAAGATTTTTTACAATACCAATCTTTTGTTGTATGGGATTATTTGACAAAAAATTTAAAAGTCTACCAGAATATGTACTTCTTCAAAACCAGTTTGTGATGATATCATGTGAATTTTTTCTAATAATTTTTAAGTTTAAAAAACTGATATAATTGTCAGATTCAACTTCAAATGTAAATTTTAACCTTTTGTGATAGCTATCAAAACAAGAATCAATATTTTCAATTTCGTCTTTTGGAACAGTAAGAAAAGTATCATCGACGTATCTATAAAATGAATGGATTTTCACCTTTAAATTTTTAAAGATTTCTAATTCGAGATCTTGTAAGACAATTTGAGTAAGAATACCTGATATCGGAGAAAACTAGTAGAATTCATAAGAAAAGAAATACCAGATTTGAAATCATTTTGAGAAATATTAGTAAAGTTTTTTATGTGACACCATCTCTTATCGATACCAGAAAGAACCAATTCTAAAGGATTATTAGTAAAAAGTGAGATTACATCTAAAGACATAAAAATATGGTTATCAGGAATTTTAATTTTAATAATATTTTTTCGAAAAGTGGTAGAATTTTTCACAAAAATGTTTTAATATCTTCTCAAGTTTTGAATAATTTTCGAATCTTTTTAGAGCATCTAAGGCTCTTATATATTATATAAAATGTTTAACGTTATTCCTAAAATTGGTTAAATTCTGCAAAATAAAAAAAAAAATCTGTTGAAAAGCTTACAAAAAAATATACCTACTTTATTTGTTCACGGTATCCTATCGACTGATTACTAACACGTGATTTTAAAGGGTAATATTTACTTCCGATAAACTATAAATTGCGCATTTTTAAGCAATAATTAAATTTGTTTTCATCTCTTCAAGAATGTAGAAAAGTTAAAAAATAATAGCGTTATTGCATAATAGAAACAAAATAATAATTTGAAAAGAATAATAAATCATTTGCAATTCAATATGCTCTTTTAATTACAATTTTCAGAAACACTTGTAAATAAATGTTACTTGGAATAAAAATTATTTATTCAGAATTATTAATTTACAAGTTTAATATTGTAGAAAACTTTCGAAGGTTAAAACAATTGTACTTAAATATTTAAAATTTTTTGAAATCCATTGAAATATTTAAAAAATGTACAGTCCATGGAGATCCTTTAAAATCGAGTAAGTCTAGTAGAATATCTACAAATCCTTCAGAATGACAAAAATTCCATGATATCTTTTTAAATACTCTAAGAGCATTGAAACCCTATAAAATCCATTCAAATCTCTGAAATCAGTTAAATCCTTTGAAACTCTTTGAAATCTTTTAAAATCTTTGTTGAAAGTATATTGAAAGCCAAAGTGGAAAAATAGTTGCATTAGCGAGCAATTTAAAAAAATTGTAGCCTATTGTAATTTTTTAAAAGTAGTAGCAAAGTAGTTGCATCACAAATTAAGAATGATATCAAATGTTGCTGATAGTGGCATGAGCCCGTTTTCTAAAAAAAATCAATAACCACCTTACAAAAATTGTTTCATCAACGAAACTGACTTCAAAGAGCGATTGAGTGCCAATTGAGACAATTTTGGTTCTTTGGAAATGGAATTGGTTAAAGTCCATTCTCACGTATTCGAACGGTATTGGTGAATCGAAAGCTTGTAACAAAGCAATTTGCCTAGACAAATGGAGTTTCCTCCTCTCATGCTGAGCTGCTCAACACTTGCAGTACAGATTGGCACGAGAAACACCCACACCTAGAGTAATATTACCGAGGTTGCACAATGCCAAAGCTGTCTCCTACAAATTCAGATTTCGAAGCCATTTTCGGGCAACTCTGATCTACAAGATAATGCCGCGTTGATATCCTCAGCCAGACAAAAAGTTTCCTGCATCAATATGATATCAACGTGCCTCGCCTAACAATGAAAATGGGTTATTGATACCGAAATAATATACCAATGAATATTTTTTCTTGCATCATATTGATAACGGATTTGATGATGAAAAAATTAGTTAAAGTCGACGCCATATCCATTCGACTCCCCTCCCCAGCCTTATTTCCCCCTCCTCTCTCTTACATCTCCCCTCCATGTCCTACTTTCCTTCCCGTAATCCCCTCCCCTACTCTACTTCCAAGCCACTCAATTTTTAATTCTGATATTAATTAGTAGCATAGAGTTTTATGGTTCAAATGGATGGTAAGCATCTTTCAGGAGTTGAGAAGCACAGCAAAGCAGGCTTCAGGATATAACATTTTTTGAAATGTGGAGATACATCCGTCTCTCATATAAAAACATCTCTTTGTCGCTCTTTTAAGAATTGAAAAAGTGACCACGCTTATTTTATTTGAATATGCCTCTTAGCCACGCCCACCCTATATTGCCACGCCCACCCTTTATTGTCAAGCCCATGTGTAACAGCAACTTCCACTGTCCGTAGTTACATTAACTAGCGGAATTACTTATCAACCCACTGTTTTTCCATATTTCCATTAGCCACGCCAACACTCAATGACCACGCCCATCATACACACCCCTTCTCATTTTGTAACGCCTATACTCATTCGACACGCTCTGATATGCAAGATAATGCCTGCTTGAGGTGCTTTTATCATTAGCCAGCAAAAAAGGGTTTTGTAGCCTATTAAAAATGTAATTTGGTGATTCAAATTTCCACTCTACGCCCATCACTCTCTTCTCTTCTATTTAAGCCTGCCCTGTCCTATCCGATCTTATCCCATTCAAACCCATATTATTATGGCCGTATCTACGTGTGCCGAAATTATAGTACGTATAGTTGGAGTATAGCTTAATTTTTTCGGTACGCGTAGACAATTCCAATTATTATCCTATCCTTTACCATACTGCACTCATTTTCATGATCCCATTCACACAAGGTCTAGCCACGCGCAAGTAAAAAAATTGCAGCCAATCAGCAACGATACCAGCTACACCACCATATTGAATGAATGTACAGCTGGCGGCTGTGTTGAATGGTAACCGAGATGGCCATAGAGCTGGTATGCGCGAATTGGACGAAAATAGAACTTTTATCGTCTAGACTTTGTGTGGGTTGGATCATGCTGCTTTCCACTTCTCAACTTTCCTTCATTTCTCCTCACTACCTGACCCCACTTCCCCTGAATTCCTCTTCACTACTTTCCATTTCCTCTAACTAGTCCCTCTCCACCTAATTTTTACCCCTTTTCTCTCCTGCGTATCCTTCCTTCACTTCCCTTCCCCTCACCAACTTTACATCACTTTCCCTCCCATTCCATACTTGACCCTCTAAACCCTACTTTTACTTTCCTCCAACCCCTCACATAATTTTGCTTCTTCTCCGACCATACCCTTTCTCTTCCCTATATCGGTTAAAAATTATTTTTTTTTTTAACATTTTGTAGCTAATAAACATAGAGAAGAATAGGGGATAAGGTCAACAATTCCGCTAATTAATGTGTCCAAGGAAAGTAGGCGTAGCCAAAGGGCATAGGCGTGGCTACGGAAGGCGGGCGTGGCTAAGTGTGATAGTCAAATAAAAGGGGCGTGTTTAGTTCTTAAATTCTTAAAAGAGCGGCGAAGACATATTTACATATTATTAACTAAAATTAACTAGTGACATTGGGCTCTAGGTTTCAAAAAAATGATACCCATCTTTCGAAATTTCAGGAATACGACAAGACAGCTGTCAAGATATAACGATTTTGTTTTAAATGTTTGTATATCCGTCTGTAAGATTTAAATATGTCTTCGCCGCTCTTTTAAGAATTGAAGAACTAAACACGCCTATTTTATTTTACTATTGCACTTAGTCACGCCCGCCTTTCGTGGCCACGCCCACCTTTCGTAGCCACGCCTATGCCCTTCGGCTACGCCTACTGTCCCTGGACACATTCATCAGCGAAATTTTTGACCTTATTCTATTCTTTTCTATGTTTATTAGCTAATAAATGGTAAACCAAAAAAATAATTTTTAACACAATAGTTACATTTTCAACCAAAGAGAAAAGAATCTTCAACCAAACAGTTGCATTTTCAACCGAAAAAGAGGAAATTTCTACCAAAGAATACGATTCTTCAAACTAAATAGACAAAATTTCAATAAAAATTTAAAATTCAAACCAAGAAAGACTTTTAAAATAAGAAATAAAAAAATTTCAACTAAATTTATAAATATTCACGCAAAAAGATGAATTTTCAAAGAAGAAGCTTCATTATCTACGGAAAAGACGAATTTGCGACAGAATTACTGTATTTTTAAATGATGAAAATTAATTTTCAATTGAAATTGTGAATTTTTAACAGAAAATGGAATAGATAAATGATCAATTGAAAAAACCAATTAAAAAAAAAAGTATTTTAAACAAAATTATTGAATACTTAACCACAAAAGATGAATTTTCAACTAAATAATCGAATGCTCAACCAAATAGTTTAATTTACAACAAAAGAATAATTGTTCAATCAAGATAAATAATTGGTCGAGCATTCTGTTCCGGCGAAATATGCCGGATTTTAATTTTCGCTTCCGGCATATTTTGCCGGATTTTACTTTTCTTTTCCGGCATACTTTATAATGTACTAAATTGAATTGCAAAGAATTTATTATGAATTCGAAACGATTTATTATAATTTCAAACAATTCTTGATTAATTGCAACGAGTTAAAAAATTTATGTTTGGAAAAATATGTCGGATAATAGAAAATTAAAGGGATGAGATCTTGATGACAGGTGGGGTGCCTTCCCGCCCCCACGAGACGTTGGAAAGGGGTAGGGGTTTCGCCAACATTATTTCTGAAAAAATGTATGAAAAGTTTGATGAATTACCATAATTTTCCAAATTTATGGAAACTTATCATCGTTGCGGAAATTTATAAAATTTTTGGAAAAATTATGAAATTTGACAAAATGTATGAAATTTGTGGAAATTTATTAAATTTGTTTCTTTATGAAAGTTGTGGAAATTTATGATCATTTACGGAAAATTATGACGTTATTAAAAATATGGCGGAAGAGAAAATTAAAATCTGGCAAAATATGCCGGATCCGTATTTTTACGTGAATAATTTTCTACCATAAAAGATGAATCTTTAAACAAATAGTTGAGTTTTCAACTATAAAATATAAATTTTTAACTAACGCTATCATTTTTTAACAAAAAATGGTACAGGTGAATTTTTATTTGAAAAACTTAATTTTCAATCAAACAATATATAAATTTTTAACAAAATAGTTGAGTTCTCAACCAAAATGGATGAATTTTTCAACCAAACGGTTGAATTTTCAACCAAAAAGAAGAATTTTCAACTAAAATATTAATTTTCCATCAAGAAGACGGATCTATAACAAATTACATGAATTTAAAAAAAAATAGTTGAATTTGCAAATAGAAAGATTAATTTGCAAACAAACGGTACTAAGTTTATTAAAAAAAGATGCAATTTCCACCAAAAGTAATAAATTTTTGATCTAAATGACGATTATTCAAGGAAGAGTTGAATTCTAAATCAAGTGGGAATTTCCGTAAAAAAATTCTACAAATTTTTTGAATTTTTAAGCAAAAAAATCAATTTTGAACCTTGAAGATTACTAATTTTTTACCAAAACGTCAGATTTTGAACATAAAATAGAGGAATTCTCGAACCAATAATTGATTTTTCAACTAGAAAACAATTTTCCACAAAAATTGCTATAGTTGAATTTCCAGTTAAAAAGATTAATTTTCAACAACAAAAAGACGAATATTCAAAAAAATTGTTGAATCTGTACGAAGAAACATAAATAATGAATTTTATCATTACCTTGATTGTTAAAAATAAATTTTATATATAATTACAGAAACGCGTTGGTTGTCGAATCAGAATAACTTTCAGTCAACAATAAAAACAAACATGTGTAGTCAACATTTAGTTACAGGTTATTGGCGAATAAAATGTGCATATAAAACGAAGTGTAGTAATTTCGGATTCTGAATGGTTACTTTGCATGTGCAAACCCGTTACATTTCAGAAATTGTATATTAAATTCGTTTATAACAAGAGCAATTAATAATTTATGGCATTTTTCGTCACTAGGTAAAACTCGCGTAACATATTGTTATAATTAAAATAAATTAAAAAACATTTTTTTACTGTGAAAATGTTAGAATTTATTATTTGCAAACATACCTTATTTTTAATAATGTAAATTGTTAATTTGCGACGTATTTTAGTACTGATTAAAATATTTATAAGGTGTTGCAGTAATTTCATCTAAGAAGCGGTCCTTTTAAGAAATGAAAAACTAACCACGCCTATTTCAATTTGATATGTCAAAAAGCCCCGCCCACTTTTAATGGCAACACCCATGTCCCTTGGAAACGCCAACTGCCCTTGACCACAATAAGAGAAGGGATTATTGACCTCACCCCCAATTCTTTATTATCTGAACAAGCCACGCCCATTGTATGTGGTTATGACTACTATGCACACCTTTTTTCATTTTGTAACGTTAATATTCTATGGAGATACCCTTTTGAGAGGAAACTCTTTAAAAAGGCTATGATGCATTTGTCTTGACCATATAAATATCTCTTCGCACCTCTTTTAAGAATAAAAAAATTAAATACGTCCAGTTTCGCTAATCACTCAGCCACGCCCACTTTATGACCACACCCATTCTTTTGGAAACGCATACTGCTATTGGGCACACCAATTTAAGATATTATTCACCTCATCGCCCGCCCTTCCTTATGTATATTGGCCACGCCCATACTCTATCAACACGCCCATATTCTATGACCACGCCCATTGAACATCCCCCTCGACATTTTTAACGCCTAGATTCGTCGGAAACGCCCTCTCCTGAGCCCACCTATTCTAATTATTATATAATAATATAAAAATGTCTGTAATATATTTTTGACTATTCAAAACGACGATATTGATTACTTTGTACTGAGTAAACGAAATATTTAATTTCAAAATGAAAACTTGGACACAAAAACAAAGTATGTGTAGATGAACCTGAAGTCAATCATAATCAATAATGCAAATTTACTCTCGCTACCCTCAAGCGCTCAGCAGACCGTTAACGACCTCAGGATATGTGGAGTCTATAAATACACACACACACACACACATATATATATATATATATATATATATATATATATCTTGTTTATGATGCAGCAGGACACATCATGGTTTCGATATTAAGAATCGATGCTACTACCCTCTGACTAAAATGTCATATAGAACCTTCTGATTACACAGATAATAATATTTTTTTTATTTTTTGTAATCAATATTTTTTATAAACAATAATAAATTGTATAAACAATTTTTTTTTAGTCAGCATCCAGAAAAAGTTTGAAAAAATTGATATCGGTTTATGTCTTCTCTTCGGTTTTTGGATTAGGAAATAAATTTTTTGTCAAGTTTAGAATTTTTTGAAAATGTGCTAAAAAGATGTTTTTTTTATGGAGTTAAATGCACAATTCTTTTAAAAAAGATGAATTTGTCGAACCTGAAGTTTTTTTAGCTTTGGCCAATGAAACGTGTTATTATTTTGTTCTAATATGAAAACAAAATTGTGGTGTTTAAGACGTTCCAAAATCGCAAAAAGAAAATCAAAAATCCTCAACCATGAAAAAAATGTTCTTCTAAATAAAAAAATGATAACATGTTTCTCTGGATGAAGCTGAAGAAATATCAATTTCGACATATGCAACTTTTTCCAAAATGTGTGCATATAACTAAATGGAAAAAAATGTTTTTTTACACATTTTGGAAAACTTCTTAATTGGTTATAATTTTTTCGAATTATTTATTATTTTTCACTGGTAAAAACTAAACACACACCAAATTCGGACATTTTCTTAAATTTTCAAATTCAAAAACCAAACTGAAGATATCAAGCGAATTCAAAATTTCTTTTTTTTTTTACTTTTTTTTTATGCCAACTTACATACATGTATTACTTTACTTTACTACTACTACTACTTTACTTTATTACTTTACTTTACTTTTCACTTCAGCTTAGTGTCCAACTAGAATATTTTTTTTTATATTTACTCAAGGTCTCACATCTGAATTTTCAAATAGCAATTTTTTGAATCTATAAAATGAAAAACTAGCCATGTCCAATATTACCAGACAAATAATTGATTAATTAAATTACTGATTCAAAAAATGTGTAATTAACAAAAATTTTGATTCAATTATTTATCATTGAGTTTATTAAAATTGACATGTTAGTGTTTTTCACATTTAACTTACTTGCAATTTCTTTCTGAAATAAAATATTCGGCTTTCTTTTGCAAAATTGGTAAATGAACTGCATGTGTAACTTTAATTTCCATCTCACATTTTCCAGTCTAAATTTTCCAGCTCAAATTTTCCAGCTTAAATTTCCCAGTTTGAATTTTCCAACTGTTATTGAACCTAATCAATAATTTTGTAGTCCCCCTTTATGTAACCGTCAACTTCTGAACTTAGAATTAATTGTCAGTAGATGCGTACTTAAAATTCAACTAACTATATTTTCTTTCTTTTTATTTAACTTTTTCAATAATGCTCAAAGTTTTTTAAACAATTTTTGTAACTATTTTTAAGAAATTGTTGAATATTATTTAGCCTTTCAAGGAATTTGTATTATCATTAGAGAATAACAGACAATATTTAACGTCTTTTAAGACTAGATGGAGCTATGAAAGAAAAATGATTTTAAATAATTTTTTTTCTGAAAAAAGGTCTTCTCCTTTCGCTCCGCTGGGAAACGAACCACAGAACTACTGATTTCCGGTCAGGTGCTTTCCCATTAAGCTACTAGAGAGATCGAGAGAAGAAAATTTTTTCAGAAATACACGCATCATTTTGCTAGATGGTATAAATCAAATTTATCATGGAATCTGTATTATCATTAAAGAATAACAGAAAATATTCAACGTCTTTTCAGACTAGATTGAGCAATCAAATAAAAATTATTTCAAATAATTTTTTTTCTGAAAAAAGATCTTCTCCTTTGGCTCCACTGGGAAGTGAACCACAGAACTACTGATTTCCGGTCAGGTGCTTTCCGATTAAGCTACTAGAGAGATCTAGAGAAGAAAATTTTTTCAGAAATACACACATTATTTTGTTAGATGGTACAAATCAAATTTTTCAAGAAATCTGTATTATCATTAGAGCATAACAGAACATATTTCACGTCTTTTCAGACTAGATGGAGCTATGAAAGATAAATTATTTTCAATATTTTTTTTAAGATCTTTTCCTTTCGCTCCGCTGGGAGAATGTTATTAATCTCTTTCAGATTATGAAATGTTAAAAATTATAAATATTAAAAAATTTGTACCATCTAGCAAAATAATGGGCGTATTTCTGAAAAAAGTTCTTCTCTCGATCTTTCTAGGAGCTTAATGGGGAAGCATCTGACCGGAAATCAGTAGTTCTGTGGTTCGTTACCCAGCGGAGCGAAAGAAGATCTTTTTTCAGAAGAAAAAATTATTTAAGATAATTTAGTTTCCAAAAATAATAGAAAATTAAATAATTTTCGCTACAGTGAATCTCTAGTGTCATTTAGCATTAGAATTTTTTTTTTTAATGATACTTTCTTTATTTTTAACGTTTTTACTTCTAAATTTTGTGATAGGAATTTAAAGACTAGTCAGAAGTAGATTCAGTTGAATAGAGCTATTTAAGCTTAACTGACAATTACAGGCTGCGATTACGAGACAGGTTCGTAAAAGGGGTGGAAAGAAGATTAATGGACAGAAATAGTAGCACTGGCGTTCGTTGGGCACTAACATTACCACAAATTCATTACAATCTTCAAAATCTTGTTTGTATTGGTACATTTTCTCAATTTCAAGGAGAAACATCCTAGCAAAATTCCAGAATTATCCAAAGCGAATATTATTATAAATAAAAATAAATTGTTGCTACAATAAGTGTTGTTAACAATGTTAACTTTGACTAATTATTACCCCATTATAAGTGAAAAGTTGAAAAAGGTTCAACATTTCAGAAAAACCGCGACTTTCTACTTCTATTTCAAAAGAAGATAGTTGTCAAAAATAATAAATTGTTGAAGGCCATGTGACGAGTGGGTCACGTGACTGGATTCCTACCTTACCGACAAATTTTTTATTTCCTAACTTATTTTCACATAAATAGCCACATCGAGTTGAAAATTCGGGATAACAAATAAGAAGCACTGAAAAAGGTGAGTTGGGTCCTAAATTTTAATAATCATGAAAAAAGCAACAAAAAAAAACTGTTTAAAAAAAAAACATTTTTTATTATTATAGAAATTCAGGGCGAGAGAGACCTTTCTTAGTGCTACTTATTTAGTATCCCAAATATTCAACTCGATGTGGCGCTTCGTGTGAAAATAAGTTAGGAAATAAAAAAAGTGCCGGTAAGGTAGGAATCTGGTCACGTGACCCACTCATGACATGGCCTTAGGCAAATAATTTCTCAGCTTTGAATAATTGTTGGCAGTGTCTACCTAATTTTTATTACTCTACTCCAAGTAAAAAGTTAAAAAAAGGCATCAACTTTCAGACAAAACCCCGACTTTCTACCTCTATTCTAAGCGAAGATAGTTATAAACAATAATAAATTTTGTGAACAAAAATTTTTTTGAAAACCTTGTCAGAAAGTTCGATATTTAAGAAAAAACCGCAACTTTCTAGTATCACTTCGAGAGAATTTGTTTATTATAAATAATAATAAATGGTTAGAATTAACAGATTTTTAAGTCGAATTAATTATTACCTCACTTTGACTTAAAAGTTGAAAAAAAAGTGAAAATTTCATAAAAAACCACAACTTTCTAGCATTGTTCTAAGAGAAAATAGTTATTACCAATAACAAATTATTTAAACAAGTAATTTTTTCAATTTTAATCATTATTACCTTACATTATCTGGAAATTTGGCAACAAGTTTGATATGAAACTTCCATTTTCTGATATTATTACAGGAAAATATTGTTATAAATTATAATAATTTTTGCAGACAATTGTGTTTGTCAAGTTTTATTATGTATCATCTGAATACAAGTTAAGAGATAAAGAAAACGTTAAATTGGTAAAAAAAACATATACATTATATACATTATTAAATTATTCAAACAAATAATTTATTAACTTTTATTTATTACCTCACTCTAGCCTAAAATTTGGCAGAAATATGAAAATTTTAGAAAAAAGCGTAACTATCTAGCATTAATTTAAGAGAATATTGTTATAAATAATAATCAATTGATCAAACATACAATTTGTTAACTTGCAAAAATGATTACCTCACTATTGCTGAACGGTTGAGAAAAAGTTTGAAATTCTAGAAAAAAAAACAACTTTCTAGGATTATTCTGAGAGGAAATAGTTATAAACAATATTAAATTACTTAAACAAATACTTTGTTAACTTGCATTTATTATTACCTCGCTTTATTCAACAAGTTACTAAAAGGTTGAAAATTCTAGAAAAACGCGCAACTTAAGAGTATTAAAAAAAACGATATTTGTATAAATAATAATAAGTCGTTTAAACGATTCTGTTTATTATTAACTTTGAATAATGATTACCTCACGCGAAATTCAATGTTGGAAAAAGAATGACAGAAAAAAGCAGCAAATTTCTAGAATTATACTGAGAGAATATTGTCATAAAGAATAATAAATTGTATAAACAATTATTTTTGGTAATTTGGAAAAGCTCTATAAAATTTAATCAAAAATAATTGTAACTATGGAGTCAACAAAAATGGAAAATTCCACGGAAAATATTTCCAAATGCAAAATTGGCGAAAAGGTTAAAAATTTAGAAAATTTATACCTTACAAATTTTTGCTTGTTAAAAATTTTTTTTAAGCAAAAGAGTAAGTCATTTAGTTTAAAGAGAAAAAATGTAATATTTTGAAAGGTCACTTTTTTTTGCGTAGTTCTGAATTTTAAAAACATAACATTATTGTCTGCTGAAAAAATTCAAATTACGTGTTTTGATAACATTTTCCATCTTTTTACCAAATAGTAGAATTTTCAACGAAATACATACATTTTCAACTAAATATTTAAAGTTCTAACTAAAAAAGGTGAATTTTCTACTAAAAGAAAACGAATTTTCAACAAAATTGCTAAATTTTCATCTAAAATAAATAAATTTTCAACCAAAAATGAAATAGTAGAATTTTCAGTCGAAAAAATTGAATTTCAAAAAATATATACAATTTGCAATAAAAAAAGATTATTTTTAACTAAAGGAAAAAGATTTTCAACAAAAAAGAGCATACTCAAATTTTCTGTTAAAAAAAATAATTTTCAACCAAAAATGAAATAGTGAAATTTGCAGATGAAAAATTGAATTTCCAACAATATATACAATTTGCAACAAAAAAGTTATTTTTTTAACGAAGAAAGAAAAATTTTTTAACGAAAAATGGAATAGTTGAATTTTCTGTTAAAAAAATTGATTTTCAAGCAAAAAAAGTGAATTTTTCAATAAAATAGTTGAATTTTCAGCCAAAGAGCACATTTTTCAATTAAAAAAAAATATCTTTAACAGAAAATTCAA
>CAKNYM010052495.1:359057-439930 GCA_932195095.1 Andricus curvator | reverse complement strand
CAATAAAATAGTTGAATTTTCAGCCATAGAGGTGAATTTTCAAATAAAGTAAGTAATCTTCAAACGAAAAAATTACTTTTTAACAAAGTAGTCTAATTTGAAATGAAATACTTAATTTCAATTTCAAAAATTAATTTTTAACTAAAAAAAAGAAACTTTTCAATAAAATAGTTAAATTTTAATCGAAAGATATGAATTTGCAAAAAAAAAATTGTAACCAAAAAAGAAATAACTCACTTTTCGGTTAAAAAAATAATTTTGAACCAAGTAAAAGCAAGTTTGAACGAGACATTTAAATTTTCAGCCAAAAATAATGAATTTTCAACCAAAAAGATGAATTTTTAAACAAGAATATCAATTTTCTACCAAAAATTCGAGATTTTAATTGAAAAATTAATTTTTCACAAAAAAAAATATTTTTAAGAAAGTAGTTACATTCTTTACAAAGTAGTCAAATTTTTAACCACCGAAATGAATTTTTTAACAAAATAAATGAATTTGCTATCAAGAATTATAATTTTCTAAAAAACATTTAATTTCCAAAGGCATAGTTCAATTTTCAACTAAAAAGATCAATTTTCAAGAAAATGAAAACCAGTTTTCAAACAAATAGTTGAATTTTCAACCGAAAAAAGATTAATTTTCAACCAAAAGAGACGAATTCTTAATGAAATACGTGAATTTTCATCCAAGTGGTTCATTTTGAAACTAAAGGAGCCAAATTTTCAACCGAAAACGAACAAGTTAAATTTCCAGTCAATCAATTTTTAGCGAAAAAAACTGATTTTCATCAAAATAGTTTATTTTAAACCAAAGAGATGGATCTCCAACAAACAATGTAAAATGTAATATATGAAATTTCAAGCAAAAAATATTTTTAATTAAAAGTCGCTGAATTCAATCAAAACAGATGAATTTTCAACAAATCATGTAATTTTTCAAATGAGAAGGATCAGTTTTGAACCCAAAATAAAAGAACTAAAACAGAAATTTTCAACCAACGATAAGAAACTTCGACTTATAAAATTTTCATGAAAAACAGTTGATTAAAAAAAAAAAAAAAAGAGAAGACGATTTCTATCCAAAACAGTTAGTTTTTTAATTTGAAAATATTGTTAATTTTAGTTTTTGCTATAAAAAATAGAACACTTTTGAAAAAATGTACTTTGAAACATGTTTTCAGTAAACAATAATGTTATGTTTGTGAAATTCAGAGCTATGCGAGGAAAACTGACTGTACTAAAAATATTAAATTTTTTCTTCTCAAACTGAATTTTGGAATTTTGTTATTCTGGTATTTAGAAAATCAAGAATTTCATAATTCAGAAATTGAAAATCGTTTAATCAAGTTTTCTGTCAGAGATTTTGTATTCCAGGAATTCAAAGTGTAGTTAATAGTATATTGTGATACAAGTGCGGAAAGTATGCAGTTCCACGCGCGTGTGAAGTTTGCTGTGAGAGCCAGAGGCGAATCGAAGAGGAGTTGTAGGCGAGTCGGAGGCGAGTTCGAGGCGAGCTCATCATATTATATGATATTGTATCACATTGTATGGTATTGTATCGTATTGTATCATATTATATGATATTGTTTCGTATTGTATTATATTATGTCATATTGTATTATGTTGTATCATATTGTATCATATACTGTGGCAGTGTATCATATTGCATAATACCGTAACCAATTGCATCATACTGATTCATATTGCATCGTATTGCATTATACAGTACATTTTGTTTCATACAGTGTCATACTGTATCATATTGCATCACATAGCGTGATATTGTATCATATTGTGTCATATAGTGTGATAGTGTATAATATTGTGTCATATAGAGTGATAGTGTATAGTATTGTATCATACTGTATGATAGTGTATTATATTGTATCATACTGTATCATATTGCGTCACATTGTATTATATTGTACCATATCGCATCATATTGTATGGTAATGGATCATATTCCATTATATAATATGGTATTGTGTCATACTGTATCATACTGCGTCACATTGTATCATATGGAATCATATGGTATCATATTGCGTCATATTGTAGGATAATGTATTATATTCCATCAAATTATATGGTGTTGTATCACATTATATGGCATTGTATCATATTGTATCATAGCGCATCATATTGTACCATATTATATAATATTGTATCATATTGTATAATATTATATCATATTGTATGATAATATATCATACTGTATCACATTGAATCATATTGCATCATATTGTATCATATTGTACCATATTACACCACATTGTATCATATTGTGTGATAGTGTGTCATTGTGCACCACAATGTATCATATTGTGGGATAGTGTGTCATAGTGTACCACATTGTATCATATTGTGTGATAGTGTGTTACAGTGTATCGTATTGTATGATATTTTGAATACTCGTCACTTTTTCTTCCGTAGTTCTGAATTTTACAAAAATAACATTATTCTCTGCTGAAAAAATTCCAAGTACGTGTTTTGATAACATTTTCTATTTTTCTACCAAATAGTAGAATTTTCA
Organism: Andricus curvator; assembly: GCA_932195095.1. NCBI lineage: Eukaryota > Metazoa > Arthropoda > Insecta > Hymenoptera > Cynipidae > Andricus > Andricus curvator. Next base: position 437,395 of record CAKNYM010052495.1, on the reverse strand, counting down.
ACGAAATACATAAATTTCCAACTAAATATTGGAAGTTCTAACTGAAAAAGGTAAATTTTCGACTGAAAGAAAACGAATTTTCGACAAAATTGCTAAATTTTCATCTAAAATGAATAAATTTTCAACCAAAAATGAAATAGTGCAATTTTCAGAGGAAAGAATTGAATTTTCAACAATATATACAATTTGCAACAAAAGAAGTGCATTTTTAACTAAAGAGAAAACATTTTCAAAAAAAATAGCATACTGAAATTTTCTGTTAAAAAAAAAATAATTTTCAACCAAAAATGAAATAGTGAAATTTTCAGATGAAAAATTGAATTTCCAACAATGTATACAATTTGCAACAAAAGAAGTGCATTTTTAACTAAAGAGAAAACATTTTCAACAAAAAATAGCATACTGACATTTTCTGTTAAAAAAAAAATAAATTTTCAACCAAAACTGAAATAGTGAAATTTTCAGATGAAAAATTGAATTTCCAACAATGTATACAATTTGCAACAAAAGAAGTGCATTTTTAAATAAAAAAAAAATTTTAACCAAAAATGGAATGGTTAAATTTCCTGCTAGAAAAATTAATTGACAACTACAAAAAGCGAATTTTTCAATAAAATAGTTGAATTTTCAGCCAGAGAGGTGAATTTTCAACTAAAGTAATGAATCTTCAAACAAAAAAATTACTTTTTACAAAGTAGTAAAATTTTAAATGACATACCTAATTTTAAATTCCAAAATTAATTCTTAACTAAAAAAAAGAAAGTTTCCAATACAATTGTTAAATTTTAATCGAAAGATATGAATTTGAAAAAACAAATAAAAATTGTAACCAAAAAATGATATAGTTCACTTTTCATTTAAAAAAATAATTTTGAACCGAGAAAAAGGAGGTTTGAACGAGATATTTAAATTTGCAACCAATAAAATGAATTTTCAACAAAAAGATGAATTTTTAAACAAGAAGATTAATTTTCTACCAGAAAGTCGAGTTTTTAATTGGAAAATTAATTTTGCACCATAACAAAAAAATATTTTTAAGAAAGTAGTTACATTCCTAACAAACTAGTGAAATTTTTAACCAAGGAAATGAATTTGTAACCAAAATAAATGAATTTGCAAATAAGAAGTATAATTTTCTAAAAAAAAGTCAATTTTCAAAGACATAGTTGAAATTTCAACTAAAAAGATCAATTTGTTAGAAAGTAAAAACTAGTTTAAAAAAAAAATAGTTAAATTTTCAACCGAAAAAGGATTTTTTTACCAAAAAGATTAATTGGTAAGTATAAAAATTAATTTTCAACCAAAAGAGACGAATTTTCAATAAAATACCTGAACATTCATCCAAGTGAGTCATTTTTAAATGAAGGGAGCCAAATTATCAACAGAAAACAGACAAGATAAATTTTCAGTCAATCAATATTAACGAAAAAAACTGATTTCATCAAAATAGTTGATTTTAAACCAAAGAGATGAATCTCCAACAAAAAACGTACAATGTAATAGCAATAGCTGATATTTCAACCAAAAAATATTTTGAATTAAAAGCTGTTTATATTGTATCATATTGTATCATATAGTGTGATAGTGTATCATATTGTATAATACTATAACATATTGCATTATACTGTATCATATTGCATCGTATTGTATGATACTGTACCTTTCGTATCATATCGTGTGATACTGTATCATATTGTATCATATAGGGTGACAATGTATCATATTGTGTCATATAGTGTGATAGTGTGTAATATTATAACATGATGTGTGATACTGTATTATATGGTATCATATTGTATGATATTGTATCATATTGCATCATATTATAAGATATTGTATCACATTGTATCACATTATATGGTATTGTACTATATCGTATCATATTGTATCAAATAGTGTGACAGTGTATCATAGTGTGTCGTATTGTATGATACTGTATAATATTCCATCATATGATATGATATTGTATCACATTGTATGGTATCATATCATATTGTTTCACGTTGTATGCTATCATATCATATTGTATCATGGTGTGCCATAATTATGGTGTATTATGTATATCATATTGTATAATATTGTGTGAAAGTGTGTCATATTGCATGATGTTGTTCTGTGTTGTACTATATTATATCATATTGTATAATAGTGTATTATATCGTATGATACTGCATGATAATATATCACATTTTATCATATTATATGCCAACGGCCATACCACGCTGAAAACCCCAGTTCTCGTCAGATCACTGAAGTTAAGCAGCGTTGGACGCGGTTAGTACTTGGATGGGTGACCATTCAAGAATACTGACATGAGTGCTGTTGGCACATCGTGGGTGTGGTGAGCCCACACTTGTAGTTATTTATAACTACAAGAAAAACCTAGAAACACTACCCGAATCGGGTAGTGTCACGCCTACCCTGAAAGGGAAAATGGTTTAATGGTATATATATATATATATATATATATATATATATATGATACTGCATCATATTGTATAATGTTGTATCATATAGTGTGCCAGTGTATAATATTGTATAATACTGCATAATATTGCATCTTATTGTATCATACTGTACATTTTGTATCATATGGTGTGATTCTGTATCATATTGCATCATATAGTGTGATACTATATCATATTGTGCCACACAGTGTGACAGTGTGTAATATTATAGCATGATGTGTGATACTGTATTATATTGTATCATATTATATAATATTGTATCATATTCTATCATATTGCACAATAATATATCATATTATATAATATTGTATCATATTACATCATATTATATGGTATTGTATAATATTCCATCATATTATATGACAGCGTATAACATTGTATCGCATCATATGGTATTGTATCACATTGTATCACATTTTATGGTATTGTATTGTATTATACTGTATCATATTGTATCATATAGTGTGATAGTGTATCAGAGTGTATCTTATTGTATGATACTGTATCGTATTTCATCATATGATATGATATTGTATCACATTGTATGGTATCATATCATATTGTATCACATTGTCTCATATAGTTTGAAAGTGTATCATATTGCATGATGTTGTTCTGCGTTGTACTATATTATATCATATTTTATAATAGTGTATTATATCGTATGATATTTTGCGATACTGTATCACATTTCATCATATTATATCATACTGTATCAGATTGTATAATTTTGTATCATATTATATCATATAGTGAAATAGTGTATCACGTTGTATCATAGTGCATCATATTGTATGATACCGTATCATCTTCCATCATATTATATGATTTTTTATCACATTCGAAGGGGAGTTGTAGGCGAGTCGGAGGCGAGCCGAATGCGAGCTGTAAACTAGCTGAAGACGAGCCGATGGTATTCACTTTAAACTTCACAAGAATCAAAAGTGCCTACTTTCAGCACCTGTTTCCTGAAATTTTCGAATATCAGAAATTACGAGAAATTTTGAAAATTTTTTGTAAATTAATAAACCACCGAAAACTTTCCGGAAATTTATGGCTTCCAAAGCTCCTAGGAAGACATATAAAAATGCTTAGCCGTTTACATCCCTTCGCTCGAACTTTCTTGATAAATAGGGGTGTTTATGGAAGTGGCAATCACAAGGGAAAAGGTTGAAGGGCAAAAGATTTCTCATCCGCCTCCACAGCATTTAAATATCCATAAGTGGAACAAACATCTATCAAGAGCAATCTGACTTGTTTCTTCCATTTTTGTAAAAAAAACTTATATTCCAAAAAATATGTTATCAGTTTGAATAATTTTAAGCTAAAACGAATTCGTCATAAATTTCTTTTTTATATTACTTTAGCAGTAAATCCACGGGCGCGAAGCGCGCGTTTACCTATCTAAATTTGTATTTTCTAATATTCAAAACGTTAATAATTCAAGAATCCATAACAACAAATTTTTAAATATTAGCACTTTTCAAAATGTTTGAACTCATTTAAAAAATTTTGTTAATGATTATTGAATATCGGTTGTCTGATTTATTTTCGAAAAAAGAAAAAAAAAATTTGTTTATGCGCTATTCTAAAGTTATAGCGAAATAAATTAATTTTGATAATCGACGGCAAATATGTTTGATTTCAAATTCTTTCGAATTTGAAAAATTTCTTTTTAATTTCGTAAGTTTTTTTTTGTGAATTGAAAGAGGAAAGTCTTGTATTTTTATCATTGTTATTAAGTTGGAAGGGCAGAAATTTTCGTTTCTATATTCTTTCTGAACTAGAGAAGAAACTTTTAATTTATTTTGAATATGGGGCATAATTTCTGAAGTATACCCACCTCGAAAATGAAAGTTGTCCGATCGGGCTGAAAATTGGCCCAATTGTAGTCCTATTAGATAGTACTCTTCACGCCAAAAATTAATTAATTTTGATAATTATTTATCAAAGTGGAGGGGGTACAATTTTTGGGTTTTTCAAGCAAAGCCTTAGTTTCAAACGTTTGTAACTTTTGTCCTATTGCGTCAAACAAAATTTCACCTCAAATATTTTTGATAGATTTTTTCACAAACTTTCTGGTGGTGATAACGATTTTTGGAAAAAGTCAAAATTTGACCCGAATTTTTGAAAATCAAAAAAAAATTTGACTTTTTTTCAAATACGGGCACTTTTTTTTTCTTCAAAATATTTTTAAAAGAAAGCTGAGATTTTTTCCTATAAGACCCCCAATTTTCAGAGTGGCAAATTAATTCGTCTTCGAGTAATAGAACGATACGTAAAGAAGATGCCGTGATAGGGCGGGTGGCGCGCGATTTACCCTAGTGCGCTCACGCCGAGGATCTTTGTGCAACGCTTTAGTGCCAGTTTTTCAAGTTAAGTAATATTATATGCTACAAGAATGACTGCTCTCTGCATTTTCAGGGTGAAATTAACAAGGCCTGCATTACGGTCAGTGTAAAATTAATTGGGAATATGCTTTAAAAATTAGAAGTGAGAATATATATCTTTTGAATTTACCCGCGCATTTTTCACTTCCTACTTCTGCCACTAGATGGTTGTCATTCTCACAAGAGAAGATAATTTTTAACAGTATAAGAAACTGGAATTTAATATTCGTATTTTACTCGCAGATTTGATCTGAAATCGAGTTTATCGAAGCAGGTTTGTACGTAAATTTATTTTATTCTCATAATTGTATTTTTGGAAAAATCGTGACTTTGGTCATTCTCTTCTAAAAATTTTTTTTTCAATTTAAAAAAAATACTTTTTGCACGATGCCCTCTGAAAAAGTGATTAAAATTTGGAAGAGTAGATGTATTAATCCTTTTCAAAAAGTGAGGCATAAATCAACTAAGCTTGAACTCCGTCGTGTTTCCCATGACTTGCGTTTGAAATTGCCTACACTACCAGAAGGAGCTCGAATTAGCAGTTCATGTAGATACCAACTCATCAACTCAGCGGGGACATCATCCTTGAACTTTGGAGATGTTGCAGAGCCTTCTCGTAGAAATAAGGTAGAATATGAGGATCATGAAATGATTTCTGACGATGATGAAGATCAGCTATGTGACAGCGAAGAAGATTTAGATGTCTTGGACACCAAGCTGCAGTGTGAAAACAAATATCATAAAGCTGGTGTTGAAGTACTTGATCAAATCATCGAAAAATGCAATGCCTCTAAAGATCTTCAAGAACAATTTCAACTTCTTTCGCTTGCGCCAAAATCTTGGGGACGAAGAAAACTGATGCAGGTGTTCAATACATCAGAGCGAAAAGCAAGAACTAGTGAAAACCTTTTACGAACGCGATGACATAAGTCGAATGATGCCAGGGATGAAAGACATTGTCTCGATCAAGAATGATGATGGAACTCGTTCACATGTTCTGAAAAGGTTACTACTGTGTAATCTCAACGAGTTATATGCTCAATTTACGTCAGAACACGTAGGCCTGAAGATCAGTATTTCGAAATTCACAAAACTCAGACCTCGTCATTGTGTTCTAGCAGGAAGCAGTGGCACTCATAATGTGTGCGTTTGCGTGCATCATGAGAATGTCAAGTTGATGTTAAATGAAATAAATATTCAACATTTAACAGAGGATACTGACATGGTGCTCACAAATTATCACGACTGTCTGGATGCTATTGTATGTCCTAACTCTTCAAGTTCCTGTCATTTAGGAGAGTGTGAAAACTGTCCAGGTACTGCGAACTTGGAAGATAACATCACAAAAGCTTTTGATGAACATTGTATAAATGAAGTGAGATTTGAAATTTGGTTACAGACCGACCGATGTAGTCTGAAAACTCTGGTAATGGATACTGATGAATTCCTAGATGATTTATGTGAAAGGCTGTTGAAATTAAAAACTCATCACTTTATTTCAAAGGAGCAATCATCTTTTTTCAAAAACCTGAAGGAAAATTTATTGCCCGGGGAGTTTTTGATTTGCTTCGATTTCGCTGAGAATTACGCCTTCATAATTCAGAATGCAGCGCAATCATTCCACTGGAATAACGACCAAGCTACAATATTCACTGTGGTGATTTATTATAAAAAAGATGGAGAGCTCAAGCACGTAAGTATCGCAATCATATCTGATAACTTAGCTCACGACTCGGTGGCTGTTCACGAGTATCAAAAGATAATAGTAGATTACTTGAAAACTCATTTCAGGCCAAAGAAAATTTACTATTGCACTGATGGTGCAGGGCAACATTTTAAAAATAAGAGTAGCTTTGTTAATCTCCAAGCCCATGAAGAAGATTTTGGTATCCAAGCTGAATGGCACTTCCATGGTACATCTCATGGTAAGGGTGCATGTGATGGTATAGGAGCGAATATAAAGGGACAAGCAGCACGTTCAAGCTTACAATGTTCTCCGAAAAATCACATACTCACTCCCCATGCTTTGTTTCAGTGGGCAAAGAGTAACTGTAAGGAAACCGAAATTTTTTTCAGCAGCAAAGAAAATCATGCCTTAGCCACCGAATTACTGAAAGCCAGATTTGTCAAAGCTGTCACTATACCAGGTACATTACAGTATCACGCTTTCATTCCCACTCAAAATGGAAAACTTCAACTCAAGAAGTTTTCGTCCTCTGAGAAATACGACATCTTCTCGAATGGCAAAAAACAGAAACCGCAAAAGAGGCTTGCAAAGAAAACAACTGTTGAAACTATCACCAAAAAATCAAACAGAAAGACACATAATATTACTATATAATATTACTTAACTTCAAAAACTGGCACTAAAGCGTTGCACAAAGATCCTCGGCGTGAGCGCACTAGGGGAAATCGCGCGCCACCCGCCCCATCACGGCATCTTGTTTACGTATCGTTCTATTACTCAAAGACGAATTAATTTGCCACTCTGAAAATTGGGGGTCTTATAGGAAAAAATCTCAGCTTTCTTTTAAAAATATTTTTAAGAAAAAAAAAAGTGCCCGTAATTGAAAAAAAGTCAAATTTATTTTTGATTTTCAAAAATTCGGGTCAAATTTTGACTTTTTTCAAAAATCGTTATCACCACCAGAAAGTTTGTGAAAAAATCTATCAAAAATATTTGAGGTGAAATTTTGTTTAAGGCAATAGGACAAAAGTTACAAACGTTTGAAACTAAGGCTTTGCTTGAAAAAACCAAAAATTGTACCCCCTCCACTTTGATAAATAATCATCAAAATTAATTAATTTTTGGTGTGAGGAGTACTATCTAATAGGACTACAATTGGGCCAATTTTTAGCCCGATCGGACAACTTTCATTTTCGAGGTGGGTACACTTCAGAAATTATGCCCCATATTTTCGTTAATATTGTATTGTAATTAAAGCGTGGTATATTCTTTATTTTAGACATTTTTCTTTAGGTGAAAAGAAGGAATTTTTACTTTTTTTATTTTTTTATGAATCAAAAGAAGGACATTTTTTTATTTTTGAAATTCCAATTTAATTGGAAGGAAGTATATTCCAGTATTTAGTTTGTTTCGAAATTCAAAGGGGTCATTGTTGTTTTTAATTTGTTCCTTAATCGAAAGAAGGAAAATTTTTATTTTTCTTAATCGGAAGACAGCAAATTTTTACTTTTGACATTTTTAATCTATTCGTAGGAAGGATATTTAATTATTTTTTTTTAATTAGAAGAGGAAAATTCTTTGCTTCAAATATTTTAATTGATATCCCGTCAGATTATTTATTTCAGACATTTATCTGCAGTTGAAAGGGAGGAATTTTTTTTGAATCAGAACAAACCAAATTTTTGTTTCTAACATTTTTATTCAATGGGATCAGCGAAAATTTTAGTATTTTATTCGTCTCTTTATTGTAAGAGAATATATTTGATTTTAGTTTATTTCTGAATCAGAAGAAGGACATTTTTTATTTTTAACATTTTTATTCATTTTGAAGGGAGGATATTTTAGTAATATATTTGTTTCCTGATTGGAAGAGGAAATCTTAATTTTTTAATTAATTTCTGAATAAGAAGAGGAAAGTTTTTTTATTTTTAACATTTTTATCACGATCGAAGGGTGAAATTTAGTTATTTATATATATTTCTTCTAAATTGTAGAAGGGATTTTTTTTTATTTTAAAAATTTTAACTGAAATTTCAATTGAGTTATGGTCGGCAGATTCATTTTTTCCAAAATTTTTCTTCTGATGAAAGGGAAGAATTTTTTCTTTTCAAACTGTTTTTTAATCAGAAGAGAGAAATTTTTATGTTTAAGATATTTATTCTATTAGAAGGGAGAATATTTTCGTTTTTTTTTTTTTTTTAATAAGCAGACTCTATTTTTTCTGAATTGAAAGAGTATTTTGTTTTCTAATTGAAAGAAAAAAAATTTAATTTAAATTTATTCCTGAATCAGGAGAGGAAAATTTATTATTTTTAACATATTTATTCAATTAAAGGGGTCAGAAATTCAGCACTCAATTTTTTTCTGAATTCAAAAAAACTTTGTTTTTATTCTCAACATTTTCATTTAGTTAAAAGGAAGGAAATTTGCTTTCTTATTTTTTTTTTGAATTATAGAAGGAAAGTTTTCTTTTATTTTAAAAATTTTCACTTATATCTTAGTTTAATTTAAGATGACAGATTTTTTATTATCAAATTTTTTTTTATTATAAAAGGGAAGAATTTTTTCTTTCAAACTTTTTTTAATCGCAAGAAAGACATTCTTCTTTATAAGATTTTTATTCTGATGAAAGGAAGGATATTTTGGTGTTAATTTGTTTCTGAATTGGAAGAGGAACTTTCTTCACTTGGAATATTTTAATTAATATTCCGTCAACATTTTTTATTTTATAAATTTTTTCTTCAGATCAAAATCTTGCATTTCTGTTTCAATTTTTTTCTGAATCGGCAGGCAGACAATTTTTATTTTTTAAATTTGTATTCAAGTGGAATGTAGGAAATTCTGGTATTTTATTTGTTTTTGAACTGAAAAAAGACATTTTCTTTAGATTCATTTCTGATTCAGAAGAGGGAAGTTTTTTTATTTTTAACATTTTTATTCACTGAAATCGGTTGAAAATTCAATATTTAATGTTTCTTAATTAAAAGAGATCATTTTTTAATTTTAACGGTTTTTTTTTTCAGTTGGACGGGAGGAAATTTAGTTATTTTATTTTTCTTTCTGAATTGTAGAAGGGAGTTTTTTTTTCAAACATTTTGACTAATTTTTTAATTTAGTTTAGGTCAGCAGATTTTTTACTTTTTAAAATTTCCTTATGATGAAATGCAACAATTTTGTTTTATTAATTTTTCTTTTCTAGTCGATAAAGGACAATTTTTATTTTTAAGATTTTTGTTTTATTGGAAGTGAGGATATTTTGCTATTAATTTGTGTCGGAATTGTAAGAGGGACTTTTTTCATTTCAATCATTTAATTATATTGTTATTTGATTTGATTTTCAACTGAAAAAGGGGATTTTTATTTTTTAACTTATTTCTGAATCAGGAGACAAAATTTAATTTTTTTATATTTTTTTTCCTGTTTCGGAAAAAAAATTACTACTTTTTACCGTTTTAATCGAATTGAAAAGGAAGACATTAGGGTTTTTATTTTTTTACTGAATTAAAGAAGGTAATTTTTTTATTTGAATCATTTCGATTAATATTTTAAGATAGTTAAAACAGGGCGGATTTTTCATTTAAAACTTTTTTCGTACATGATGAAGGGAAAGAATTTTTTATTTTTTATCTTTTCTCTGAATTAAAAGAGGGAAATGTTTTATTTTTAACATTTTCACTCAACCGGAAGGCAAAAAACTTTGTTTATAATTAAATTATGAATTGAAAAGGGATAATTTTTTATTTTTCAGATTTTTATTTAGTTGGAAAGGAGGAAATTTTGGTTTTATATTTTGCCTTTCTGAATTAAAGAAGGAAATTTTCTTATTTCATTAATTCTGATTATTATTTCAAGAGAGTTAACGCAGGGCAGATTTTTTATTTCTGATATTTTTTTATGATAAAGATGAAAAAAAAAATTCGAATAATATTTTAAGATAGTTAAAACAGGGCGGATTTTTCATTTAAAACTTTTTTCGTACATAATGAAGGGAAAGAATTTTTTATTTTCAATCTTTTTTCTGAATCAAAAGGGGGAAATGTTTTATTTTTAACATTTTCACTCAACCGTAAGGCAAAAAAACTTTGTTTATAATAAAATTATGAATTGAAAAGGGATAATTTTTTATTTTTCAGATTTTTATTTAGTTGGAAAGGAGGAAATTTTGGTTTTATATTTTGCCTTTCTGAATTAAGGAAGGAAATTTTCTTATTTCATTAATTCTGATGAATATTTCAAGAGAGTTGACGCAGGGCAGATTTTTTATTTCTGATATTTTTTTAAGATAAAGATAAAAAAAAAATTTCGAATAATATTTAAAGATAGTTAAAACAGAGCGGATTTTTCATTTGAACTTTTTTAGTACATGATGAAGGGAAAGAATTTTTTATTTTCAATCTTTTTTCTGAATCAAAAGGGGGACATGTTTTATTTTTAACATTTTCACTCAACCGGAAGGGAGCAAACTTTGGTATATAATTCAATTATGAATTGAAAAAGGATAATTTTTTATTTTTCAGATTTTTATTTAGTTGGAAAGGAGGAAATTTTTTTTTCATATTTTGCTTTGTTATAGGCCAGTCAGGCCCATATTTAGAACCATTAAGAAGTGATGAGTCACGGTAAATTCCCCGCTTGAATTTGTAAGCACAAACCCAAGCTGGAAATCCTTCCGTCCTAATTGCTTCTTAATAGTGTCATTCGACGAGCTTGCTTTCCCTTCTATGACTCATTTAGGGCCCACTTAATTCCCTTCGCGAACGTTTTGGCACGTAGGCCATTGTCAGGCGGCTAGACATGACGCGCCACCGGACAGCTGTGCCGTCGGAAAAATTCCCCGGCGTGAAGCGACGCCGTGAAAACTTGCTTCAAGTCACGTACGCCGAGTCCCAAACTTTCTCCCGTTTTTCTCTTCACGCGTCCTTTTCTCGCGGTTTAAAATCAAGAAAATAAATTATCTACAAAAAAAATATATATATAAAATAATTAATTATTAACAACATTTTAAATAGTTCTCATTGACAAAAAATAAATAGAATGGAGAATTTATCCGATTCCTTGATAAAACTAAAATAGTTTATTTCCTTTTATACTTGTTTTAATTTTACCTAGAGAGTAGATAATTCATTTTCATTTAAAAGGATTTTTTTTCGATTTCTTTTAGACTTGTTCATAATTTTTACTTATAAGTAGATAATTTATTTTCAATTCAAACAATCTCTTTCCTCTAAATGAAAACGGCCTGATTAAATTTCAGAAAAGTTTTTATTACTCCAGGGATTTAGTTTTAAGTTAAATGTGAACAAATGTTTATTTTTAAGTTTTATTTCTAATTTATATTTGTTTTCGGGTCTTTCAGAATTATGTAAATAGTTGTAATATTTTATCAAATTAACTTTCTGGAAGGCTCGAGTATTTTATTTTAAGTAATTAATTTTCCTATGTAATTGTGGGTTTTAAATTAAGGTTTTACATTATTTGTAATTTAGTTACCGCGATTTCTATTATTTTATTTAACATTAAATATTTAGAAAAATAAGATTAAATTGGCGCGAGACGCTCGAGATCGAAGGAAGGCGCACGGAGTACGGTGTCCCCACCGCTTCGTTGCGACTCCGTTGCGGGAGTCAGGGCCAATCAGAGGCCGGCAGCTGCTTCCTTCCTCGCTCGAGCGCCTCCGCCTCTAGCACTTAAATACCGCCGCTCTGGGTAGAATCGTCACTCACGTCTCAGCACCAGCTCGTGCTCAGACTACTCTCGAGAACTGCTCAACTCCCAGTGTTCAGTCTCTCTCCTTTTTCTTGGCGATCGCTACTCAGGGCTTCCACTCTCGTGTACGCATTAGCCAATAAACAAAATCAACTCGAAATCAATCTTGCTTACTTTCTCTCCCCTCACTCTACCCCCCCCCTCTCTCTCTCTCTCTATTTTTCTGCCGCTCTGGGTTTGCCCCCCCGGGGGTCTTCGGAGTAGCTCTCTGTTTCTCTCTCTCTATTTTTCTGCCGCTCTGGGTTTGCCCTTCCGGGGGTCTTCGGAGTAGCACTCTATCTCTCCCTTTTTCTGTGGCCTTGGGTTTGCCTCCAGGTCTTCGAGGTCACATTCTGTCTCTCCCTCTTTTTCTGTGGCTCTGGGTTTGCCCCCGGGTCTTCGGAGTCACACTCTATCTCTCTTTTTCCGTGGCCTTGGGTTTGCCTTCGGGTCTTCGAGGTCACATTCTGTCTTTTCCTTCTGTGGCTTTAAGTTTGCCTTCGGGTCTCGAAGTTACACTCCGTCTCTCTCTTTCCTCTCTGATCGTAGGTCCACGGTTGCGGACCCACCACGGAAAGTGAACCTCCGTCTGCGGACGCGAGTTGGCCCATCCCAGGCAGTGGCCCACCGTCGGACAAGAACCGTGCAGGCCTGCGGGCCGCCGTTCATGGACGGGCTTCAGGCCTACCGGTACCGGTACCTCCGGAAGAACAACCGACATCTACCAGTACGAGCCACTACAAACTTCGCACCACGACCGATGACTAGGCCTTTACCCTCTCAGCACTGAGAACCGACCGCAGACAGACACAGAGGCTGGACGTAACACGCGTCCACCCTCTTTTGATTACCCCTTTCACCAACAATCTTACCTAACAAAGGGGGTTACATCAGCTTTTCTGAATTAAAGAAGGAAATTTTCTTATTTCATTAATTCTGATTAATATTTCAAGAGAGTTAACGCAGGGCAGATTTTTTATTTCTAATATTTTTTTAAGATGAAGATAAAAAAAAAATTTCGAATAATATTCTAAGATAGTTAAAACAGAGCGGATTTTTCATTTAAAACTTTTTTAGTACATGATGAAGGGAAAGAATTTTTTATTTTTAATCTTTTTTCTGAATCAAAAGGGGGAAATGTTTTATTTTTAACATTTTCACTCAACCGGAAGGCAAAAAAACTTTGTTTATAATTCAATTATGAATTGAAAAGGGATAAATTTTTATTTTTCTGATTTTTATTTAGTTGGAAAGGAGGAAATTTTGGTTTTATATTTTGCCTTTCTGAATTAAAGAAGGAAATTTTATTATTGCGTTAATTCTGATTAATATTTCAAGAGGGTTAACACAGGGCAGATTTTTTATTTCTGATATTTTTTTAAGATAAAGATAAAAAAAATTCGAATAATATTTTAAGATAGTTAAAACAGGGTGGATTTTTCATTTAAAACTTTTTTCGTACATGATGAAGGGAAAGAATTTTTTATTTTCAATCTTTTTTCTGAATCAAAAGGGGGAAATGTTTTTATTTAGTTGGAAAGGAGGAAATTTTTGTTTCATATTTTGCTTTTCTGAATTGAAGAAGGGAATTTTTTTATTTTAATTATTCTGATTAAAATTTCAAGAGAGTTAACGTAGGGCAGATGTTTTATTCTCGATATTTTTTTTTATGATAAAAGGAAACAATTTAAAAAGAAATTTCTGAATCGAACTTGGGAAATTGTTTATTTCTAATAATCTGATTCGAATGGGAGGGAGCAAATGATTATTATATTTCATTTTCAATTTAGATAATGGACCTATGCCTTAATATTATTAACAGTTTTGATTCGTTGTCCAATTAAAGATGATTGATTAAAAAGGCCTTTTTTTAATCAAACTTCCAATTATCAAAGAGATGTGAAGAAATGGTTTTTTTTTTTTTTTTTTTTTTTTTTATTTGTCACACAAATATACACACCAAATATTTCGATTCCATAGGCTGGGTAATTAATCATTGGATAGAGCGCAAAAACTCTCCGCGATTTAACCGAGGACCGAGCTGCAAGAAAGTCCTGGGAAATATCGAAAAGCAATATAAATTCGTTTCGATACAATGAAAAAGTTTCCAGACTATTATGCCGGAATATATTTACCAGAATTTTTGTTCCAGATTTCAGAATTATCAGTTATCGGAAATTATTTTTATTCTCAGTTTATTAGTTTTTTTAAAACAATCGAATTAAAATTGGTCAAATCTCTTAACTAAATCTCTTAAAATATTAATCGGAATGATTAAATTAAAAAAATTCTCTTCTTCAATTCAGAAATGCAAAATATAAAACAAAAATTTCCTCCTTTCCAACTAAATGAAAAGCTGAAAAATAAAAAATTATTCTTTTTCAATTTATAATTAAATTATATAACAAAGTTTTCTGTCTTCCGGTTCAGTGATGATGCAGAAAATAAAACATTTCCCTCTTTTGATTCAGAAAAAAGATTGGAAATAAAAAATTCTTTCCCTTCATCATGTACGAAAAAAGTTGTGAATGAGAAATCTTTCCTGCTTCAATTCTCTTAAAATATTATTCCAAATGATTAAAAAAAAAATAGCTTCTTTAATTCAGGAAAAAAATAAAAACCAAAATTTCTTTCTTTCCAATTCGATTAAAACGGTAAAAAGTAGTAATTCAGAAATAAATTGAAGAATGAAAATCCGCTTTTTCAGTTCGAAAGCAAATCAAATAACAAAATCAACTTTCTAAAAATTAAATAAAAATTTATTTAGAAAATTGTGTTTTCCAAATAAGAAAATTTTGTTTCAACTTTTCCTCGTTTTCACCTGAAGAAAAATGTTGAAAATAAAGAATGTGACTGAATATTAATTAAAACGATTGAAATGAAAAAAGTCCATCTCACAATTCCGACACAAATTAATAGCAAAATATCCTTCCTTCCAATAAAATAAAAATTTTAAAAATGAAAATTTCTCTCTTTCGATTAGAAAAGAAAAATTAATAAGACAAAATTGTTGCATTTCTTCAGAAGAAAATTTTTAAGAATAAAGAATCTGCTGGCCTCAACTCAATTAAAAAATTAATAAAAATGTTTAAAATGAAAGAATACTCCCTTCTACAATTCAGGAAGAAAAATTAAAGAACCAAATTTCCTCTTTTCCAACTGAATAAAATCGTTAAAATTAAGAAATCTTCTCGTTTAATTAAGAAACAAATTAAATTTTCAACCGATTTCCGTGAATAAAAATGTTAAAAATAAAAAATTTTCCTCTTCTGAATCATAAATAAATCTAAAAAAAATGTCTTCTTCTGGTTCAGAAAATAATAAAATACCAAAATTTCCTTCATTCCGATTGAATAAAACCTTTCTGCCTGCCGATTCAGAAAAAAATTGAAAAAAATCAAGCTTTTCATCTGAAGAAAAATGTATAAAATAAAAAATTTTGACTAATTATTAATTAAAATATTCAAAGTGAAGAAAGTTCCTCTTCCAATTCAGAAACAAATTAACACCAAAATATCCTTCCATCAGAATAAAAATCTGAAAAATAAAAATTTCTCTCTTCCGATTAAAAAAAGTTTGTAAGAAAAAATTCTTCCCTTTTATAAAAAAAATTTTTGACAATAAAAAATCTGTCAGCTTCAATTAAACTAAGATATTAGTAAAAAATTTTAAAATTGAAGAAAAGTTAAAAAAAAGAAAAGTTAAAAATAATTAAATTTCCTGTCCTGATTCAGGAATAAATTAAAATTAAAATTTTTCTCCTTCAATTAGAAAAAAAAATACTCTTTCGATTCAGAAAAAGTTTGAAAAAAAAAATTCTTCCCTTTCATCAGAAGAAAATTTTTGAAAATAATAAATCTGCCGACCTTTACTCAATTAAAATATTAGTTAAAATGTTTAAAATAAAAAAACTCCCTTCTACAATTCAGAAAAAAATGAATAAATAACTGAATTTCGTCCCTTCGAACTCGATAAAAATGTTAAAAAAAAAAAAACTTTCCTCTTCTGATTCAGAAATAAATTAAATGAAATATATTCTCTTGAAATAGAGAGACGAAAAAATACTAAAATTTTCTCTAATCCCATTGAATAAAAATTTTTAAAAATAAAAATTCGGTTTGTTTCGATTCAGAAAAAATGCCTTCCTTTCAACTGCAGATACATGTCTAAAATAAATAATCTAACTGGATATCAATTAAAATATTTGAAGTGAAGCATATTCCTCTTCTAATTAAAAAAAATAAAATACTAAAATATCCTCACTACCAATAGATTAAAAATGTCAAAAATAAAAATTTGCTGTCTTCCGATTCAGAAAAATGAAAATTTTCCTTCTTTCGATTAAGAAATACATTGAAAACCAAATAACCATTTTAAATTTAGAAACAAACTGAATACTGGAATATCCTTCCAATTGAATTAGAATTTCAAAAATAAAAAAATGTCCTTTTTTTGGTTCATAAATAAATAAAAAAAAGTAAAAATTACTTCTTTTCACGCAAAGAAAAATGTCTAAAATAAAGCATATACCACGCTTCAATTACAATAAAATATTTAAAATATTTAAATAAAAATATTTAAAATAAATATTTTTTTATGTTTTTCTTAAATAGAAATATTTAAAATGAATGAAAAGTTCCAAATTAGAAAGAATTCAAAATCAAACATATTTGCCGTCGATTATCAAAATTAATTTATTCCGTTATAACTTTAGAATAGCGCATAAACAAATTTTTTTTCGAAAATAAATCAAACAACCGATATTTAATCACATTTTGTCTTAAAAAATGAGTAATAATCATTTATAACTTTTTTTTAATGAGTTCAAAAATTTTTAAAAGTCCTAATATTAAAAAATTTGTTATTATTGAATCTTGAATTGTTAACGTTTTTAATATTAGAAAATAAAATTTTAGATGGGTGAACGCACGCTTTGCAACCGTTCATTTACTGCTAAAGAAATATAAAAAAGAAAATAATGACAAATCCGTTTTAGCTTTAAATTATTCAAACTGGAAACATATTCAACAATCTAATTAAAATTTGTTAAATTGACTAAATAATAAGAAAAAAATTAAGAAAAAATTAAATCACTTTAAAATGACCCTTAATAGAACTCTCTGCGCCTAATAGTTAATGAGATATTAATTTGTTAATTAAGGGTATCTTGTTACGTAGGATGGTCCAAAAATGCATTGGAAATTTTTTTTTCGAATTTTCATACATTTTTCCCGGGAATTCGTTCGAATCCACACAAAAATAAATCTTTTTTTTTTTGTTCTGAAAAAATTATATTTAGGGCTTGCTCAAGCCCCATGAAGTTTAACACGTATTTTACATAAGAAAAAAGACGTTTTTGTAAATTTTATTCAGAATCGTCAATATTAGCTGAATCTAGTTGAAATATAAAATTTCTGTTCGCAATTGGCCATAGAATACGAAAAAAATATTACTTTTTGAATATCATGCCCATAGGTCTGTTTTATAGGGTCCCAAAAAAACCCCATAAGTGAAAAAATGGGTTTTGCGAAATTTAACGCTAATTATGATTTTTTTGCTTGTTTTTAAATGTAAATGATTTCTTAATGTAGTTCTACTTTATACTGCTACTCAGATGTTTAGATAAATTATTTAAACAATTTATTATTGTTTTTATCAATTTTCTCTTGGAATAGAGATGGAAAGTCGCGGTTTAAAAAAAAAATTTCCACTTGTTGTCCAATCTTTAATTAGAGTGAGGTAATAGTTAATTGATTCCAACAAACATAATTGTTTGAACAATTTATTATTATTGTTAATAATATTCTTTTTGAATAATGCTAGGAATTGCGGCTTTTTCTGAAATTTTCAAATTTTGCCCACTCTTCACATGGAGTGACTTAATATTCAATTCTGTTTAGCAAAAATAATTGTTTAAACAAATAATTATTGTTTATAACTATCTTCGCCTATAGTTATGCTAGATAGTTGCGTCTTTTTCTGAAATGTTCATCTTTTTGTCCGCTTTGTACTTAGAGTGAGGTAATAATTAATTCAAGTCGACAAAAATAATTGTTTAAACAATTTATTATTATTGTTAATAATATTCTCTTTGAATAATGCTAAAGATTGCAGTTTTTCCTGAAATTTTTAACTTTTTGTAATAAATAAATAAATTTTTTGAACTACGTTTGTTAACTTGATTTATTTATAACTTCACTAAGTGGAAATTGGGTAAAAAGTTAACAATTTTAGAAGAAGCCGCAAATATCTAGCATTATTAAGAAAGAAGATGGTTATAAACAATAATAATTTGTTTCAATAATCATTTTTGCTAACCTGAATCAATTATCAACTCAGTCCAAGTGAAAATCAGACCAATAGTTGAAAATTTCAGAAAAAACCGCAACTTTCTACCATTATTCAAATTTAATATTATCAGCAATAATAATAAATTGTTCAAACAATTAATTTTGTTAACTTGCATTAATTATTTACCTCACTCCAATTGGGAATTGGACAAAAAGTGGAACGTTTTCAAAAAAACTGCAATTTTCTATCATTATTCTAAGAGAATATCATTAGCCATCATAATAAATTGTTTAAACAATTATGTTTGTTAACATTAATTGAGTATTTACTCACTTTAATTGAAAATTTGACATAAAAGGAAAATTTTTTGGAAAAAAACGCGACTTTGTGACTCTATTCTAAGAGGAAAATGCCAAAAAAATAATAGATTGTTTAAATAATTTATATAAGCATCTTGTCATCGGTATAAAGTACTATTTTATGTAATAGAATAAATTTGCATTTGAAAAACCGGAAATAATAATAACACAGCCACACAAAAAAAATCCTTTTTCGGGCCTGGAGGTCAGACCATGCTTACTATATGTTTTTGGGGTCTCTGAATCCGAATCCGAGGTCCAAAAACCCCAGCACGTCAGGGTTCTGGCATAACCTCAAAAAACCTCATAAAAAATCTTTTTCCGGGTCTGAAGGTCAGACCATGTTCTCTATATGTTTTTGCGGTCGCTGAATCCTAATCCGAGGTCCAAAAACCCCAGCACGTCAGGATTCTGAGATAACCTCAAAAATCCTCATAAAAATTTTGTTTCGAGTCCGGGGGTCAGACGTGGAGTTTTATGACGTTTTTTAAGGTTATGTGAAAACCCTGACTAGCTTGAATTCTTTGAACCTCGGATTCCGATTCAGCGACCCCAACGACATATAATAAACATGGTCTGACCCCCGGACTTAAAAAAAAATTTTATGAGGATTTTTGAGGTTATGAAAGAACCCTGACGTGCAGAAATTTTTTTAACCTCGGATTTGGATTCAGCGACCCCAAAAACATATAGTTAACATGGTCTGACCTCCAGAGCCAGAAAAAGATTTTTTATTAGGTTTCTTTAGGTTGTCAGAACCCTGACGTGCTGGTGTTTTTTAGACCTCGGATTCAGTGACCCCAAAAACATATTGTGTGTAATGAGCGCCAAAAACTCGCGAAACCAATTTTTTACTTATGGGGTTTTTTTGGGACCCTATAAAACATACTTATGGGGTTGATATTTAAAAAGTAATAAATTTATTCGTGTTATACTAATTGTAAAGTGAAATGTTGAGTTTCAACTCGAATCAAATAAAATTAACGATTCTGAATAAAATTTACAAAAACGTCTTTTTTTTTATGAGGCTTGAGCGATCTCTAAATATCATTTTTTTCAAAAACAAAAAAATATAAATAAATATAATTGAGAAGAAAATTTTTTTTCAGATCTTTGAAAAAATGAAAATGAGTGATTTTAGTTTGAAATTAAAGCATATAAATATCAACTTCACACTCTTTCCCCTCTACCCCTATTTATCCCTTGTTTAAAAAATTCTTCTTTATCTTCTTTTTTCAAAAACCCCTTTTTTAAATTTAAATTTGAACAAAATTAATTTAATATAATAAGAAAATCTAAGTATTTTTCGTTAAAAGTAAATTATTTTGAATTGAAAATTCTACTATTATATTTTTTCATAATTCATCTCTTTTGGGTTAAATTATTCGAGAACTGCTCTTTTTTAGTTGACAATAAATTAATTTTGATAATTGAAAATTCAACTGCTTGTTTGTGGATAGAACTACTTTCCAAAAAATTTATTCTGCTAGCTGAAGATCCATTTCTTTGATTAAACAATGAACTATTTCGTTAAAAAGTCGTTTTTATTTTGGTTAAAGTTGAATTATTGAAGTTGAACTATTTATTTGAGAATTAAATTTGTTGTTAAATATTCAACTTTTTGGTTGATTTGTCTTATTGGTTAAAAAATTCTACTTTGTAGTTGAAAATTCCTATACTTGGTTGAAAATTCAAAAATTTGACAATTTGGTTGAAATTTTTTTCTCACTTGACTGGAAAAACCTTTCCTGTTGGCTAATTTTGTCAACCAGGATTTTAGTTAGGTTTATTTTCAGTAAAGTTTTTTTTTAGTTCAGCTTTTTAGTTGAAAATTAAACTATTTGGTTGGAAATTATTTGTTTTGTTAAAATTTCACGTTTTTGGTTTGAAAATTCAACTGTTTTCTGAAAAATTAGCCTGTTTGGCTTAAAAATTAAACAATTTGATGGCATTTTTTCTTCTTTTTTGCCTAAAAAATCTTTTCTGGTCGAAAATTAAACTTTTTTTCTTAGAAATTCGTCTTTTTGGTTAAAAAATTCTTGTATTTTAGTTGAAAGTCTGTTCTTATGTTGAAAATGCAAATGTTTATTTAAAAAAAAAATCTCTTTTAGTTGATGATTCAAGTTTTTTGTTTTTTTTTCTGCAAAATACATTTCATCAACTGCAGATTTATTTATTTCATTTTTTGTTGAAAATTATTATTTTTTTTACTTAAAAATTAAACTATTTCGTTGAAAATCTACTTTTTTGTCAGCATTTTATATTTTCGGTTTGAAAATTCATCTGTATTATAGAAAATTCATCTTATTGGCCTTAAAATTTAACTGGTTGGTTGAAAACTTGCTTTTTTGCTTTGAAATTTCAACAATTTGTTTCAATTTCTTCTCTCTTTTGATTAAAAAAACTTTTGTGCCTGAAAATTCAACTATTTTGTTGAAAATTTGTCTTTTTGGTTTCAAAATATAACTTTTTTGGTGAAAATTAATCGGGTTTCGTTGATGATTCCACTATTTTCTAGAAAATTAGTTTTTATTGAAATTCATCAGTTTAGTTTTAAATTTAATTATTTTCTTAAAAGTCTTATGATTTCGTTGAAAATTCAACTATTTCTGTGCATATTTAACTATTTTGTTGAAAATTCAACTGTTCTGTTGCAGATTTGTATTTTTGGGTAGAAAATTCGTCCTCTCTTATGGAAAATTCAACTAATTGGTTAGAAATTTAACTTCTTTGTTAAAAATAATTTTTTTCAAGATTCATCATTGTAGTTCCAAATGTGCCTACTTTGTGGAAAATCAAATTATTTTGTTGAAAAATCAACTTTTTATTTAAATTTACATATTTTTATGAACAATGATTTTTTTTATAGAAAATTCGTCTTTTTGGCTTGAAAGTTCAACTATTTGGTTGAAAAGGCAACAATTTTTTTTGTCAGGGTTCAATCTTTTTTGTTTAAAAATTCGACCATCATTTTGAAAATTCATCCTTTTCAGTCGAAAATTTAACTAATTTGTTAAAAGTTGAACTATTTTGTTGTACATGCAACTGTTTGGCTTATAATTAAATTTCTTGTTGAGAATTCCTTTTTTTTTTGTTAAAAGTTAACTATTTTGTTAAAAATGTAAAGCTATTCATATTTCATTCGATGTATTACCTATAGATTATTTTTATATAAAATAAATGGAAATTTTTCGAGAGCATTTTGGACTGTAAATTCTGTCAAAATATTATTCTTGCATATTTTTTTATTTTATTCTAGGCGTTTTCCAAATTAAATCAAAGAAAAAATTTTGACCCACAAGGGGGAAGAAATGTTCATATTTGTGATGTCATCCTGTGGCATCTGTGACAAAGAAGGGGAGCGGATAAGTGGTCAAAAAAGCGTGACGTATTTTTTGAACAGCCGCCTAAATGAATTTTTATTTTTGCAAAAAATATATTAGTTTTTCAAACAATCGAATTTATCTTTGTGGAATTGAATGTTAAAGAAAAAAATTTATTAAAATAAAGCTAGGTGGTGAGATTTTCAATATGAAGAAATCTTCAATATATTCTTTTCCATACATTGTAAAAAAAACTGGACAAGAGGGTGGTTCCTAATGTGCCTGAATATGAATCAAGAATGTCTGGATTTGATCGTCCTTCAAATATCGTGATATGATAAAAAGATTTCCCATTTGAGACATATTTCAGGATTCATCTCGAATACCTTCTTCTGGTTCTGGGACATTCAGACGAATGGCCAGATCAGAGGTGGCTGTTGATCACTGTGATTTTTCATAGTAAGAGTCTCTAGCTTTATTCTCTGGGAAGTGGACTTTTAGTCCTGATGAATTTGAAAAACCCAAGCGTTCTTTTATTTTTTGTCACTTTCAAGAAAAACTTTATTTTTTAGTCGAATAGGCAATTTTGTTGCTTTTCATGTTCCACTGGAACTTTGGATAGAATTAACATATTAGCATGACTTTTTATGAAATATGAGAGATGCAGAAAATAAAGAAAAATCAAGAAATTCAGAAATGTCAGAAATTCAGAGACTTGAAGTCACTTTTCTGAATTTGTTGAATTTTCCAAATTTAGTGAATTTTCTAGATAACCTGGCGTGATTCGATTTTCTTAATTCCCTGAATTTTCTGAAATCCTCAATTTCTCTGAGTTCCTAGAAATCCTCGAATATTCTAAGTTTCCTGAATTTCTTCAATTCTTTCAATTTCCTGAATCCCATGAATACTCTTAAATCCCTTAAATTCTCTAAATTGCGTGAAATCTTTGAATCTCCTTAATTCCATGAATATTCGGAATTCACTCAATTCTCAATATTCCTGGAATATGCCAAATACGATTAATTCTGCGAATTTCCTTAATTCTCTAAGTTTTTTTACCCTCTGAATTCCTTGGATTCTCTAAATTCCTTGGATACTCTGAATTCCTTGAATTTTCTTAATTCCTTGAATTCTCTGAATTCCTCGAATTCCTTAAATTCTCTAAATTCCATGAATTCTCTAAATTCCATGAATTCTCTGAATTCCTTGGATTCTCTGAATTCCTTGGATTCTCTGAATTCCTTGGATTCTCTGAATTCCTTGGATTCTCTGAATTCCTTGGATTCTCCAAATTAACTGAATTCACTGAAATCCGTGCATACTCTGACTTTCTAGAAATGCTTGAATATTCTTAATACCCTGAAATCTTCGAATTCTCTGAATTCCATAAATTTTAGAAATGCTCTTACATTCCTAAAATTTTCTAAATTGTCTGATATCCTTGAATCTCCTAAATTCCCCAAATTTCTGGAATATTATAAATACATTCAATTCCTAATATTCTCTGAATTCCTTGAATTTTCTAAGTTATTTTGATCTGTTAATTTTACGAATTTTCTGAATGGCTTAAATTATCTGAATTACATGGCCAACAGCCATACCACGCTGAAAAAACCAGTTCTCGTCAGATCACTGAAGTTAAGCTGCGTTGGGTGCGGTTAGTACTTGGATGGGTGACCATTCGAAAAAACTGAGTGCTGTTGGCACATCGTGGGTGTGGTGAGCCCACACTTGTAGTTATTTACTACAAGAAACTGTCCACCTAGAAACACTACCCGAATCGGGTAGTGTCACGCCTACCCTGAAAGGGAAATGGCTTAATGGTATACTACTACTACTACATGAATTCTCTGAATTCGTCGAACTCTCTCGATTTGTTGAATTCTCTGAATTCCTGGAATTCTCTCAATTTCTTAGATTCTCTGAATTCTCTGAATTCCCTTAAATTCTTGAATCCTCTGAATTCCTTGAATTCCCTAAATTTCTTGAGTTCTACGAATTCCCCGAATTGTCTGACTTCCTTGAGTTTTCTGAATTTTCTGAATCCTCACCCGGAATTCTCTAAATTACTGGAATTCTCTGAATTCTGTTATTTATTTGGATTCCTTGAATTCTGTGCATTCCTTGAACTCCCTATATTCCACGAGTTCTCTAAATTCTTTAAATTTTCTTAATTCTCTGGATTCGTTGAATTCTCTGCATTCCCTCAATGCTCTGAATTTATTGAATTCTTTAAATTCTCTGACTTCCTTGAATTTTTCTGAATTTCTTGAATTCTCTGAATTCCTCGAATTCTCTCAATTTCTTGGATTCTCTGCATTCTCT
Organism: Andricus curvator; assembly: GCA_932195095.1. Lineage (NCBI taxonomy): Eukaryota > Metazoa > Arthropoda > Insecta > Hymenoptera > Cynipidae > Andricus > Andricus curvator. The sequence goes on along the minus strand of CAKNYM010052495.1, from coordinate 412,807 downwards.
GAATTCCCTTAAATCCTTGAATCCTCTGAATTCCTTGAATGTCCTAAATTTCTGGAGTTCTACGAATTCCGTGAATTATCTGAATTCCATGAGTTTTCTAAATTTTTTGAATCATCACCCGGAATTCTCTAAATTACTTGAATTCTCTTATTTCTGTGCATTCCTTAAACTCCCTGAATTCCATGAATTCTTTAAATTCTCTGATTTTTTTGAATTTTTCTCAATTTCTTGAATTCCCTAAATTTTGTGAGTTCTGCAAATTCCCTGAATTGTCTAAATTCTTTGAGTTTTCTGAATTCCTTAAATTTTGTGCATTCCCTAAACTCCGCGAATTCCTTAAATTCTTTGAGTTTTCTAAATTCCTTAAATCCTCGCTCGGAATTCTCTAAATTTCTTGAATTCTCTGTATTCTTCGAATTCTCTGCACTCCCTGAATCCTCAGAATTTATTGAATTCTTCTAATTCTCTGCACTCCCTGAATCCTCGGAATTTATTGAATTCTCTAAATTCTCTGAATCCTTGAATTTTCTGAATTTATTGAATTCCCTACATTTTTGAGTTCCGCGAATTGCATGAATTGTCTAAATTCCTCGAGTTTCTTAAATTCCTTGAATCCTCGCTCGGAATTCTCTTAATTCTCTAAGTTCCTTGAATTCTCTGCATGCCTCGATCTCCCTGAATTCCTCCAATTCTCTAAATTCCTTGAATTATCTGAATTCCTTGCATCCTGGCTCGAAATCCTCTGAATTCTCTAAATTACTTGAATTCTTAGAAATCCCTAAATACTTAGAATTCTCTGAATTCCATAAATCTTATAAATGCTCTTAAATTTCTAAAATTTTCTAAATTGCCTGATATCGTTGAATCTCCTAAATTCCCAAAATTCCTGGAATATTATAAATACATTCAATTCCTTATAATCTCTAAATTCCTTTAATTTTGTAAATTATTTTGATCTGTTAATTTTTCGAATTTTCTGCATGGCTTAAATTCTCTGAATTCCGCAAACTTCCTCAATTCGTTAAATTCTCTGAATTCCTGGAATTTTCTCAATTTCTTGGATTCTCTGAATTCCCTTAAATTCTTGAATCCTCTGAATTCCTTGAATCCCCTAAATTTTTTGACTTCTGCGAATTCCCTGAATTGTCTGAATTCCTTGAGTTTTCTGAATTTTTTGTATCCTCAACCGGAATTCCCTAAATTACTTGAATTCTGTTAATTATTTGGATTCCTTGAATTCTGTGCATTCCTTGAACTCCCTAAATTCCATAAGTTCTCTGAATTCTTCCAATTTTTGCTGAATTTCTTGAATCTTCACTCGGAATTCTCTAAATTTATTGAATTTTCTGAATTCTCTTATTTATTGGGATTCCTTGAATTCTATGTATTCCTTGAACTCCCTGAATTCCACAAGATCTCTAAATTCTTCAAATTTTCTGAATTTCTTGAATCCTCGCTCGGAATTTTCTAAATTTCTTTAATTCTCTGAATTCTCTGGATTCGTTGAATTCTCTGCATTCCCTCAATTATCTGAATTTATTGAATTCTTTAAATTCTCTGATTTTCTTGAATTCTTCTCAATTTCTTGAATTTCCTCAATTTCTTGAGTTACGCGAATTCCCTGAATTGTCTGAATTCCTTGAGTTTTCTGAATTTTGTTAAGTCCTCACTCGGAATTCTCCAAATTACGTGAATTCTCTGAATTGTCTTATTTCTTTGGATTCCTTAAATTTTGTGCATTCCCTAAGCTCCCCGAATTCCTTAAATTCTCTGAATTCTTTGAGTTTTCTGAATTCCTTGAATCCTGGCTCGGAATTCTCTAAATTTCTTAAACTCTCTGTATTCCTTGAATTCTCTCCACTCCCTGAATCCTCAGAATTTATTTAATTCTTCAAATTCTCTGATTTCCTCGAATTTCCCCAATTTTTTGAATTCCCTGAATTCCCTAAATTTCTTGAGTTCTGCGAATTACCTGAATTGTCTAAAATCCTTGAGTTTTCTGAATTCCTTGAATCCTTGCTCAAAATTCTCCTCCATTACTTGAATTCTCTCAATTCTCTGGATTTGTTAAATTCTCTGCGTTCCTTGAACTCCCTGAATTCTCTGGAGTCCTTGAATTTTCTGAATTCCTTGCATCCTCGCTCGAAATCCCCTGAATTCTCTAAATGAATTGTATTCTTAGAATTCCCTGAATTCGTTAAATTCTCTGAATTCCCTAAACGTCCTGAATTCCTTGAATTCTCTGAATTTCTTAAGTTTCCTGAATGCCTTGAATTATCTGAATTCCTTGCATTCTCGCTAAGAATTTACTGAAAGCTCTAAATTATTTGAATTCTGTGCATTTTCTTAATTCCTTGAATTCTCTGAATTCCTAGAAATCCTTGAATACCCTAAAACCCTGAATTCCTCGATTTTTTCTAATTCCTTTAATCCCATAAATGCCTCTCAATTCCTGGAATGCTCGAAATTTCCGGAAATCCACGAACCTCCTTAATTCTATCAATATTCGCAATCTCTTCAATCGTCGGTATTCCTTGCATTCTCCTAATTTCCTGAATTCCTTGAATATGCCAAATTCTTGGAAATTTTTCAATATTATAAATACCTTGCATTCCTTTAATCTTCTGAGCCGCTATACTCTAAGAATTTCTTAAATTCTCTGAATTCCATGAATTCTCTGATTTCCTAGAATGATCTAAATTCCTCGAGTTCTGTGAATTGCTTGAGTTCTCTAAATTCCCTGTATTCTTTAAATATCGTGTTTTCCTTGAATTTCCTGAATTCCTTAATCACTCGAAATTCCTTGAATTCTCTGAATTCCTAGAAATCCTTGAATATTCTAAATACCCTGAATTCCTTGAATTCTCTTAATTCCGTGAATCTTATAAATTCTCTTAAATTTCTGAAATTCTCTAAATTGCTTGAATTTTATTATTTCTTCTAATCTTTAAATTCTTTGAATTTTTTGAATTGCTTAAGTTATCTGAATTCCATGATTTCTTTGAATTCCTCGAATTTTCTTAACTCCTTAAAATCTCTGAATTCCTTGAATTCTATGAATTTCTTGGATCCCATGAATTCCCTAAATTTCCTCTTGAGTCCTCGCTTGGAATTCTTTAAATTACTTGAATGCTCTGGATTCCTTGAATTCTCATGATTCCTTGCATCCTCGTTCTGAATTCTCCAAAATGACTTGAATTACCTGAATTCCTTGAATATTCTGATTTCCTTCAAAGATTCCCTGAGTTCTGCGAATTCCTCGAGTTTTCTAAATTCCTTGCACTCTCGCTCGGAATTCTCTGAATCCTCTAAATTACTTTAATTCCCTGAATTCTCCCAATTCCTGGAATTCTCGCTCGGAATTTTCTGAACTCTTTTAATTCCTTGAATTCTCTGAATTTTTAGAAATCCTTGAATATTCTAAATACCCTGAATTCCTTGAATTCTCTGAATTCCATAAATCCCATAAATGCTCTTAAATCCCTAAAATTCTCTAAATTGCCTGAAATCTTTGAACCTCCCAAATTCCCTGAGTATTCGGTATTCCCCTAATTCTCAGAATTCTTTCTGTTTCAAAAAAATTATTTTTGTTCCAAACCTTTATAACGTTTCAACTAATTGAGATTTTTTTTAGAAAAAATAATTCCCCGGCCTCAAACATGGTTTAGTCCCAATAAAACTGATAGGATGCATTTCTCATATAAGCAAAAACTGCAAAAAATATGGGAAAAAAATAAAATAGGTTGCGCTTTTAAGTAAATATATTTTTTTGAATTTCGAAAACAGGAAAGAAATATTTTCGGTAAAACCCTACCTTATTGTTTCCAATATTTTTAAGAAGTTTCTGTTAAAATAAGAAAGAAATCCTATCAGTTTTATGCGATTTAAACTATTTTTCAGTACGGGAGAATTTTCTTCCTTAAAAATAGAAATTCATCATTTTTAGCGTAAATTTTAGAAGATATTACAAAAGATCCAAGGGTATTTTTTCTAGAACCTTGTTATATGTGCAAAATTTTATCTCATCATTTTTTCGCATCTGTCGTTGTTTACGAGAAAAAGGATTAAATTCCATTTTCTGAGAAAAATTCTCCTGCCCACAAAAGTTATTTATGCCGTTTAAAACTCACAGCATGTTGAAAAATAAAATTGTGGGTTTTTTGAAAAACTCGCCCTTTATTGATTTCGGAAAAGCCGCTGAACTCGGGAGGTGGTTTTCTGCAGTTTTCTTTTCCCCTGGCAAAACTCCAGGCAAATGCGAGTACTTCTCATAAAGACGGATGCAGCCGCGGGTTATCACTGATTTGTATGAAATTCATACCGTGATTCTAAGCTTACTTAAGTGAAAGAAATTTTTTTTTTTCGCCATATATCAAGGGTCTCTTTGACACCGGAAGAAACGCTTTCTAGGGGTATAATTTAAGAAAAAATACATTGCCTTTTTTGGACCACTCTATTAATCTTATTATACTCAGAAAATAATTTTTCATCTAAAGAAAATTGATAAATTGAAGTTTTTAAATATACGATTGAAATTTTGAATTACCCAAAATGTCGATTCTGAAACAATGTCTTATCTTTTATAAAATTCTAACATTGTAAAGTGAAAAATTTTGAAATATAAAAATTCAAATTCACTGGTTTTAGTGCAAAACAATTATATGAAATAAAATACTGTTATTTAATTTAAATTTTAATCCTTTATTATAAAAATAAACATTTTCTCTGTGCTTTCCAGTAATTTCTGCACAAGTAAATTTCTACTTGAAGAACTGTTGTATCTGTGAATATATACGGAAAATTTTGAAATTTATTTCTCAATTCAGATTTCTTTTAAAGATACCACAGAATCTGCTTAACTCGGGTTTCACAACTGCTGTTATACTTTTACTGTAGAAGTCGGAAGAAACCTTGTAGATATTGCCTGTAAATCAAATCGTAACTGCAGCATAATCTCCGTACACGGGCGAACTTTAAATAAAACATTCTCTGAACGATGTGAAAAATCTGAGATAAATTCGCAAGATCTCATGTTTAATATAAAATTATTTTTCAATCTACTCCTTCAGTCTCAAACACTATTTTTAATCTTTTTTACTCTGATTTACCAAATTGCTGCCTATCAGGGCCTATATTAAATTAAATTTGAAATTATTTAAATTATTTACGTTCTGAGTAAAAATATTGCAATTTAAACAAAATAGATCAATTTTTAACCAATTAGTTGAATTTTCAACCAAGCAGATGCATTTTCAACTAAGAAGATTAATTTTCTACCACCAAAAAAAAATGAAATCCACAAGAAAAATAAAAGTTGATATTTCATACACCAAATATTTTTATTCTGAACCGAAAGCATTTGAATTGAAAAAAAGAAAAATTTTTAACAAAATAGTTGAACCTCCAAACAGAAAAAATTAATTTTTAGCCGAACAAGATTACATTTTTAACCAAAAAAGATCAAATTTCAGCAGACAGAATTGCCCAGAATTCCCATGTCTCTAAAGTTATGACAACAATCATAAAATATTCAAATTTTTTTTAATGGAATCGTTTGGTTATCTTTTGGTCATGTTTGAAAACCAAATTTTGCCGTTTGGATAAAAAAAATTTAAAAAAGATATTCAGTTTTCAAAATTGGAGTGCTAACTTCACGCTGAACAAGAAATTTTAATTTTTTTCAAAAATTTTTTTTCCAATCGTTTGGCCGTCGTTTGGTCGTGTTTGGAAACTCACTTTTGACATTTTGATGTCAAAATTGTGTGAGTGATCGAATACAAAATTCATTAGCACCCTATTCACGAAAGGCGCCTTCTCAAGTGGTAGTGACCTTATTTGGTCAGCCGTGTCCTTAAATATAATGAGTCAGACATCCTGACAAAATTTTTTTTTTCAAAAATCAAATTTTTAGATTGCATGCATGATTTCAGCCCTTTTCTGTTTCTATGAAGCGGGGCTGCTAAAGTTCTACTTTTCAGTAGTAAAAAGTGACTTTAGATGCAAATGATAAAACATTATACATCTGTGAGCGGGCATGTTGAGTTAATCGACCCCCTCACTGCAAGAAGTGTGGTACCGAAAATTCCCCAAAATTTTGAAAATCTTTGTATTATCTAAATTTCCGTACATTTTCAAAATTTAGAAAATTTTTTAAATGTTCAAAATTTTTAAATGTTCAAAATTACTAAAATTATGAAAATTTCTAAAATTATAAAAATTATTGAAATTTCTGAATTTTATGGAATGCTAAAAATTTATGAAATGTTCAAAATTTCTGAAATTAAAAAATTATCAAAATTTCTGAATTTTATAAAATGTTCAAATTTTCTAAAATTGAATAATGTTTAAAAATTTTCAAACTTATCACAATTTTAAATACATCACCTTTCTGCCCTAGGAAAGAAAAAAATTATTTTAAGAAGCAAGGGGAAACGTTATTAATATTTTTGTGTTAATTTAGGATATTTTGGAAAGTTTTGAAATATTAATAATCTACGGTGAATATGAATAATAAAGAATGTTGAAAACACCAGGACTTTTAAAAATTTGAGAGTTTTGCAGAAATTTGAGAAGTTTTTAAAATTTGAGAATTGTAGAACATTTTATAAATTTCGATATTTCAACCATTTTTTCAAAATTCGAAAAATTTTAAACATTTTTGAAATTTTGTATATTTTTGACATATTGGAAATTTTAGAGAATTTTGTAATTTTATCAATTTTAAAAATTTCAGATGTTTTTATAATTTTATAAATTTTGAACAATTTTTGAATTATCTGAATTTGCGTATATTTTCAAAATTTCTAAAATTTTAAACATTTCTGAAACGTTTAAAATTTCTAAATTATAAAAATTATAAATATTTCTAAATTTTCTAAAATGTGAAAATTTTTTCTAAAATTATTCACATTTCTAATATTATCACAATTCCTAAAATGTTCAAAAAATTTTAGATTTTCAAAATTTCTAAAATTTCTAAAATGTTCATAATGTTCAAAAAAATGTTTAATTTATAAAATTATGAAAATTTCTAAAATGTTCCCAATTTTTTAAATTATCCAAATTTCTAGATTTCTGAAATGTTCCAAATTTATAAAATTGTCAAAATTTTTAAAATTATAAAAAAGTCTCAAAATTTTAAAATTTATAAAATTACCAAAATTTCTGAATTTTTTAAATTTATAAAATTATCAAAATTTCTAAATTTTATCAAATTTTCAAATGTCCAAGATATCCAAAATTTCAAACATGTTAAAATTGTTCAAGAATGTTAAAAAAATTGTCAAATTATCGAAATTTATCAAATTTATGAGATTCGTAAGACGATTGAAATTTCTAAAATTATCCAAATTTCGCTCCTTAAAACACTCAAATTTTTAAAAGTTCTGGTGTTTTCAAAATTTTTAATTATTTATATTTACCATTGATTTTCAATATTTTGAAACTTTCAAAAATTCCCTAAATTCATGCAAAAAGAGAAAGAACTTGGTTCATAACATACTTTTTTCGAAAACAATATGACACAGATTAGAGTAGTGAACTGGAATGGTTAGTAAAATCCCAGTTGGAGACATTTTAGAAATTTTTAAAATTTTATACAATTCAGAAATTTTGATAATTTTTTAATTCTTATAATTTTAGAAATTTTCCGAGTTTTAGACATTTTTACCATTTTAAAAATTTCGATATTTCAACAATTTTCTCAAAATTCGAAAAAATGTAAACATTTTTGAAATTTTGTATATTTTTGACATTGGAAATTTTAGAAAATTTTTTTATTTAAAAATTTTTTTTAATTTCATACGTTTTTATAATTTTATACATTTTGAACAATTTTTTGATTATCTGAATTTGCGTATACGTTCAAAATTTCCAAAATTCCTAAAGTTTTAAACATTTCTGAAACGTTTAAAATTTCTAAATTATAAATATTTCTAAATTTTCTAAAATGTTCAAATTTTTTCTGAAATTGTTCAAATTTCTAATATTATCATAATTTATGAAATGTTCCAAATTTATAAAATTGTCAAAATTTCTAAAATTATAAAAACGTCTCAAATTTTTAAAATTTATAAAATTTCTAAATTTTATCAAATTTTCAAATGTCCAAGATATCCAAAATTTCAAACATGTTAAAATTGTTCAAGAATGTTAAAAAAATGGTCAAATTATCGAAATTTATAAAATGTATGAGATTCGTAAGACGTTTGAAATTTCTAAAATTATCCAAATTTCGCTCCTTAAAACACTCAAATTTTTAAAAGTTTTGGTGTTTTTAAAATTTTTCATTATTTATATTTACCATTGATTTTCAATATTTTAAAACTTTCAAAAATTTCCCAAATTCATGCAAAAATAGAAAGAACTTGGTTCATAACATACTTTTTTCGAAAACAATATGACACACATTAGAGAAGTGGACTGGAATGGTTATTAAGAACCCAGTTGGACACATTTTGGAAATTTTTAAAATTTTATACAATTCGGAAATTTTGATAATTTTTTAATTCTTATAATTTTAGAAATTTTCTGAGTTTTAGAAATTTTTGCCATTTTGCCATTTCGATATTTCAACAATTTTCTCAAAATTCGAAAAAATGTAAACATTTTTGAAATTTTGAATATTTTTGACATTGGAAATTTTAGAAAATTTTTTTATTTAAAAATTTTTAAAAATTTCAGACGTTTTTATAATTTTATAAATTTTGAACAATTTTTGGATTATCTGAATTTGCGTATACTTTCAAAATTTCCAAAATTCCTAAAGTTTTAAACATTTTTGAAACGTTTAAAATTTCTAAATTATAAATATTTCTAAATTTGCTAAAATGTTCAAATTTTTTCTGAAATTGTTCAAATTTCTAATATTATCATAATTTATGAAATGTTCCAAATTTATAAAATTGTCAAAATTTCTAAAATTATAAAAACGTCTCAAATTTTTAAAATTTATAAAATTACCAAAATTTCTAAATTTTATCAAGTTTTCAAATGTCCAAGATATCCAAAATTTCAAAAATGTTAAAATTTTTCAAGAATGTTAAAAAAATGGTCAAATTATCGAAATTTATCAAATTTATGAGATTCGTAAGACGTTTGAAATTTCTAAAATTATCCAAATTTCGCTCCTTAAAACACTCAAATTTTTGAAAGTTCTGGTGTTTTCAAAATTTTTCATTATTTATATTTACCATTGATTTTCAATATTTTGAAACTTTCAAAAATTCCCTAAATTCATGCAAAAATAGAAGGAACTTGGTTCATAACATACTTTTTTCGAAAACAATATGACACACATTAGAGTAGTGAACTGGAGTGGTTAGTAAGATCCCAGTAAGAGACATTTTAGAAATTTTTAAAATTTTATAGAATTCAGAAATTTTGATAATTTTTTAATTCTTATAATTTTAGAAATTTTCCGAATTTTAGAAATTTTAGACATTTTGGAAGTTATGAAAATAATCGGAAGTTTAGATAATCCGAAAATTTAAAAATTTTTGGGAATTCTCGGTACTACAGTTCTTGCAGTAAGGGGGTCGATTATCGCAAAATGCGTGCTCACAGATGTATGTTTTATCATTTGCGTATAAGGTCACTTTTTACTCCTGAAAAATAGAATTTTACCTCCGCTTTATAGGAATAAAAAAGGGCTGAAATCATGCATGTCTTCTAAAAATTTGATTTGTTGAAATTTTCTTCTCAGGATGTCTGACTCATTATATTTAAGTATACGGCTGACCGAATAAGGTCACTACCACTTGAGAAGGCGCCGTTCGCGAGTATGGTGCTAATGACTTTTTTATTCGATAACTCACACAATTTCGACGTCAAAACGTTAAAAGTGAGTTTCCAAACGCGGACAAACGATGTCCAAACGATTGGAAAACAACTTTTTTTTTAATTCAAATTTGTCGTGCAGCGTGAAGTTAGCACTCTAATTTTGAAAACTCAATATCTTTTTGAGTTTTTCCGTCCAAACGACAAACTTTTGTTTCCAAACATGACCAAACAATGACTCAACGATCCAAGTAAACAAAAGTTGGATATTTCATGGTTGTTGTGCTATCTTCACGAATATCGAATTCCCTGATTTTGAAGTCCTTGGAGTTCCCTGAATTTTTGAAATTCCCTTCGTCATCTTAATTCCTTGTATTAGTGGAATTTCCTTAATTCTGAGAAGGAATTAAAAATAATGCAAAAAATTCAGGGATTTCAGATAATTCAAGAATTTCAGAAAATTCAGGGAATTTAGGGAATGCATAAAATTGAGAGAAGTAAGAAAATTCAGGAAATTAAAGGAATTTAGGCCATTCAGGGAATTCAGGGATTTCAGGAATTTCCAGAATTCAGAGAATTAAAGGAATTCATGGCACTCAAGTTATTCATGATATTTGAGGATAAAGAATATTAAAGAAATTTAGAGAATTCAGTTAAATCAGGGAATTCATGAAATTCCAAAAATTTATGGAATTCAGGGAATACAGAAAAATTATAGAATTCAAAGAATTGTAAGAATTCAATGAATTCAGGAAATTCAGGGAATTCAGGGAATACATAAAATTGAGGGAATCGACAGAATTCAGGGAATTAAAGGAATTCAGGTTATTTAGAGTATTCAGAGAATTCAAGGAACTTATGGAATTCAAATAATTTCTAGGATTAATAGAATTTACATAGTACAGGGAATTCGTAGAATTCAAGGAATTAAGGGAATTTAGGGTATTACTAAAATTTATTAATACAAAAATTTAGGAAATGCAATGAATTCAGGGAATTCAGAGAAGTAAAGAAATTCAGGGCATTCAGTTCATTTGGCATATTTAAGGAATAAAGGATATTTAAGGAATTTAGAGAATTCAGTTAATTTAGCGAATTCAACTAAGTCCAAATTTTCACGGAATTCAGGGAATAAAGGAAATTCAAACAATTGAGAGAATTCAATGAATTCAGGGAATTGAGGGAATAAGTAAAATTCAGGGAATTCAGGGAAGTGAAGTAATTCAGGGCATTCGGTTTTTTAGGATTGCAGAGAATTCAAGAATTTCAGAGAATTTTAGAGAATTCAGGGAATTCATTTAATACATCAAATTGACAAAATTAAGAGAATTCAGGGAATTAAAGGAATGTAGGCCATTCAGGGAATTCAGGGAATTTCCAGAATTAAGAGAATACAAGAGCATTCAAGTTATTCATGATATTTGAGGATAAAGAATATTAAAGAAATTTAGAGAATTTAGTTAAATTTGGGAATTCAAGAAATTGCCCAAATTTATGGAATTCAGGAAATTTATAGAATTCAAAGAATTGTGGGAATTCAGGGAATCCATAAAATTTAGGGAATCAACAGAATTAAGAGAAATTAAAGAAATTCAGGGTATTTAGGGAATTCATGGAATTCAATGAATCGAGAGAATTTAGGGAATCTAAAGGATTTCTGGGATTAATAGAATTTACATAGTGCAGGGAATTCGTAGAATTCCAAGGATTGAGGGAATTTATGGTATTCAAGAAATTTAGGAAGTTCAATGAATTCAAAAATTCAGGGAATTCAAGGAACATAGGAAATTCAGAATTCAAACAATTGAGAGAATTCAATGAATTCAGGGAATTGAGGGAGTAAATAAAATTGACGGAATTTAGAGAATTCAAGGAATTGGGAGAATTCACGGTATTAAAGGAATTGAGGAAATTCGATGAATTCAGGGAATTCATGGATGTACAGGAATTCAGGGCACTCAGGTTTTTTAGGATATTTGAAGAATAAAGGATGTTTCTGGAATTTAGAGAATTCAGTTAATTTAGGAAATTCAACAAATTCCGAGAATTCATCGAATCCAGGGAATACAGGAAATTCCTAGAATTTACAGAATGGAGGGAATTCAAGGAATTCGAGAAATGCCAAAAATTTATGGAATTCAGGGAATACAGGAAATTGATAGAATTCATAGAATTGTGGGAATGTAATGAATTCAGGAAATTCAGGGAATACATAAAATTGAGGGAATCGACAGAATTCAGGGAATTAAAGGAATTCGGGGTATCAAGGGAATTCAGGGAATTCCATGAATTAAGACAATTCAAGGAATTTAGGGAATTCAAAGAATTTCTAGGATTAATAGAATTTACATAGTGCAGGGAATTCGTAGAATTCAAGGAATTGAGGGAATTTAGGATATCGAAGAAATTTAGGAAATTCAATGAATTCAGAAAATTCAGGGAATTCAGGGAAGTAAAGGAATTCAGGGCATTCAGGTCATTTAGCATATTTGAGGAATAAAGGATATTTAAGGAATTTAGATAATTCAGTTAATTTAGCGAATTCAACTAATTCCGAGATTTCCTGGAATTCAGGGAATACATGAAATTCAGAATTCAGACAATTGAGAGAATTCAATGAATTCAGGAAATTATGGGATTGAATAGAATTGAGGGAATCAAGAGGATTTAGGAATTGAAGGAATTCAGGGAATTTAATTAATTCAGAGAGTTCCCTGAATTTAGGGAATTCAGGGTATAAGGGAATTGAGGAAATTCAATTAATTCAGGGAAGTAAAGGAATTCAGGGCAATTCGTTTTTCAGGATATTTGAGGAATAAAGGATATTCCTGGAATTTAGAGAATTCAGTTAATTTAGGGAATTCAACAAATTCCGAGAATTCATGGAAATCAGGGAATACATTAAATTTATAGAATTTGAAGAATTGAGGGAATTCAAGAAATTGACGGAACTTAGGGAATTCAGAGAATTCAGGAAATTCGGGTAAATCAGGGAATACATGAAATTTATAGAATTTGAAGAATTGAGGGAATTCAAGAAATTGACGGAACTTAGGGAATTTAGAGAATTCAGGAAATTCAGGGAATTCGGGGAATTGAAGGAATTCAGAGCATTCAGGTTATTCAGGATATTTGAAGAATAAAGGGTATTCAAGGAATTTAGAGAATTCAATTAAACCAGGGAATTTAAGAAATTCCGAGAATTGATAGAATTCAGGAAATAGAGAAAATTCATAGAACTACAAGAATTGAGGGAATTCAAGAAATGACGGAATTCAGGTAATTTAGGGAATTCCGAAAATTCAGGAAATTGAGGGATTGCAGGGAATTAAAGGGATTACGGAAATTAAAAGTAATTCAGGGAACCAAAGGAATTACGAAAACTCAAAGAATTTGGTGAATATAAGGAATTCAGGATATTCGGCTACTTCAGAAAATTCACGAAATTCGCGAAATTCAATGAATTTAGAGGATTAAGTTAATTTAGGAAATTCAGTCAATTCAGGGAATTCAACCTTTGAACCACACATCTATTTTTTCTATCTTTTTTCATCCGATCAACTTGAAAAAATTCTCAGATATTCTTCAAACATTCCAGAATCAATTCGTGTAGTTTGAAAACATCTTTGGAATTATTCACACATCGAAAAAAAATTATTAAAAAAACAGTCTGAGTGACTCATAATGTGCTCTGAGAGTTCAGGGTTTACAAGCATTCGTAGAATTCATGGAATACAGGGAATTTATAGAATTCTGGGAATTAAAATATATCAAAAAAATGCAGAGATGTTTATGAATTCAGAAGATTCAAGGAATTTATAAAGTTCAAGGAATTAAGTGAATTTAGAATATTCCTGAAATTCAGGAAATCTCTAATATACAAGGAATTCAGGATATTCAAAGAATTAAAGAATTTCGAAAAAATTAAGGAACTTCAGGAATTCAGGATATCCAAGGAATTTATGAAATTCAGAGAATTTCAGGGATTTAAGAGCATTTAGGGAATTAATAGAGTTGAATGAATTTAGGGAATTCAAGGACTTCCGAGAGTTCAAGGAATTTCAGGGTTCGGAATATTCAAAGATTTTGGGGAATTCAGAGAAATTATTGATGGAATTCAAGAAATCAAAGAAATTGAAGGAATAGAGGAATTGAATAAGTTCAGAGAATTTACGAAATTGAAGAACTTCCTGAAGTTGAAGGACTTTAAGGAATTCAGAGAATTCAGGAAATCCCAATTCTCCATTTCCTTTTTTATCTCGTTTCTTTCTTTTTTTTCAACTCGCATTCTATCCCCTTTTATCCCCTTTCACATATTTTTTTCCAACAGGGTGTAGAGCGGACAGAAAAGAGTAAAACCTCTTCTACAGAGCTTTTGACATTCACAAAACAACCCATACGTTTATATTCTGAAACGTGACTCGCCCCCTGATTTGCAGGAAATACCCAGCAAACCCACGTCTTGTGAAAATTTCGGCGGGAGAGCACAACCCAAAGAATTTGAAGCGCCGAGGCCAACCGCGGCTACGGATCCAGGAAAGAGAGCTTGCGCGTGGCTACCAGCCAGGATACCCGAGCTTGCGACTGAGCTTTTACCATCAGCAAGCAGCATCCAGTAGCCGTCTGGCACGCCACGGCCTCACATAGACCTTCCCCTATCACTGGAAAACCCACGCGTCGAGTCTCTCAGTCACGTTTTCCATATCGCTCATTCTAATTTCCCCCAAATTTTACCCCTTCAATTAAAAATTAAAAAATCGTGCTTATAACGCGAGTGTTTTTAAAAATTAATTATAAAGGTGAGGAGTTCAGTTATTCGTGGATAAAAGTGTTTACAAAAGTGTTTCAACGATTACTTATAAATAAAAAAAGAAAAGCTACTGTGGGCAATTCTCCAGAACCTTGAGATTTTCGTAAAAGCAATTTTGACCACTTGAGCAATTTGGCTAACTATTTTCAAAAAATATTGAATATAAGAGTAGAAGAAAAGTTGAGTAATTTTAAAGATTACCCTTAGATGTTTTGCTTCAATTAGAGAAAATTGAAATCCAGATTCCTATTTTTTTAAAATGCTTATTATGAAATTTAATGTTTGTCCGATGAGACTTTCAAATTTTTCCGATAAAAACATCGAAAAAAGCACCTCTCTGATTAGCTCTCGATGTCGATCACTGGTCAATCTTCGCGTTGTCAAAACCTTGTTATCACCTAGCCAATAAATATTAAAATAGGGTTTCGAACGCTATTACAATATTCGCTTTATATAAAAAAATTTGAATAGAGAAGAAGATTCTTCTTATTAAGAAACATTTAATTCTTTACTTATTTGTGAAAATTTGAGATGATATTTTTATTTTCCTTTCGCTTAAAAAAAAAAATTATTACATGAATTTAGGAATTGGCGATCCTTGGGATTTTGGTAATGAACTTATGAACTTTCATCCAAATTTTACCACTTCAATTAAAAATTAAAAAATCGTGCTTATAACGCGAGAGCTTTTAAAAATTAATTTTAAAGGTGAAGAGTTCAGTTATTCATAGATAAAAGTGTTTAGAAAAGTATTTCAACGATTACTGATAAATAAAAAATGAAAAGCAGTACACTATGGCCAATTTTCCAGAAGCTTGAGATTTTCGTAAAAGCAATTTTGACTACTTGAGCAGTTTGGTTAATTATTTTCAAAAAATATTATATATAAGAGTAGAAGAAAAGTTTAGTAATTTGAAAGATTACCCTTAGATGTTAGGCTTTAACTAAAGAATTAAAATACAGATTTCTATTATTTTTTTAAAATTTAATGTTTGTAATGTTTTTCAGATTAGACTTTCAAATTTTTCCGATAAAAACATCGAAAAAAGCACCTCTCTGATTTGCTCTCGATGTCGATCACCGGTCAATCTTCGCGTTGTCAGAACCTTGTTATCACCTAGCCAATAAATATTAAAATAGGGTTTCGAACGCTATTGCAATATTCGCTTCATATACAAAATTTTGAATAGAGAATAACATTCTCCTTATTAAGAAACATTTAATTCTTTACTTATTTGTGAAAATTTGAGATCATATTTTTATTTTCCTTTCGCTTGATCAGAAAAAAAATGATTACATGAAATTAGGAAGTATGTCAACAAAATGTGGCAAATCCATTTTTTGAAAAAACTGAAAATGTTCCTGTATAATTGGAATATTATCCATTCGGTTATCAATCTCAAGTTCTCTAAAAAGTTTGTTTTTTGCTCGGATTTGAAATTTGAAAAAAAATTTAGTATCATCAAAAACCAATAATCTAGGACATCAAATCAAAAGGTTACTGAGAATTGCCCTTATAAGACCGATTTCATATGATATCGGGCAGTTTGACCCTGGTGGTCTTGAAGAATTGTTTGGGGTTGTAATACATTGTTTTTCAACTAAAAATATAGGAAACGTATTTGTTTTTCTTATTGAAAATTTCATTCACCAACTCATCTTTTGAATAAATTGATATAATTTAATTGTCTTTACTGATGCTTGTAGTACAATCTACACTGTTTCAAATCCCTTGAAGAAACCTATCAAGTTCCAAAAATTATCAAAATGACGCAAATTTTTCGAAAAAAAAACTAGAAAGTGAATTTACTCAAAAAGGCCATCTTTCATGTTTTGAAAATATTTTTTAGATTCATAGTAGTATGAGGGAAATATCCTCTGATTTATGTCCTTGCTATACTATTCATTTATACAAAAGAAAATTATTATTTCAAAGAAATTTTTTTAAATATCGATTCTTTTTTTAAACATTAATAGTTTTATGTCTCAAAGAAGCTTAAATTATAAATTTTTCTCTGAAGATTACGAGATGGATTCAGAAGTTTTTCTTTCTGCTATACGTGTTTCGCAAAATGATGGTAAGAGATGATACAACTTTGCCGAGAAATAAAAATTTAACAAACAATAAAAAATATAATTTTCGGCACAGAAATTTTCCGAAAAATTATAATTACAAAAATTTTAATTGTCTCATAATTTACACAGGAAAATATTTTTTTGATACCCACACAATTCTGTGACATCACCGGGGGTTGACTGCCCGATTTCAAACGAAATTGGTCATACAATAAATTTTTATTAATTGAAAAATAAAATAAGAGTGCATAAAAAGTGGTGTGCAGTTTCGAGTGAATTTCCTGATCATTATAAAAAGTGAGAAAGTGAGAAAGTGATTAGTGGTGTGTGGATAATTAACCCTGGAATTAAGTGGCATCAAATTAGCCGAACGTGTTCCTGAGCAGCCAAGGGACGATGTGAGGCTTTGATCATGAAGGTAAGATCCAATTTGTTTTGGACTTTTCCCCAAAGGGGAAAAAAAATCTAGGCCTGGTAAGTCCTTTTCTGTAACGTTCTTCCTACGTGAGAGATTTTCACGCCATTCGGGCTCGTAGAGAGAAAACGAAAGCCATGCCTTCCAAACAAAAGTTGTCCTTTTATGTCACCTTCACTCAGAAAAATATTTGTCTTGAATTAGAGAAAATGTTTCTTCAAAATAATTTTTTCATTTAATTAAAAATAAGAAAAGGAAGAAAATCAGTTTCTATTACAGGAAAAGTTTGACTGAAAGAAAAAAAACAGTGATTGGAACCAAAGAAATTTCTTCAAGTCAGAAGAAATTTCTTTGATCTAAAAAAACTTTTCTTTCACTGAGAGCCAATAAATATTTTTCTTTGATTCAAAATAATTTTCTTTTTATCAAAGAATCACTTTGTGACTTAGATATTAATAAAATCATTTTAAATTAAGGAAGACTTTTCTTTTTAACAAGAAAACGTTTTTCAGAACCAAAGAAATTTCTTTAAATCCAAACAAATTTTTTCGAATTGAAGAAAATTTTATTTGAATCAAATAATCATTTTCTAGGTTTGCAATTTTCGCATCTAGACTACTGAATTGAAAACCCCGGTTCTTTTATATATATATTTTCATTTAACAAAAAAGAACTTTAAAATTCAAGAAAAATTGTCATTGAAACAAAAAAGGTTTCTTTGAATCAAAGAACTTTCTTTAAAGCTAAAGCAGAGCCAATAAATATTTCTCTTTGATTCAGAATGAATCTATTTGAATCAAAGAATCATTTTAAAATAAAGGAGAATTTTCTCCTCAACAAAAAACATTTCTTAGAACCAAAGAAATTTCTTTAAATCAAAACAAATTTTCTTAAATTGAAGAAAATTTTCTTCGAAACAAGAAATTATTTCTGTGTGTGCTTTTTCTGCATTTAGACTATTGAAAGAAATTGTAATTAAAAAAAAAATGTTTCTTTGAACCAAAGTTTCTTTAAAGCTATAGCGATTTCTTTGAATTCAAGAAACTTTTTTCTGAGGGTCCGATTTTTGCATCCGGAAGATAGTTTATTATTATATACTATTGAATTGAAGAAACCTTTTCCCTTACATAATTTTTTTTCATTCAACCAAAAATATCTTAAACATGAAAAAAATTATTTCAAATTGAAAAAAAAATTTCATTGGAGCGAAAGAAAATTTCTTTGAACCAAAGAAGTTTCTTTAAAATCAAGAAAGTTTTGTTTAATTAAAGAATCTTTTTTCTGACAGTTCGCTTTTTGCTTCTAGAGGATAGACTATTATTATATAATATTGAATTGAAGAAACCGTTTCTTCAACATAACTTTTTTCAAAATGTAAAACATAATTTTAGATTAAAGAAAAATTGTCATTGAATCAAAAAAAGGTTTCATTGAAACAAAAAATTTTCTTTAAAGCTAAAGGAGAGCCAATCAATATTTTCTTTGATTGAGGTAAATTCTATTTGAATCAAAGAATCATTTTATGACTTGGAAATGAAAAAAATTATTTTAAATTTTAAAAAAATTCTTTCTTTCCAACATAAAAACATTTTTCAGAACCAAAGAAATTTCTTTAAATCAAAACAAATTTTTTTGAATTAGAGAAGATTTTATTTGGATCAAATAATCATTTTCTGAGCGTGCACTTTTTGCTTCTAGGCTACTGAATTGAGAATAACAGGCTCATTTATATATTTTTTTATTCAACAAAAAATAACTATAAAATTGAAGAAAAATTGTCATTGAAACAAAAAAGGTTTCTTTGAATTAAAGAACTTTCTTTAAAGCTGAAGCAGAGCCATTAAATATTTTTCTTTGTTTCAGAATGAATCTCCCTGAACCAAAGAATCATTTTAAAATAAAGAAGAATTTTCTCCTCAACAAAAAAAACATTTCTTTAAATCAAAACAAATTTTCTTAAATTGAAGAAAATTTTCTTCGAATCAAAAAATTATTTCTGAGTGGGTTTTTTCTGCATTTAGACTATTGAGTTGAAAAAACCATTTCTTTAATATAATTTTTCGCATTCAACAAAAAATAACTTTAACATTGAAGAAAAATTGTAATTGAAACAAAAAAAAACGTTTTTTTGAACCAAAGTTTCTTTAAAGCTACAGCGATTTCTTCGAATTCAAGAAACTTTTTTCTGAGGGTGCGATTTTTGCATCCCGAAGATAGTCTATTATTATATACTATTGAATTGAAGAAAATTTTTCTTTTACATAATTTTTCTTCACTCAACCAAAAATATCTTAAAAATGAAAAAAATTATTTTAAATTGAAAAAAATTTTTCATTTGAACGAAAGAGAATTTCTTTGAACCAAAGAAGTTTCTTTAAAATCAAGGAAGTTCTGTTTAATTAAAGAATCTTTTTTCTGAGTGTGCGATTTTTGCATCTAGAGGGTAGACTATTATTATATAATATTGAATTAAAGAAACCGTTTCCTCAACATAACTTTTTTCAAAATGTAAAACATAATTTTAGATTTGAAAAAAATTTGCATTCAAACAAAAAAGGATAGATTTGAACCAAAGAAATTTCTTTGAATCAAAAGAAATTTCTTTGAATCAAAGAACCATTTTCTGAGTCAGCGATTTTTGCACCAAGATTACTGAATGGAAGAAACCGTTTCTTCAACATATTTTTTTCATTTCACAAAAAAAAAACTTTCAAATTGAAGAAAAATTGTCATGGAAACAAAAAAAGGTTTCTTGGAATCAAAGAAATTTCTTTAAAGCTAAAGCAGAGCCAATCAATATTTTCTTTGATTGAGATTAATTCTATTTGAATCAAAGAATAATTTTATGACTTGGAAATGAAGAAAAACATTTTAAATTAATGAAGAATTTTCTTTGTAACAAGAAAAACATTTCTTAGAACCCAAAAAAATGTATTTCAATTAAACCAAATTTTCATAAATTAAAGAAAATTTTCGTTCAGTCAAAAAATCATTTTCTGAGAGTGCGATTTTTGCATCCCGAGGATAGTCTATTATTATGTGCTATCGAATTGCAGAAACCTTTTCTTTGGCATAATTTTTTTTCATTAAGCCAAAAACATTTCAAAAATGAAAAAATATATTTTGAATTGAAGAAAATTTGTTTGAACCAAAGAAATTTGTTTAAAACAAAGAGATTTTCGTTGAATTAAAAAAAAACCTTTTTTCTGAGTGTGCGATTTTTGCATCTAGAGCATATACGCTATTATTATATAATACTAAATTAAAGAAACCGTTTCTTCAACATAATTTTTTCATCAACCCAAAAATATCTTTAAAGTGTGAAAAATAATTTCAAATTAATGAAAAATTTTCATACCAAAAAATTTATTTGAACCAAAGAAATTTCTTTAAATCAAAAGAAATTTCTTTGAATTCAATAAAATTGTCTTTAAATCAAAGAATCATTTTTTGAGTGTTCGATTATTGCATCTAGACTATTGAATTGCAGTAACCGGTTCCTCAGCATATTTTTTTTTTATTTAACAAAACGCCACTTTAAAATTAATCCTTTAAAGGCCGAGTGTTTTCTGAGGGTTCGGTAAAATCGATACATGGTGAATCTGAACTCATGAGTACGCAGTGTGAGAAAAAAAATTATTCCAGAATTTTTCCACCCTCAGAAACTACCCCCAAATCGAAAAACCACCCCAATCGCTTGAAAATATTTTAAAATATTATAATCTCATTTTCTGTTATGCTATCCTAACGTGAATATATTCTAAGGAACTGATGGATCATCATCTGTTTTACCACTGTTAGGGGTAGTTTTTAATTTGGATATGTTTGCCACAATTTTTTCATGTGTAGTTTTTGATTCGGATATTGATGATTCATATTTTTTATATGTTTCCAAAAATATATATGAACTGAACTACAATGAAAGTGCATTCTTGGACGTATCATCACTGCTAGGGGTGGTTTTCGATTTTTATTCACTGTTAGGGGTGTTTTTGGTCCGCACCTTTTTGCTACCAATTTTTGATGTGATCTCAAAGCATACATATGAAATTGCGACCCAGAAAAAAATTTTCCTGGAATTTATGCTTATTTCTAATTTTGTCGCAATTTTCGCACTTTTTGTCGGGGTGTAAAACTGAAGGGGTGCAACCCTCGTGTTTGCCAAATTTTTCATGATTGGATGCATCCTTCATCTTCAAAATGAGACCTTAACAAAGACGATGCGTTTATTTTTATGGGAGGTAAAATTTTTCAAAGCAGGTGGGACATATGTGTCCCACTGGCCGTTAAAGGGTTTTAAGAAAAAATTGTCATTGAAACAAAAAAAGTTTTTTTTTTAATCAAATAACTTTCTTTGAAGCTAAAGCAGAGTCAATAAATATATGACTTAGAAAGAAAGAAACTCATTTTGAATTAATGCAGAATTTTCTTTGTAACAAAAAAATATTTCTTATAACAAAAGACGTTTCATTAAATCATGACAAATTTTCTCAAATTAAGGAAAATTTTCTTTGAATCAAAAGATTCATTTGCTGAGTGTGCTTTTTTGCATTTAGACTATTGAGTTCAAGAAATCGTTTCCTTAATATAATTTTTTCATTCAACCAGAAATAACTTTAAATTTGAAGAAAAATGTTCATTGAAACTAAAAAAAGGTTTATTGGAACCAAAGAAATATCTATAAATCTACAGCGATTTCTTTGAATTAAAGAAACTTTTCTTCTAAGGATGCGATTTCTGCATCCCGAGGATAGTCTATTATTATATACCATCAAATTGGAGAAACCTTTCTTAAAACATAATTTTTTTCTCATGCGAGCAAAAATATTTTCAGAATGACAAAAATTATTTTGAATTGAAGAAAATTGGAACAAAAGAAAATTTCTCTGAACCAAAGAAATTTCTTTAAAAAGGGCAATTTCGGTGAATTAAATGATCTTTTTTCTGACTGCGATTTTTGCATCTAGAGGATAAACTATTATTATATAATATTGAATTAGAGAAAACGTTTCTTTAACATAATTTTTTTCATTTAACCAAACAAAGCTTCGAAATGTAAAACATAATTTTAAATAAAAGAAAAATTTGCATTGAAAAAAAAAAAATTTCTTGGAATTAAAGATACTTTCGTTTTTCTCAGAGCCAATACATATTTTTCATTGATTCGAAGACATTTTCTTTGCATCCAAGTATCTTTTTTCTCAGCAAAGAATCCGTTTTTCACTTAATTTTTTTATTTGCCCTAAAACAAAAACAATAGAAAATTTATTTAATTCAAAGCACCAGTTCCCGTTAGATCACTGAAGTTAAGCAGTGTTGGGCGCGGTTAGTACTTGGATGGGTGACCGTCTGATACTACTGCGTTGCTGTTGGCGGTCGTGGGTGTGGTGAGCCCACAATTGTAGTTATTTACTACAAGAAACTATCCACCTAGAAACACTACCCGAATCGGGTTGTGTCACGCTTACCCCTAGAGGCTCGCCGAAAGGGAAATGGCTTAATGGTATAAAAAAAAAAAAAAAGCAAATTTCGTTGAATACAAGAATCTTCTTTCTGAGTACGATTTTTGCATCTTGACGATAGTCTATTATGATAGACTATTAAATAAAAGAAATCCTTTCTTTAAAATAATTTTTTTTATTTAATTAAAAATAACTTCAAAATGAAGGAAATAATTTTAAATTACAGAAGAATTTTCCTCGGAACAACAGAAATTTCTTAAAACCAAAGAAATTTCTTTGAATGAATTGAAAAAAATTCTCTGACTAAGAGACAGTGAATATTTTTCTTGAACAAAATTAAAGAAACAATTTCTTTGGATTATTTTTTCCATTTTACCAAAATAAAACTTTGAAATAAAGAAAATTATTTCAAATTGATAGAAAAATTGCAGTTAAGGGACTTTTGTCCCTCTTTGGACTTTTACTACTTTTGAAGGAACTCTCGTACTTAAGTACTGATTTGACAAAATATAGAAACTCATTCTAAATAAAAGAAAAATTTTCATAGGAAGACAAAATAAATTTCTGTAAACCCAAGAATTTTCTTTAAATCTGAAGAATTTTTTCGAATCAAAAATTCTTTTTCTGAGTGTCAAAAAATATTTTGTTTGAGACTAAATTTAAGGATTAAATGCTATAAGGGGACATACAATTTTCTCTTCTAACAAAAAAAAAATACCCTGAAGACCTTCAAATAATTTTTCGGGTTTAAATTGAAAAAAATAAGGAAATCCAAATTAATTAAATGAATAAGGAAATGCAAAACTTTGGCCTGGAAAATGATTTTTTTGTAATGAAATCGCTTTCAAACAAATTTTCAAATAATAAACTTGACATAAAAAAAATCTTCAGATTTTCAGATATTTGAAAAAATCGCTAATTTGAATATGTCGCTTCAAATATTCCTCATAACAGTTGTTTATTGTTAATTTTCCATGAAAATATTAACTGAAAATCTTTCTCACAAAAACTTGAAGCAGTTGTAAAAAAATTCTTTTCCATGTGAAAGTGCCAAATCTTTTAATTAATTTATTTAATTTGTTTACAAGATTAACATTATTTGTTGTATTTTAACAAATATAATTGAACCTATGTTATTTTCATTAATATATGCATCAATTCAGATGACGAAGGAAAATTCGAAATTGAAAAACCACAATTTCCAAAATTTTCCAAAAAAATTGTTTATAACAATCATAATTATTAATGTTTCATAGAAATTGTTACCGAAGATCACTCTCACACTAATTTAAAGTATTTCCAAAAAAAAAAAAACTTTTTTCAATAAAAATTGAAATATTTTTTAAATATATAAAAATTTCGTGATGTTTGAAATTAAATAATAAACATTGTTTACTGTCAATTTTGCATAGAGATAGTGACTGCAAATCTCTTCCAGACAAATATATAGCAGTTTTATTGCAAAAGAAAATTATTTTCCAGGCCAAAGTTTTATATTTACTTATTTTATTTCCTTAGAAAATCAAGAATTGTTGTATTCCAGCAATTTTTCGAAAAAAAATAAAATTTCATAACAATTATAATTGTTATTGTTTCATAAAAATTGTATCTAGCAACCACTCTCACGATAATTTCAAGCATTTTTATCCAAAAATAAATTTTTTTCAACACAAATTACTAAATTATTATTATTTAATAAAAAAGTTTGCAAGAAACTTCATCCCAGTTTTTAGTAAATTTTTGTCGCGAAAATTTTTTTCTTGCTCGAAATTCCCTCGATAAACGAAAGGCTGGAAGTTAAAAAAGTGTGATTCATGCCGAGCATCCGAAAAAAATTAATCACAATTTTTCAAGAAGAGTTTTTCAAATTCCGGTTACTCTATTAATTTGATTACACACTTGAGCTAATTCTCTTGAAATTTCATTGAAAATTCCGAAAACTGACAAACAGAGCAACAATTGAAGTGAAAAGCGGATTAAAATCGATTTTTCAAAAAAGTAAGTTTTTTGGCTTTAATTTGAAACCAAAGAAACTTTTTGTCCAAAGGAAAAAAGATGATAGAAAATTATTTTACTTTATTTGTCTGAAAAAAGATCTTCTTCTTTCGCTCCGCTGGGAATCGAACCTCAGAACTTCCGATTGCCGGTCGGGTGCTTTCTCATTAAGCTACTAGAGAAATCGAGAGAAGAAACTTTTTTCAGAAAATACACGCATTATTTTGCTAGATGGTACAAGTTAAATTTGTCAAGGAATCTGTATTATCATCAGAGAATGAAAATACGTTGAAAATTTATGTTATCCTCTGATGATAATACAGATTCCTTGACAAATTTAACTTGTAATATCTAGCAAAATAATGCGTGTATTTTCTGAAAAAAGTTTCTTCTCTCGATCTCTCTAGTAGCTTAATGGGAAAGCACGCGACCAGCTATCGGAAGTTCTGAGGTTCGATTCCCAGCGGAGCGAAAGGAGAAAATCTTTTTTCAGAAAAATTAATTAAAGTAATTTTTAATTGATATCTCCATGTAGTCTGAAAAGACGTTAACAATTTCTGTTATTCTTTGATGATAACACAGATTCTTTGACAAATTTAACTTGTACCATATAGCGAAATAATGCGTGCATTTTCTGAAAAAAGTTTCTTCTCTTGATCTCTCTAGTAGCTTAATGGGAAAGCACCCGACCAGCAATCGGAGGTTCTGAGGTTCGATTCTGAGTAAAGCGAGAGGAGAAGATCTTTTTTCAGAAAAATTAATCAAAATAATGTTTAATCCATATCTCGATCTAGTCTGAAAAGACGATAAAAATTTCTGTTATTCTCTGATTATAATACAGATTCATTGACAAATTTAACTTGTACCATCTAGAAAAATAATGAGTGTATTTTCTGAAAAAGGTTTCTTCTATCGATCTCTCTAGTAGCTTAGTGGGAAAGAATCCGACCGGTTCTGAGGCTCGATTCCCAGCAGAGCGGAAGGAGAAGATTTTTTTTCTGAAAAATTAATTAAGATCATTTTTATTTTATATCTCCATCTAGCCTGAAGAGACGTTAAAAATTTATGTTATTCTCTGAAGATAATACAGATTCCTTGACAAATTTAACTTGTACCATCCAGCAAAATAATGCGTGTATTTTCTGAAAAAGGTTTCTTCTATCGATCTTTCTAGTAGCTTAGTGGGAAAGCATCCGACCGGCAATCGGAAGTTCTGAGGTTCGATTCCCAGCGGAGCGAAAGGAGAAAATCTTTTTTCAGAAAAATTAATTAAAGTAATTTTTAATTCATATCTCCATCTAGTCTGAAAAGACGTTAACAATTTATGTTATTCTCTGATGATAATACAGATTCGTTAATAAAATAGCATCTTTCTGAGAAATATTAAAACATATTTCAAAGGTGGGGGAATTTTAATTGCAATGTAAATTCTCTCACGTGATTCGCAATGCGGATGTCGGTTTGGAATAGTGCAATCTAATTGACGATCCTGGCGCGTGCTTTCGAATTTCCGTTCGAGTTGAACCTCCAAAAGGATCGAAGCAGACGACTTTATTTGCAGTTCACCAAGCAGATGAAGACGACTCTGAGAATTTCAGCCTGATTTAACCCGAGCTAATATTCGAACAAAGCATTACAAGAGATATTGTTTTAAAGCCAATTTAAACAAATAAACAAATTTTTAAAATTAAAAGTCTTTCTAGAAAACAGTGTTTTTATTAAAAATATATCAAAACCAGTCTAACTAATTTTGAACATGAACTTTTAAATTTCCACAGAATATTTCGCCATAAACAATGGCGAAAATATAATCACATGAATAGAAAATTTTCGAAATTTTATTTAAAACTCAATTTAACACCAAAACAAATCCGAGAATGATTTGTCTCTCTAGCCAAAAGTATTTTGATTGAAAATTTTGAAATCATCATAATTACTTTTGAAAATCAATTAGAAAAGTGACAAGTTTTGGGTGATGGAATAATTTTCTGGAAAAGTTAAATTCTGAATTATGACAAATGACGAAAATATAATTACCGAAATAGAATATTTCGGGAAATTAATATAAAAACAATTTAAAGAAGGAAATGTCTTTTTAGAAAAAAATTTTGATTGAGAATGTTGAAATCAGTTAATTACTTTTTAAAATGAATTGGAAAATTACTGCAGAACTTAAGATTAGGGTATGACATAACTTTGCATAAAAAAATCATGATTTATGCAAAATACCGAAAATATTATCACCGAAATAAAAAATTTCCGAAAAATGAAAATTTCCAAAAATTCCTAATGAAATGTCTTTCTAGAAAAATTTATTTTGATTGAGAATTACTAGTTAATTACTTTTGAAACTGATTTTGAAAATTTTGACAGAACTTCTGCTTAGCGGATGACATGATTTTACCCAAAAAAATCCATATTTATAAAAAATACTGAAAATATAATTACCGAAATAGAAAATTCCGAAAAATGAAAATTTCACGAATTTCAATTTAAATACAATATAATCCAAAAAATCTATATTGAAATGTCTTTCTAGAAAAAAGTTTGACTGAGAATGTTGGAATCAGCTTCTTCACATTTGAAAATGATTTGCAAAATTGTAACAAAACTCAAGTTTAGGGAATGACCTAATTTTAACGAAAAATCAATGTTCAGAATTATGAAAATTTACAAAAATATAATTACCCAAGTTTGTTTCACAGGTCAATTAAAAAAATATCTATACTGAAACATCTTCAAGAAAAAAGTAATTTGATTAGGAATGTTAAAACCAGTTCAATTACTGTTTAAAGTAAATTGGAAAATAAATTGCCGTGGAACTAGAGTAGAAGGGTGATATAATTTTGCAGGAAAAGAAAAATCCTGAATTAAAGGAACTAGAAAAATTCAGAAAAATAAATTTACCGAAATCATTAAATTCCCGAATTTTTAAAATTTCCAAATTTTTAAATTGGGGATGACCTAGTTTTGCTGAATTTTTAAAGTCCAAGATGTGGAAAAAATACCGAAAAATAATTACGAAAACAGAAATTTTCCGAAAAATGAAAATTCCTGAAGGAAAATAAAATTGACGGAAAATTTTTTTCCTGAAATTTTCATACCAGAATTTTTAAATTTTCGAAAATATTAAATTCCCGAAATTTTATTTCGGAGAAAGGATAGAATTTCCGAATCTGCCAATTCCCCAAATTATTAAATTTTCGAATTGTTAAATTTCCGAAAAACAAATTTCGATTTTTTTCGCGAATTTGACATTTTTGTAATTCACCAATTTCGGACATTTTAGATCACAGTAATTTACGAAAATCGAGAATTTACTAATTTCAGGAATTTAAAATTTCAGAAATGATTAAATTCTTGTATTTATAAAATTACATTCCCCGAAATTTCAAATTGCGGATAGGATAATTTTTTCAAATTTTTAAACTGCAAAATGTGGAAAAATACAAAAACAAAAAAATACCGAAAAATAATTACGAAAACCGAAATTTCCCGAAAAATAAAAATTTCTAAAGAAAAATAAAATTGACGGAAAATTTTTTTCCTGAAATTTTCATACCCGAATTTTTAAATTCTCAAAAATTATGAATTCCCGAAATTTCATATTGCAGAAATGATTGAATTTCCGAATCTTCAAATTCCGCAACTTATTAAATTTCCGAAAAAATGTTTTTAAATTTTTTTGCGAATTTGAAATTTCGGTAATTCGCCAATTTCGGGAATCCGGAAATTTGTATTCCTAAAATTTTAAATTCCAAAAATTTCAATACCCGAATTTTCAAATTCTCGAAAATAGTAAATTCCTGAAATTTTCTATGGCAGAAATATATTTGCGAATCTTTAAATTCCCCAAATGATTACATTTTCGAATTGTTAAATTTCCGAAAAAGCGAATTGCGATTTTCTTTCTCGCGAATTTGAAATTTCGGTAATTCGCCAATTTCGGGCATTTTTAATTACTGTAATTTACTAACATCGAGAATTTACTAATTTCAGGAATTAAAAATTTCAGAACTGAGTAAATTCTTGAAGTTATAAAATCACAGAAATTTTAAAATCCGAAATTTAAAATTCCCAAAATGAGTTAATCACTGAAATTTGAAATTCCGGAAAAATGACATTTGCTGAAATTTAAAATTGCAAGTAAGATAATTTTTCCGAATTTTCAAACTCCAAAATGTGGAAAAATACAGAAAAAAACGATAACCAGAACAGAAATTTTCCGAAAAATGAATATTTCAGAAAGACAAGAAAATTACCGAAAATTTTTATCCTTGAAATTTAAATTCTCAAAATTGTAATACTTAAATTTTCAAATTACCGAAAATGGTAAATTCCGCAAATTAATAATTGCCGAAATTATTACGTTTCCGAATCTTCAGTTTCCCCAAATTATTAAATTTCCGAATCTTCAAATTTCCGCAAAAACGAATATTGATTTTTTCAGAGAATTTGAACTTTTGGTAATTAACTCATTTCGAGCACTTTAAATTTCTGTGATTTACTTACATCGAGAATTAACTAATTTCAGGAATTTGGGATTTCAGGATTTTAAAATATAAGTAATAATACAATTTCAGGAATTTAATAATGTCCGTGATTTTAAATTTCCGATTTTCTATATTTTCCTCAACTTTGACTTTGGGGATTAAAAAAATTAGTGCTTTTAATAGAATAAAGAGCCTATCTTGAAAACTCTCTTAAATGTAAGAGCTTCTTTTATATTCGGTTGAAAAACGTTAAAAGATAGTATTACTGAAGTAATATGCACAATTTTCTCATAAAGAAGATGTAGCCATAAATGTTACGAGATGCTCAGTATAAGCGAGTTATTACAATCTTGAATGTAAAATCTTTCCTATAAAAAAGAATCTTAAATCAAATGAAAATAATGAATAATTACTTTAATTGAAGATGAACGAATATACAGTGAACTCTGGTCTATTTCAAGATGCACCTACTTCAAGGCCTACCTACTCCAAGTCCCCCATTCTGCGATATTAAAAAAAAGAGGCATGAAGAGCGGGAATCCCTCGTTGGTTTGTATTGAGTATTATAGCATGACGTCATGAGAATGCATACGAGTTTTTGGAGAAAATATTCTAAACGTAAAAGTAAGTCATAAATGTACGAATTGTAATATTTGTCCAGTGTCGAATGTATTTTCTCAGTCATGTTCCATTCTTTTGTCGATTGAAGACCTCACATTTCGGATAGTTGATTCTATTTCGTGAAATTAAGAGGTCTTCAACCGATAAAAGGAATTGCGCAAATGCATTCTATACTTGAAAAATATTACTACTCAGACCTTTATAACTTACTTTCACGTTTGGAATATTCTCTCCTAAAGGTGTATGCATTCCCATGCCAAGATGTGCCAAATATCCTAACCTTTCTGACATTATCTCCTGTCATGACTGTGACGTCATGCTACAATACTCAGTCTGCTGCGAAATATTTGAGTCGTTTTTGATACTATTTTATTGATTTTTAGTTGGCAAATTGTACTATTTCGAAGAAATGTTATTACAGGCATTTAGTGCCACCTCAAATTCGGTTCAAGTGAAAGGACGGCTCATAGGGTCCGTCTCATCGATTTCCACAGCCACCGGGGCAACGATGGGAGCAATTCGAGGAGCCAAAAGTTCGTCCTGCAATTGAAAAACACTTGAAAAACACTGACATGCATGATGCGCAAATGCGCACACATGCTTGCAGCGCGCGCATCGATACAAGGCCGGGGCAGCCAATGAATGTCGCTTGACAAAAATCACCCGACGACTCGCGGTAGAGGTGGGGGCCCCTCCAGGCTTGAAATACGCAAATATTTACGTTAAGCGGCCCTTGAAATAGGCATGAGTTTACTGTATTTGATAGTTTAGGAAATCACTTAAAGTTTTTTTGTTACAAAAAAGTGAATATGTGAAATACTTATTTTAATTTTAAAATCAAAATAATAAAAACAAAACGACGGAATAATCTTTGATAAAGTTGAGATATTTTCTATGGGTAAAAAAATTATGGCGAATTTCTAATGAGTAGAGTCTGTATTAGGAATAGATAATATAACATTAGAAAAACAAATTGTGTAGTTAAAATTTTTTGGAAATGCGTGAAAATCAAGTGACGAATTTCATACCAAATCATGCAAAATTTCAATAGAAGTTTAAGAAGTTGAAATCCCTTGAAATTCATTGAAATCTCTGGAAATTCTGAAAATGATTTAAAATACATTAAATGAAACCTATTTAGTAAAGTTCTCTAAAAGATGTTCAAATACCTTAAATCCTGTGAAACCCTTGGATTATTTTTCATGTAGGGTATTTATTCTCAGGTTTACTTTTAATCTTTTTTTCGCGGGAATTTGATAATTTTGGGATTCAAAATTTTTCAAATTGAAAATTTCGAGAATAAACCGTTTTGGTCGTTTTTTTTTTTGTTTTCTTTGGGAACTTAAAATTTTGGGAATTCGTATTTTTCGAAAAATTTTGATTTCGGTCATTATTTTTTCTCTTACTTTCACTTGCTTTGCTGTCAATTTTTGTAGAATATTTAATATATAAGTCATAACTGTTACAATAATAATGAAAGTGACGGATTTTATTAAATTATGTCAATTGTTAGAAACGCCTCTAACTTAGATCCGTATCGGATCAAGATTGATTAAATTTTCTTCAGATTCCGGAGAAAATTTGAAATGATTTTTTATATTTATAAATATTTAAAAGGATTAAACAAATTTTGATTAATAAATAATAATTAAACAATTATTGATTTGGATAAAAATCTAGGAAGTTTGAAATATATTAAGAAGTTTTGAAAAGATTCGAAAATAATTTAAAACTTGAAAAGATTTCAAAACATTTAAAACGAAATGTAGATTTTTGAAGATATATTTACAAAAAATTTCAGAAGCTCAAAAGCACTTTAAAAGGTTCTAAAATAGTAAAAAATTTGAATCAAAATTCCTGGAAAAACTAATCATGACTTTTTTGTTGAAAAAATTGATTTAAAAAGAATAGTTTAAAAGGTTTCCAAATTTTTCAGAAAATAATCTAGAAGATTTTAGGGCAATTTTTCTAATCTTGCAAGAATTTCTAAAAATGTAAGGAAAAATACGAGTTCCAAGATGATAACAAATTTTTTCTTAGATTCATGGAAAATTTTTTAATAATTTTTTTGTCACGATTAAGTGAATATTTAAAAAGATTTTAAATCAAATTTTGATGTATAAATTAATGTTCCTAACCTAAAGTTGATTGAAATGATATGATTTTGAAAATTTATAAATTTTTCTTATTTATTCTTTTATTTTATAATAAAATTTAAAATAAAATTTTATTTTATAATTACAAAAGTTTGAATCGAAAATTGTCAAATTTTCAGTTTCATACGTGTAATTTATTGAGCGTTTGAATTGATAAGTTTTGCAATTTAATTTTCAGGTTTTAAATTCAAAAGTATTCCACTTTAAGTATTTGAATTTCTAGCTAGGTTTTTATAACTTTAAATGAAAAAAGGGCCTCTTTAAGAGTTCAAATCTAGGTAGAAGGGAACGCTTCCTTTATTTATTTTGAAGAAATTTTTAACCCCAATAGTTTATTACACAAAATTCCCGTAATTTTTGTTTTATTTACGTTAATTTTGAGGCCAATGTTCTTCTGACTTGTTTTCAGGTTGCTCGACATTATTTGCAATTCTTCGATTGACTCTGCCATAACAACCTTATCATCTGCGAACGCTAACCCACGCACCCTCACTGCCCCGAGACCTACACCTTCTTCGTTGAAGAGGGCCATTCTTAGACCCTCGTTCATGTGAATTTTCCTTGAGCTTTTCTTAAGAGGTGACAAAACTTTACTCTACAAAAAGTTAATAACAAGCACTTCTTTTGTCTATTTTTTCGAAAGCCGAGCTGTGTACTGAAAAATTAACTTGATTTTTGAACCACAATTTCCAGTTTTCTATTTTAATATTTTGTGTATTAAATTAATGCGAACTGATAAGAAAATCGAACGCATTTTGGTTGAAAGCTCATTATTCTTTGTTGAAAAGTCTACTATAAAATTGTTGGTTGAGAAATAATTTTTTTGTTTGTTAAAAATTTTAGTATTCGGTTTTTGTTTCAAAAATTCAAGAATTTGATTACCAAAAATGTTAATCAAGTTGTTGATTTTGGTAGCCAAAAAGACGACTTTCCGTTCGACAGAAAAAAATGTAAAGTACAAAAATAAACAAAAATGGTAATCACGTTATTGAATTTTTAAGCCAAAAACATGAACTTTCGACCAAAAGAATGAATTTTTAACCAAAAATGTGACATTGAACAAAATTTTTTAATTCTCAACAAAATAATTGAATTTTCAACCAACCAATAGAACTTTTAACAAAAAAATCAATTTTTAACAAAAAGTTTGGTAGCAGACTTTTCAGCAGAGAATAATGAGCATTCAACCAAAAATAGTTGGATTTTCTCATCAGTTCGCATTAGCTTGATACTTTAAAAATATTAGGATAGAAAACAGGAAAATATCGTTCAAAAATCTCGTCAAAAATCAAGTTAATTTTACATTACACAGCTCGGTTTTCGAAAAAATGAAAAAAAGAATAACTTATTATGAACTTTTTGTAAAGTACAGTTTGGTCATCTGTTAGAAATAATATGCACTAAATCACTTTTAAAGCCTTAAGAAAATGCAAAGTAGTAGTTTTATATAGAATTTATGATAAATACGTTTTCTTTTTCAAAATGTTTTCTCATTTAATTATTCACACGGACAAGTTTTCAAAAATGGCCCTCTTCGACGAAGAAGGTGTTGATCTCGGGACAGTGATGGTGCGTGGGTTAGCGTTCGCATATGATTGGGTTGTTATAGCAGAGTTAATCGAAGACTTTCGAAGAAAAATAAACAAAAATTATGGTCTTTGAAAGAAATGATAAATCGTATATTACTCAAGAAACTGGTAAGCTCGAGTGGACTTATAAACTGATAAAGATACGGCAATAAGAAGAATTTCGTGTTGAAAAATATTTTGTCAGCGTCAGAAGTTTCGGAAACATTCTAGACTATTTTTATTGCAAATCGTGAAAAAGTCACTGATATAATTTTTTTAATAGTCATGTAGGGTCTTCGATGTCCGATATTCGTATGAAAGTACGTTTTTCAATTTCTTCTATCATGTTCCACCGCTTCAAAATCTCAAAAAATTCATAATAAATATCTGATTTGTAAGCAAAATGTGTGCATTTTTTCGCCAGTTTGATTAAAATTGGTCGAAAAAAATCCGAGATATACGCAAAATACTGGAAAACTATAAACGTGACCTTGAAAGATCATCTGCAAGAGTAAAAGGCACATAGGACCCATTCCGGTTGGATAAGGCTCAAGGGCACTTTTCACACACTTATCCGGCTAGGCCCTTTTTTCACCAAAAAGGCCCACAATTTTATTCTTTATCATTTAAAAGACTTATTATTCGAAAATATTTTTCAATTTGTTAATTTTTGAAAGAGATTAATTGTTCTGAATCGCAGGAATGTTTCTCAGGTATGAGAGAATTCTCTCTACAAACTCTTCAACCCTTCATGTGCAATTTGAAACACTTTTCATTCCCTCTCAGCGTTGCAAACGCGAATAGCTTGTACAACATCGAGCTGTACATATTAAATACTTCACGAAACGACGTGGCCTCTTTAAACTCCTCTTAAAGGCACATTTTATGGGATAAAAAAAATCTCCCATGTCCTCTGGGAATATCGCAATTTATACATCCTAGAATATATTTGGACTTTTGCGCTAGAATTGAATTTGTTATTATTCATGACTTCGACTAACGAGATAAATTTACATTTTATGCACTGTATATATTCGCGACAATCAAATAAGAATATCGGGTTTTCTCTAGAGTCGGTTTTCGTTAAAGTGCACCTTCTGTGGGGAAAAGCTTACAAAAAAGAAATAAGAGACAACAGAAAAGGAAATAGAAAAAGGAAAGGAGAATTGGAAAGGAAATGTTACACTTTTGGGGCTCAAGTAAGATAAATCTCCTCAAAAGTGCAGCTTAAGAAGGATAAGGCGGAAATTAAGGAAGATAAAGACTCAATTAAATTTCATAATTAAAGACTTAGGGAGCTTAATGAAGAGTGATTTACTATTGAAATTGTCCTTTTCATTTATTATCGTGATTTTAATTTAAAAATTGTTCAATTGTTAATAACTAAAGATGACGACTGGAAAATTCCGAAAAATAAATATTCTGACTCTGCGAAATTCCCGAAAATGAAAATATTAGAATTAGAGAACACCCGAAATTATAAAATTGCTGAAATATAAAAATCTTGTCTTGGAAAATTTTCGAAAAATATCCGATACTGCCGAGAACAACACAAGAGCAGGGTTTTTTTTATTGAAAGATCAATAATTTAAAAAAACTACTATGCACAAAAAAAATTATCGTTTAAAAATTTGTTTGCTCAATTATTGTTACTTCAAACTTAATCAATTATTTGAAAAAATATAAAAAACATTTAAAAAAATCTTTGATCAAAATATCACATTATTATTGTATTCCTAAAAAATAATTAATTATAAATGAAAAATAATATCACATTCAGGAGCTATTTTCAGTTTGTTCATCTATTAATAAAGATTACAAACTTTCTGCATCATCAATTTTGTAACTCAAAATTTCCAAATAAGTAATTTTCTTTAATGCTGAAATTTGTTTATAAATGTTTTTTTTATCATTAGGAAATAATTCTGTTCTCAATATTTTGCTACCACACTATATTTTAAAAACTTTTTTGAACTTTTAAAGATATTAAAAGAATAAAATTATTAACAACACTCTGAAATTCTGGAAATTTTTCACATTATTACGTTTTGTTTTACAATAAAAGATTAATTTTATATTTTTCGGATTCCAAAAAAAAAAAAAAAAAATTGATTAGCAGTTTGAACTCGAAAGTTCATTGCCTCACTACCCGATTCGGGTAGTGTTTTTCTAGGTGGGTATTTACTACCAATGTGGGCCCACCACACTCACGACGGGCCAACAGCAACGCAGTATTCCTGAACGGTCTCCCATCCAAGTACTAACCGCGCCCAACAATGCTTAACTTCAGTGATCTTACGAGAACTGGTGTTTCCAGAGTGGTATCACCGTTGGATTCATATCGGATTCCAAAATATGTCCAAAAAGAATCTGGCCGATTTTAGGATAATTTTTTTTAATTTTTCAGGACGTTACAAATTTTTGGAAAAGCTGAATTGTTTAAAAGGGTATTTTGAAGTTATTAAATGATTCAGAAATAATTTGAATCTTGAGAAGATTTCTAACAATTTTTTTAAAATGTAGATTTTCGAAGATTCCGAAAAAAGAAGATTTTTGAAAATTTTGGAAGGTTTCAAGAAAATAAACAAATTTTTTTTAAGATGCCCGGGAATACGTGGAATGAGTTTTTATTTTGAAAAATTAATTTTAAAAGAAAATTGACAAAAATTTCAAAACATTTGAAATTATTTCCTAAAATTTCAAAAAAGAATGTGGAAAAATATAATACAAAATTTTTCAACTTTGTAAGATTTTAAAATCTTAGAAATTTTTTTAATAAATTAAAGAGATATTGAGATGTTTTGAAAAGCTTAAAAAATAATTTTGAACTTGAAAAGATTTTCTGATATATAAATAAAATGCAGATTTTAAAAGATTTTGATAAACGAATTAAGAAACTTTTAGAAAATAAATTTTTTCAAGATTCCAGAAAAAATTTCAAATCATTTTGATTTCAAAGAATTAGTTTTGAAGAAAAATTTGGAAAATTTTCAAGAAAAATACTGAAAAAAAATCTAAAAGATTTTGAGGCAATTTGTTTAATTTTGAGACATCTTTCACAATAAAAAAAAATTAATCATTTTAGAAGATATTCAGAAGTATTGTGAAATTTTCCAAAATAATTTAAAGTTGTAAATATTTCAAAAAATTTTAAAAATGTATATTTTTTTAATTAAACTGAAACTATTTATTATTTTTAGTTCTAAAGGAAAATTATATGCATATTAAAAACCAATGAAGTTGAGGAATAAATAGTTACTCAAAATTTTCATTTTGTATTAAAAAATTATTTTTACCCTCTAATTTTAATTCGGTTAATATTTTTTTCTTTCTTGACTGAAAAATATTTTTATAAAGAAAATTTAACTAATTTGTTTAAAAGTCGTAATTTCGGTTTGAAAATTCATCTCTGTTGGTAGAAAATTCATCTTCAACTTTTTCTTGATCTAAAATTAAAATCTTTTTCTACTAAAATATTAACTATTATATTTTTCATTGAGAATTCATCTTTTTTAATCAAAATTAAGAGTTGAATTTCTGAGTTTAAGTTTCATTTTTTCGGCTGAAGATTCATCGTTATAGTATAAAATTCATGTATTTTAGTTAAAAATGTATCTACTTTGTTGAAAATTAATTTTTATTGCGAATTTTTCTTTTTTGACAGAAAATTAATCCTTTTAATTGAAAATTCATCTTTTTGCTTGCAAATTAATGAATCCATCAGTTTTTAATAAGTAAAATTTGTTTGGTTGAATTAATAATATTATGCATTATATTTTAGGTCAAAAATTCAACTATTTGGTTTAAAATTAACTTTTTTTTGTTGAAATTTTGATTTGACATATCTGAAATTTTAACAAATCTTATTGAATTTTCTCATAAATCTTGAAAAAATTATATTTTTAGGACCTTATAAACAAATAAACAAAAAAATGAAACATATATAGTTGTTCAAAATTTTTACTTTGTACAAAAAATTTATTTTTACCTTCAAATCATTAATCTATATAAAATATATATAAAAGAATGTTTTCAGAAGGAAGAAGCACTCATATGTACCTATTTTTTTGTAAATTTTGTATTTTATAACTAAGAGTTTCCAATTAATTGAATTGAATTTTCTCATTTTTTCTCTGTTGCAATATCTGGCGCTGTTTACGAGAATAACTAAACAATTTACTAGGTGTTTTCAACCACATCAAATGATACCTTACTATTATTATTATTTAATCAAGCTGGTTGTAAATTTATGCGCTCGGAACGCACTTTTACGTCCCTGATTAATATTTCCCAATATTGAAAACATAATCAATTTAAAAATCCACAATACAAAATTAATAAATATTACCTTAAAAAAAATTTGAACAAGATAAATGATTTGATATATTATTATATCTAACAGATACAAATAAAATAAAAAATTTGTTAATTTTATCTAAAGACAAACATGAATTCGAGTGTTTTGATTGATTTCATTTGATTTTTCTGATTCGACGAAAAATATGTTTGGCAGAGATTTTGTAGAACTTTGAAACTTTTAAAAAGTATCAAATGTGAAATAAATATAGGGTATTGCTGCTTCACGAGTATTTATGAAAAAAAAATGCAATGAAAACATATGTAAATTTTCGATTTGTCAACCTAAATTATTTACGGAAAAAATAAATGTTGAGCTTTAACAATATTCCGCAATAGAATTCGAAAAAGCCTTCGACACAGTCATCTAATGAGCTCTTATGTAAGAAATATAACAATATTTATCGAATATACCAATCTAAAGTCTACTGATGAAATCTTTGATTTGTTAACCTAAATTATGTATAACAAAAAGAGAAAAAAATTAGTTTTGAAGCCTTATAAATCAAATTGTTTTAGAATTGTGCATGCGAAACTATAATCTTTAAGATGATAAATATATTAATAATGCGTATCATATCATGTAGAATCAAGTGACATTCAATGTGACTGGATAGATTTTGCTACTAAAAAATGTGATTTCTTTAAAAAAAAAGTTACTGTCATTTTCACAATTTAAAATTAAAGAAATTTAAATATTGTTCACCTTTAGAGTTGTTTCTATACATTTAGAAACCATTGATGTCAAACTTGTCACAATCGGGATACAAATTTTGTCAAAGCTATCTTAGTAATGCGGCACTTTACATTGCTTACGCAAAGAAACACTTCTGATAAAACCATGAAGGAATGATAAAACATCAATTTCGCACATCTTCAGAATGGAAATTTGCCAAATTCGTTGTCAACTAGATTTTTTGGGTTCCATGATGCCATCACATAAAATCAGTTTTCACACTTTAAACGAAAAATTCTCGATTTTTTATTTATTACAATTGATGAAATGCCTAAAGTTGCAGCTGGTAGAGAACAATTAAAGATTATTCAAAAACAGACGTAGGAGCAGCCCTTAGAGTTCTCAAATTTGGAATGTCAAAAAAGAAAGCTTCTCCTACATTCCAAATTTTACGATCAACGTTAATTCATCGCAAAAACGAACGATATGAGAAAACAGGCGTTTGGAAGGCCATTAAAAAGAAGCGTTAGTCAGTATTTGCAAATGAGCAACAAACCGAATCCATTTACAAATAACATTTCTGTTGATGTATGGTACAAAGGTTTCCTAAATCGCCATCCAATAATAGTTTGAAGAACCAGCGAAGATGTCTCAGCAGCTCGTACTTCAGTTGGCGAAGGCGATATTCGAAAAAGGTTTCCGAATACAGGAGAATTTTTCAAAAACGAAAATATGGCAGAAATTTGGAAGGATCCATCATGTTAATCCATCATACCATTATGTTCACATTTGAAGCTAACGGTCGAGTTACTTCACCCATGCTACTTTATTCGAACAAAAGAAGAACTTTCGAAATCCACAAAGGTTACTGTGTGAGTGGAGATATACATTGAGTATTAATAGTTGGATGACAGCAGATCTTTTCTCCGATTACATCAAGCTCTGTATTAGGTCCTGCATATCATCATAGATGCAAGAGCATAATAGAAAGTTATTTGTACTTGTTTACATGGTAAACTCAACAATTTTGAACGAGCAGGTATGACGACCAGGTAGCTGCTTGTCCCGCAAAGAGTAGCTTAACGCTTTATGTCACATATGCACCTGCTAAATACCCAAAAATACCATAATGAATAGATTTTCGTACTGTGCCACATATAAATGCTAATCACATCAAATAAGAGTTGTGACATTGTGAAATACATTGAATACTAAAGAAAAACGTTTTTTGCGATATGCCACCATATCCTGCATGATAATTTCAATAATGCTGCATATCTAAAAACATTAGAGTTTAAAGCGTAGCTTTGATTTGTTGAATCGAGTAATATTCAGAAGCCGTTTTTTATTATTATTTATCTTCATCTTCATTCGTCAATATTATTGCTAGTTACAATTGACAACACACCAAAAATACACAATACAATGTATATTTCTATTCACACATTTACATTTTTATACACATAAAGTAAGAAATAAGCTACAGATGTACTCATGAATCTTCCTATTAACTCCACTTCTTTGTTATATATTTAAACCCATTGGTATAAAAAAAAATAGCAGGGACCAGTTATGACGTTACAATGAAACCTATTAGAAGTATAAGTATACCTGAAGGGGCAGCATAAAACTTTGCTGGATTTCTGATTCTGAAAACTTTTTGTTTTTCTCTTCAGATTTTGGCACTTCAGTACCTAGAGTTATAGATATTAAGGGAGTTTTGACAGATCCTGCTTGTGATTCTATAGCTGATGATAATTACCATAATATGCATCGTACCTGATCCCTATTACACTGAATCTTCTGATGAACAGATGCCCTTTCTCTTTCATTGAAAATAGAGAAAAATGAAATATTCCTATTTCATTGATTAACGATACCTACACATACCTAAGAGATAAATGCGTGCAATGCATGATTATAGTTTCCAAATTGATAAAATGTGAGTGGAGAGAAGGAAATATTCATTTTAATAAATCAATGCAAATCATATTTTGTGGCGCTTGTTACCATAAAATTTCCTACTGAAAGATATTCAAATCAAAAATTCTAAATCAATAAATCTATTCGCTATTGTTTAATTTTCATTATCAGTTACATGAGATAATGTTCAAGAAAAAGCCACCATATTACTCCTTTTTAAGCTGTTACATAATATTAAACTTTCCACATTGACTCCCGCAAAAAAAACTGCACTGAACGTAAAATTTTACAATCAGTAATTAAATTATGATACAAATTATTACTCATGTCTTGCTGACCAACAAGCGTTTGTTCACGCTTGGCGTCATGCTTGGTTCTGAAGAATCAAATAAATGTTAATGTGAAAAGATGCCACTAGGGGCGCCTTTTATTATGTAAAAAGAAGTATGTACTATCGCGGCAGATAGTACATTCAATCTACTGCGATAGGGAATTTTCACTATGTGAAGTAGTAAGGTGTCTCGTTATACCTTGGCGATTAATGCTCTTACCTCCATTCATTTTGTACCATGCTTGTGAGAACAAATTAATATTCATGTAGCAGGAATTAGATTAGGATAAAAGGCAGTTATTACTATGCAATGTCATAGCATTCCTTGCCTACATCCTAACTAATATTACATAAACTATCAACTTCTTCGTTTTCAAACCTTATTTGCTACTGAACATAAAACATATTGCTCGGCACTGTCAAATAGAAAAGACTTTCCAGCATAAAAGGAAATAGTTCCGTCTTGAAATACCATACAATTCATAGCCTCTACAGCTTTAAAATGTTGTCAATTGTATCGTCTCAAAAAATAATCATTTATACCATGCAGAAATAGTACTAAGTCATGTGGTTTATCACTTTTCATAACAATTCTATGTCGCTTCTACTATTCATCTAGTTGGCTTATGACTTTACTATGTGACCTAGTACTTTTACTTTAGACTTCAAAAACCATTTCTCTCCGTGTAGACAGGCATAAATCTAGTTTCACGTACAATGTCTGTGTTCGATGTAAAAAATTACAAATAATTTTAATTACACTATATCCAAACGCTATCAGAATTGTGCATCCATTAGACGTTTCAGACTTTAGATATCTGAAACTTTCTTGGAAATCAGCAGTTTTGGCCTGAAGACTGTTGCATCCAAATGATGCACTGACCGAAGAACATGTTGACCCGATTTTCGCAGGCATCACAGAACATGGTCTTAAAAATGAAACACTTATGAACAGATTTGCTGCATGTGAACTTTATTTCTGGGATTCATATGCTGTGGACTACTCAAAATGCTGAGGCAAACAAAGTTTCTCTATGACGAATAAGGTTGTAGATGTTGAAAGTCAAGGCGTCCACTGTATGATTCGTTGAAAGAATATTCACTACATTAAGTCTATTTACGCAGAGTCACGAGCATTCAAAACCAGATCTGAATATGATGAAAATCACACACATGAGAACTATGGCTTGCCACAAAGCGCAAAGCGTCGTACAGAAAAATTGTCTGATTACAGTGACATAATTGCTGATAACTCTATTACAGAATCCGAATTCCGTGATGCGACCAGCACTGGTGTGTGCAATTTTGATGACGAAGGATATAATGCAAATAATACCTTGCAGGATGTGGTTGTGATCCAGATCCAAAACTAGGAAAAGGCGACTGTTCAGGATTCATATACTAACAATTTAAACTTCAGGGTCAAACTAATCTAGAAGAGGGTCTGATTCTACCATTGGATGATGAGATTTCTAATGAGCAGATATTGAGAGAATCAAAAAACGATTCCACATTAGAAGATTCTCGTTTAGGAAATCCAGAAATTTCACGACCATCGTGACTGAGTATTGAAGAGAACTTGATGAATGTCGATCAGCCACTGGAAATGTAAGTCCAGTCTCCAGCTGCAACATCTGATCAAAAATTTGAAGGCAAAAGTGAAGCCTATGGTAAAAACAAGGACGAGGAGACAAAAGTTAGAATTGCTGATACCCTTGACTTGCCGCAAACAGCGCAAAGAAAAGGTTGGCGAAACATTGAAAAAATGCCCTGTGTCAAAACTTTTGATGTGGCTAAATCAATGTTGGAAAAAATTGTCTGTTTAAAAGAAAAAGCTGCAGCAAGAGCAGAAGAAGGAGTGAAGTCAAGATTTTTTCATAAAGAACAAAAAGCTGCAGAAGCTCAGGACAAAATTCAGAAACGGTTGAAGAAAAAAGAACTAAAGGCCATAGTAATTCAGGAGAAAAATAACGAAAGAATAGAGGCAGAAAAGGCAAAGGAAAGAGGAAAATTAGAGAAAAGAAAGCAAGTTTTAAAGACCAATACCCGGAAACCAAAGCAAGGAGAAGAAAATAATTCCTCCTCATTAGGTGAGTCATTAGATGCTGATAAAGATGATGATGATAATGATAATGGCGACCATGAAAGTAGCAAGGAGAATGTAGGCGTCATATTAGAAAAGATGAAACGCGAAATAATTCAAGAAAAGCCAATGAAAAAAGGAGAAAGCAAGATGAAACTAAAAATCATATCTTCCAGAACTTTATCCCCTAGGAGAAACGTAATGTTCATAAACAGGGTGGCGACTTGACCCGCAAACCGGGAAATGACCAGGAAATGACTAGGAATTTTATTGACCGGGAAAAACCCAGGAATTTAATTAAAAAACCGGGAATTTACTTCTGATCATAGCAAAATTCAAGTTTTCATAATTTTAATAATTTTGATGAATTAAAAGTGATTTCTAATTTATCTACAGTTGCAGGACATATAAGTGTGTTTGTTAGGTTACGGATTTATTTACTATTTCACAGTACATTGATCTTAGATTTTCAGATTATCTCAGTTTACTCTAATTGAATTATAATTTATTATTGTTCAAGAGAACTTATTGTTTATTATTTAATGCACTTGCCTTAACATAGAGAATTAAACAATTTTATCGTGAAAACCCGAGAAATGACCGCTTGCTTTTTATTAATTAAAAA
This sequence comes from Andricus curvator, assembly GCA_932195095.1. Taxonomy (NCBI): domain Eukaryota; kingdom Metazoa; phylum Arthropoda; class Insecta; order Hymenoptera; family Cynipidae; genus Andricus; species Andricus curvator. The sequence continues at coordinate 369,440 of CAKNYM010052495.1, read as the reverse complement.
GAGAGCTTATCGTACGATTTAAAGAATGTAACAATTCTTCAGCAAATTCTTTTGCAAATTTGTTGCTCTGTGAGATTTTTTTTTTCGTTGACTTGAGTTTGATAATCGAATTGATATTATCACGTTTTATTCGCATACTACTTTACCTGACTAGGAACAGGGAATTTTAGAAAATAATTATCTTTTTTATTTTAGGACAGGGACTTTCCGTAAAGAGATATAATTTCACTTGGAATAGCGAATTTTTTACATGGAACGGGAATTTTTTAAAAGAATTATTCGGATTTAGAAGAAAGAAATTTTAAAAAAATCCCTCTTCCAAGTCAGAATTCGTAACGATTTAAAAGTTCCCTCTTTTAAATTCTAGATGAAGAAAGTACTTCAAGCCGTTTTTAGAGTAGAAGTAGTAGTTCAACTACTAGGTTAAAAGTTAAACTCTTTTATTAAAAATTAATTTTATTGGTTGCAGATTCATCATTTTAATTTGAAATTCATCTCTGGTTGTGAATGTAACTAATTTTTTGAAAATCATTTTATCTTTTTTTGGTAGAAAAATCAAATAGTGGTTGAAAATTGATATTTTGCATTCAAAAATTCAACTATTTGTTTAAAAATCGATGTACTTTGTGGATAATTCATCTTTTTTTTCTAGAAAATTAATCATTATGGTTGAGAATTAATTTCTTTAACTGCAAATTTAACTATTTCATTTCTTATTGAAAATTGATCCTTTCAATTTCAAAATTCAACAAATTGGATGAACATTTGTCATTTTTAATTGAAAATTCAACTATTTCTTTGAAAATTCACGTATTTTGTTAAAAAATCGATTCTTTTTTTTTGGTAGAAAATTATCTTTTTCTTTGAAAGTTAATCTATTTGTTTGAAAACTCAGTTAAATATTTATCATTTTAGTTGAAAACTCATCTTTTAGGTTGGAAATGAAATTATTTGGTTGAAAGTTAAACTATTTTGTTAAATTGTTTTTTTTTTTGCTTGAAGATTCATCGTTTTAATTAAAAATGATTTTTTTTTGGTTTGAAAAATGAGCTCTTTAATTGAAAACTTGTTTTTCCTTTAGATTTTGTTTGGTTCAAAATTATTTTTTTATTCTGAAAATTTAGCTATTAATCCAGTTGAATATTCCATAATTTTAGTTAAAAATTTATCTCTCTGGTTGAACATTCATTTTTTGACTAGAAATTTAATTATTTAATTTTTGGTTGAAAAATGATCTTTTTTAGTTAAAAATTCGTCTTTTTTGGTAGAAATTAATCTTCTTGATTGAAAATTAATCTTTTTGGTCGGAAATTCAATTATTCCAGTTAAATATTTACAACTATTTTTTTGAAAGTTAGTTTTTTTTGTTGAAAGTCATTTTTTCTAAGTTTTGGTTGACAATTTATCTTTTTTAGTAAAAATTAATTTTTTTGTTAAAATTTGTCTTCTTTGATTAAAAATTCAATCATTTCGTTAAAAATGCATGTACATTGTTAAAAAATTGTATTTTTTGGTAGAAAATTGATCTTTTTATTTAAAAATTAATCTTCTTGTTTAAAAATTTATCTTTTTGGTTGAAAAATTCAAGTGTTCCAGTTAAATATTCATCATTTTAGTTAAGAGTTCGTCTTTTTTGGTAGAAATTAATCTTTTTGGTTGAAATTTAATCTTTTTGGTCAAAAATTCAATTATTCTCGTTAAAGATTTACAACTATTTTTTTTAAGTTATTTTTTTTTGTTTGAAAGTAATTTTTTCAACTGAAAATGTAACTTACTCCAATTGAAAATTTCATAGTTGTGGTTGAAAATTCATCTGTTTGGTTAAAGATTGATTTTTTTAACTTAGAATTTAATGATCTAAGTTTTGGTTGACAATTGATCTTTCTTAGTAAAAATTAATTTTTTGTTTGAAAATTCAAGTATTTCAGTTGAAGATTCATTGTTTTAGTTTAAAACTCTTACGTTTGGTTTGAAATTAATTTTTTAACTAAAATTATTACTATTCCATTTTCGGTTGAAAATTATTATTTTTTTACTTCAAAATTCAACTATTTTGTTGAAAATTTGTCTTCTTTGATTAAAAATTCAATCATTTCGTTAAAAATTCGTGTATATTGTTGAAAAATTGTATTTTTTGGTAGAAAATTGATCATTTTATTTGAAAATTAATCTTGTTTAAAAATTCATCTTTTTGGTTGAATGTTGAACTATTTTGTTGAAAATCCGTTTTTTTTATGAAAATTAATTTTTCCAAGTGAAAATTTAACTATTCCATTTTTGTTACAAAATTGAAATTTTTGGTGCAGTTCCAAATAGGTGAACCTTTCGATTTCGTGGAAACCACGTATACTTACGTATTTTGATGCGCTGATTACTAAAATCATAGTGAAAATAATAAAAGTACATCTTTTTGTATCATACACTTTTCGCCTAAAACCATCATTTTTCGAGAAAAAGAGAATTGCGTTGGAAAAACAATAAAAACAAGAAAACAGTTACAGATGCGTTCGGTCACGCTTGTCCCCTTTTCCAGGTTTAAGTGGGGCGGGGGGCTACGCATTTACTGACTGTTTACGAAAATGCGTTCAGTTACGCTCGTCCCCTTGTGCAGGTTTAATTTGTGGGGGGGGGGGGGGGGCACACATATACTGACTAGTTACGAAAATGCGTTTGGTTACGCTCGTCTCCTTTTCCAGGTTTAAGTGGGGGGATCTACGCATTTACTGACTAGTTACGAAAAACGGACGAGGAAAGAAGGGACGAGAGTGACTGTTTTCTTGTTTTTATTGTTTTTCCAACGCAATCCTCTTTTTATCGAGAAATAATGATTCAAGAAAAAAAGTATATGATACAAAAAAGATGTATTTTTATACTAGCTACAACTTTTGCTTGAGACATTTTTGAAAATTCTTCGTAACTATTGAGATAAAGAAAAAAATCATAATTTGTATGGGGTTTTTTATGGTTCTTACCATGTCATGAATTAAAATAAATGTATGCGTTTTGCGGAAAATATGTATATGTTACTTTTAGTTGACCGGGAAAATTGAAAAACTTGACCGGGAATTTGAAATCGTCCGCTGAATCGCCACCCTTATAAAGTAACTTGATCCGTTGAACAAAAGCTTTATTAAATTTCTTCAACTTTTAACACTCGAATTATTTATTATTATTATTGCAATATTCTATTTTCTACAATAATATATTTTTTACCAAGAAAATAAAATAATGGAAATCTATTTACGGTGGGATTCCTCGAAGTTTGTAAACTTGGTGCAAGTAACTTTGGACTTTCAAGTAGTGCAACCTCTGAAAATGAATTCTCTTAAATTTGCATTTTCTCTACTGTGTATTCAGGACAGTGAAGTAAGGAAATCAACTTTTCTCGAGGGATGTTTTTAGCTGGGATCTTGGTACCAAGAATGTATCTGATGGAAGTGAAAGACAAGCACGAAAGTACATAAGATAGGGTGAGTGGACCAAAATAAAGAGGGTAAAATCGATGATAAAGTCACATCGACCCTATCCACTTGTACAGGCACATCATTACTACCCCTGCACGTGTTAAGCTACCTCCATAAAAACCGCGGAAGGAGAAACTTGCAAGAACAACATCGAACGCGTCCCTAGATTTTAGAATCTAAAAGATAAAGACGATATTTAAATTCATAGCGTTCCTATTCGATTGAAAAGTTTTCAAAATCGAGTTGCGAATCACGCGGGTCACGAACGTCGAATGAAATCGGGAAAAATTCAATAGAAAAGTGAAATAACAACCGAGACTACCAAATTGGATGCATAAACTGATATAAACGCTGCCAGGAAAATCTGATAGGAAGGACAAGAATAGAATACTAATTTGCATTCAAGATAATAAAGGAAAATGTCGACCAATGGGTGATAATTCAACTTTAGAAGAAATTTTATAGAAACACTTTATGGAAAATTTCGCTTCCGTCGCATTTCACCATGAATATGAAACAGGATTATTACTCAACAAAGAATGCGATAGTTGATATTCCATTTAAAAAAATTTTCAATTTAAAATTAAAAACAAACAAAAACTTTCATTCTCAACAAAATAGTTTAATTTCCTACCAAGAAAGATTTTTCAGTCAAGAGGGGAAAAAGAGGCAACCAAATTTTGGAATTTTCAAACCAAAACGGCGAATTCTCTAGAAAAGAGTTCAATTTTCGAACAGAAAATATGGATTTTCAACCAAGAAGTTATATTTCAACCATATAGTTGAATCTTCTGCTAAAATAATAAAATTTACAACTCAAAAAGGCGAATCTTCAACAAAACAGTTAAAATTCTAACTAAACACGATAACTTTTTATAAAGAAATGGAATAATTAAATATGCAGTTGGAGAATTTTCAATCAATTTTCACGCAAAGATAGATTATTTTAAATTTTCGTTAATGGAATTAATTTTCAACCAAAAACACTAATTTTGAATAAAATAGTTGAATCTTCAACCAAATAGTACACTTTTAAATTTAATAGAAATCACTTCAAAGAAAAAATAGTTGGGAATTTTTTACAACCACATGAAAAGGTTTTTAAATCCCTTAAAATAATTAAAATCCTCAGTAAATCCTTAACAAATTTCAATTTCTGAAAATAACTTGGAGTCCTTTAAAAAATCCTGAAATATTTTTTTCTGATTCCTTCGAAATCCTTGCAATTGATTGACATAAATTAAAAATTTCTTGGAATCTTTTAAAATACTTTTGATTATTTCGAATCCTTTAAGATCTCCTGAAATCACTTGAAATTTCTTAAGGCCTTTAAAAATTGCTTGGAATTTGGAAAAATACCCTTAAATCCTTTAGATTTACTTCAAAATTTTAAAATCTATAGAAATTCTTTGACATTCAAAGCTCTTGAAAATTGCTTGGAATTTTTGAAAATACCCTAAAATCATTCAAATTGTTTGAAATCCCTTCAAATGACTTTAATAAATTGAACATTTCTTGAAATTCTTAAATTTCATTGAATCTGATATTTCCTAAAATGCTGGAAAATTTAATGAAATATCTTGAAAGCTTTTAAAATCCTTTGAAATAGTTAAAAGCATAAGAAATTATATAAAATACCTTAGAATTTTTTTAAATACCCTCACATATTTCAAGTCCTTTCGAATCTTTTCAAATCCCTTAAAATCCTCAGAAATCCTTCAAAATCCTTAGAGATCCCTTGGAACTTTTTAAATCTCTTGAAAACTCCCTGGAATTTTTAAAAATATCCTTAAATCTTCAAAACTATTTCAATTAACTTCAAATTAATAAACTAAATTTAAAATATCTTGGAATATTCACCAATTCTATAAAATCCTGTGAAATTTCACGAACTCTGATGACATTTTCTGATATTCTGGAATCCTTTAAATTACCCTAACATATTTCAAATTTTCTAAATTTTTGAAAATACCTTAAAATCCTCAGATATCCCTTAAAATCCTTACAGATCCCTTAAAACCTTTAAAATCTCTTGATAATCCCTTGGAATTTAAAAAATACTTTAAAATCCTTAAATTAATTTGATATACCTTCAGATTAATAAACGAAATTGGAAAATGCCTGAAAATATATAAAAATATTACGAAATCCTGTGAAATTGCATGAAATCTGATGACATTTTCTGATATCCTGGAAAGTTTATTAAAATACCTTGACAGCTTTTAAAATTCCTGGAAATCGCTGAAATCATGAGAAATTCCATTAAATACCTTAGAATCCCTTAAATTACCCCAACATATTTCAAATTTTCAAAATTTTTCAAAATTCCTTAAAATCCTCAGATATCCCTTAAAATCCTTACAGATCCCTCAAAACCTTTGAAATCTCTCGATAATTCCTTGGAATTTAAAAAATACTTTAAAATCCTCAAATTAATTTGAAATACCTTCAAATTAATAAACGAAATGGGAAATTCCTAAAAATATATAAAAATATTATGAAATCCTGTGAAATTTCATGAAATCTGGTGACATTTCCTGATATTCTAGAACATTTATTAAAAAAGATTGAGAGCTTTTAAAATCACTTGAAGTCGCTAAAATCATAAGAAATTTTATTAAATACCTTAGAATCCTTTAAATTACCCTAACATTTTTCAAATTTTCAAAATTTTTCAAAATTCCTTAAAATCCTCAGATATCCCTTAAAATCCTTACAGATCCCTTAAAACCTTTAAAATCTCTTGATAATCCCTTGGAATTTAAAAAATATTTTAAAATCCTTAAATTAATTTGAAATACCTTCAAATTAAAAAACGAAATTGGAAATTCCTGGAAATATATGAAAAAATTATGAAATTCTGTGAAATTTCATGAAATCTGAGGACATTTTCTGATATGTATATGTATTAAAATGCCTTGAGAGCTTTTAAAATCCCTAGAAATCGCTGAAATCGTGAGAAATTTTATTAAATACCTTAGAATCCTTTAAATTACCCTAACATTTTTCAAATCTTCAAAATTTTTCAAAATTCCTTAAAATCCTCAGATATCCCTTAAAATCCTTACAGATCCCTTAAAACCTTTAAAATATCTTGATAATTCCTTGGAATTTGAAAAATACTTTAAAATCCTCAAATTAATTTGAAATACCTTCAAATTAATAAACGAAATTGGAAATTTCTGAAAATATATAAAAATCTTATGAAATCCTGTGAAATTTCATGAAATCTGGTTACATTTTCTGATATGCTAGAAAATTTATTAAATCAAATCCCTTGAAATGCTTTGAAATTGTCGAAACTTTTTGAGCTCTTGTTGTAAATGTTCAACAAATAAAAAGCGAAATTAAGTAAATTTATAGAAACGCTTTCACATTTTGGATGAAAATTGAACTGTTTGGTTGAAAATTAACTTTTTTGTTGAAAATTAATATTTGATGGTAGGAAATTTCACTGTTTTGTAAAAATTTCCATATTTGAATCGAAAATTCTACAATTTTTTAGAAAAAAATCTTTTTTCTTGACTGAAGAATTTTTCTTGCATGGAAATTCTTAATTTTTGGTTAAATTGAACTGTTTTTGATTTAAAATAAAAATACTTTTTGGTGGAATCATCAACTATTCATCTTTTTGGTTAAAAATCCAAATACTTGGTTGAAAGTTGAACTACGTTGTCAAAAATTAATTTTCTTGGTTACAGATTTATCATTATAGTTGAAAATTTATCTCTTTGCTTGAAAATTTGAATATTTTTTTTAAGATTCGTTCTTTTAGGTAAATGTATTTTTTCAATTGAAAATTTAACTATTCCATTTTTGGAGAAAAGTTAATCTTTTTTTTTTGTAATTCAGCTATTTTTTGTAAATTCTTATTTTTTTTATGGATTCAACTATTTTTAATTTCAGATGAAAATATATTATATAATTTTTTGAAATATCAACTATTACATTTTCCCTTGACATTTAATCTTTTTTGCTTAAAAATCCGAATACTTGGTTGAAAGTTGAACTCCTTTGTTAAAAATTAATTTTTTTGGTTGAAGATTCATATTAGTTGAAAATTTATCTCGTAAGTAAAAAATTTAACTATTTTTGTAAAAATTATAACTATTTATTGAAAATTAACTTTTTTGTTGAAAATTCGTCTGCTTCGGTTCATTTTAACTGTCTTTGATGGAAAATTAGAATCAGTACCTAGGGTTCTAGTAAAAATAATAAAAATTCTTAATCTCCTCCTTTGATTATTAATTTTAGAATAAAAAAAGTATTTAAAAAAGGATCAGACATAAAAGTGAAAAATTCCGAAAATCCGGAATTCTGAACAACTAGCTAGTCTCGTAAACTCTGTGGAATATTCAAAAATATTTGATGAAGAAATCTGTATTATCATTAGAGAATAACAGAAATTCTCAACGTCTTTTCAGACTAGATGGAGCTATGAATTAAAAAAAAATTTAATTAATTTTTGTTTTTTCTGAAAAGAAGATCTTCTCCTTTCGTTCGGCTAGGATTGGAACCACAGAACTTCTGATTTCCGGTCAGGTGATGAATTAGAAAAAAAAATTCATTTATTTTGTTTAAAAATTTATTTTCGGTGATGAATTAATTTAAAAAAATTGTAATTCATAGCTCCATCTAGTCTGAAAAGACGTGAACAATTTTGTTATTCTCTAATGATAATACAGATTTCTTTAAAAATTTTATTTGTAACATCTAGCATAATAATACGTATATTTTCTCAAATATAGTTTCTTCTCTTGATCTCTGTAGTAGCCTAATGGGAAAAGCACCTGACCGGAAATCAGAATTTCTGTGGTTCGAATCCCAGCGGGGTGAAAGGAGAAGATCTTTTTCTCAGAAAAAGAAAAATTAATTTAAAAATTTTTCAATTCATAGCTCCATGTAGTCTGAAAAGACGTGAAAAATTTATGTTATTCTCTAATGATAATACAGATTTCTTTAAAAATTTGATTTGTAACATCTAGCATAATAATGCCTATATTTTCTGAAATAAATATTCTTCTCTCGATCTCTCTAGTAGCTTCATGGGAAGAATACCTGACCGGAAATCAGAATTTCTGTGGTTCGTATCCCAGCGGGGCGAAAGGAGAACATCTTTTTGTCAGAAAAATAAAAATTAATTACAAATTTGTTCAATTCATAGCTCCATCTAGTCTGAAAAGACGTTGAAAATTTATGTTATTCTCTAATGATAATACAGATTTCTTCAAAAATTTGATTTGTAACATCTATCATAATAATGCCTATATTTTCTGAAATAAAGTTTCTTCTTTCGATCTCTCTAGTAGCTTAATGGAAAAAGCACCTCACCGGAAATGTAAAGTAGTGTGGTTCTTATCTCAGCAGAGCGAAAGGAAAAGATCTTTTTTTTTCAGAAAAAAAAAATTAATTAACAACATTTTTAATTCATAGCTCCATCTAGTCTGAAGAGACGTGAAAATTTTTTGTATTCTCTAATGATGATACAGATTTTATGAAAGTTTGATTTGTAACATCTAGCATAATAATGCCTATATTTTCTGAAATAAAGTTTCTTCTCTCGATCTCTCTAGTAGCTTAATGGGAAAAGCACCTAACCGGAAATCAAAATTTCTGTGGTTCGAATCCCAGCGGAGCGAAAGGAGCTCATTTTCTCGGAAAAAAAAATTAATTAAAAAGTTTTTTAATTCATAGCTTCATCTAGTCTGAAAAGACGTTAAAATGTTTTGTTATTGTCTAATGATAATACAGATTTCTTTAAAAATTTGATTTGTAACATCTAGCATGATAATGCGTATATATTTTCTAAAATGCAGTTTCTTCTCTCGATCTCTCTAGTAGCTTAATGGGAAAAGCACCTGACCATAAATCAGAAGTTCTGTGGTTCGAATCCCAGCGGATCGAAATGACATCTTTTTTTTCAGAAAACAAAAATTGGATAAATTGTTGTAAAATTTTTTTTTCAATTCTGGATACGGAATCCATGGCTAGCAAAAGAAGAAAAATGATTTGAGAAAAATTATATAAATTTGGACGACTCAATGAAAGGTAGAAGCTAAATGAAGCCAAGGGGATCCCTTTGCGAATTTTTCCTGAAAGAATGAAGCCAAGAAGAGTTCTCCTCGATTCTTAGCACGTCGAAGGACTTAATTCGCAAAACGTAAAGGCGGTAAGCATGAATAATCGTTTCACTCTATAGCCATCGTTTTAATATGAATAGAGGGTTGGAGGAAGGGGTAAAGTTTGAGGGGCTTTTAAGGGTGCACCATTCATTATGGATCATTATCGAGTCACGATTAATGATCCGCTGGGGCGTTCGTATTATTAAAGAAGCGAAATAAACTTTCGGTTCACAATCGAACTGTGTCGAAAAAAAAGAAAGAAAGAAAAAAAAACAAAAAAAAAATTTGGAAAAAATTATATTCCAGCAAACTGGAATATAATAAAATCGAATTTTTTATGTTATGTTTTTTTTTACTATGGTAGTGATATAGTTTTTTGTAAATGGAATTGCGGTTTTTGATCTACTAGTCTGAAACCAAAGTGGGTTTTATTTTTAGTTGCAAAAAAAATTCCTCTCTAACACCGCTGGGATTCGAACCCACATTTTCAGATTATAGAGGAGGGCCTTGGCAGTTACACGGAATATCACGCGCAATTTATTTTATATACTTTTTTAGTCGCTATATAGCTAAATTTCGAATCCTGTTCCATTATATTCTATTTGGTTTAATTTCTGTCCTATTCTCTCCTATCCTCTCCCCATAGCTTATATCCTATCCTATCCTATCCTGTCCTGTCCTCTCCTGTCCTGTCATGTCCTGTCCTGTCCTGTCCTGTCCTGTCATGTCATGTCATGTCATGTCATGTCATATCCTATCCTATCCTATCCTATCCTATCCTATCCTATCCTATCCTA